>VZQC01009358.1:218891-270772 GCA_009823505.1 Rhizomys pruinosus
TAAGACTGGCTAGGATCAAGAAAACAAATGATACCAAGTGCTGGAGAGGTTGTGGGGAAAGGGGAACACTCATCCACTGCTGGTGGGAATGTAAACTCGTACAGCCACTATGGAAAGCAGTGCGGAGAACCCTTGGAAGACTTGGAATGAACTTGCCACCTGACCCAGCCATACCACTCCTGGGCATGTATCTACAAGACTCATCTTACTGCAGAGATACATACACAGCTATATGTTTATTGCAGCTCTCTTCACAATAGCAAGGAGCTGGAACCAACCCAAGTGCCCCTCAACTGACAAGTGGATAGAGAAAATGTGGTACATCTACACAACAGAGTTCTATGCAGAGGTAAAGAAAGATGACATCATGAGCTTTGCAGGTAAGTGGCTGGAGCTAGAAGATATCATGCTGAGCGAAGTATCACAGTCCCAGATAAACAAATCATGAATGATATCACTCATCTGTGGATGCTAGCACCAATTACCTAATTGTGTGGCAAACTGAGCAATGTCAATGTGATCTGAAAACAACTGTGCTCTTATATTATGAATCCCTTAAAATATAATAAAAATTTGAAAGTCAAAAAATAAATAAATTAAATTAAATTAAATATATTTTTTAAAAATGAAAAACAGAAGCTAGGCTTGGTGGCACACGCCTTTAATCCCAGCACTCAGGAGGCAGAGGCAGGCAGATCTCAGTGAGTTCAAGGCCAACCTGGTCTACATAGTTGAATTCCATGCCAACTGAGGTTACAGGGAGACCCTGTTTCAAAAAGTCCAAAATAATAATAATGATAATAATAATAAGTAAATAAATAAAGCCCAATATACTGGGCACTCATTGTGCTGACACTGTTCCAAATACACCATGGACTGGCTCATGGTATTGACTCAGACACAAGGAAGTCTGCATATAAACTTCCAACAAAAGCTAGGCATCGTGGTCAGCATCCTGAGATCCATATTTTTTTCATTTAAAAAAAATGCTGGACATAGTGGTGCACGCCTTTCATCTTAGCACTTGGGAGGCAGAGACAGGCTGATCTTTGTGAGTTCAAGGCCAGCCTGGTCTACAGAGTGAGTTCCAGGACAGCTGGGGCTATGGGAGACCCTGCAAGACTCCTCCAACAGCACCAGCTACACCTCACTTGCCTGGAAATACTATGCAGCAGTGGCAGCCATATGCATGTACATCCCAAATCTAATTGGCTATTAGCTCTCTCCTTGGAGGAATAACCCACGGCTGATGCCACAAGCTTACATCTAGCGGTTAGGAGATATTATAAGCCACAGTAAGACCTTGTCATATTTTACAGAAAAAAAATATAATTCATTGATTAACATACCATCCAAATATCTGTGTCTATACCAAAGTAACCTGCCATAATAATTAGTACTGTTTAAATACCTATAAATCTGATTGCCTGTGCTTCATTACTAGGACTGAAAGGTTAATCCTGGACAAACTGTGAGACCATGAAAGGAAACAGCCAGAATTGACCAGAGTCCAAGACAACAGCTCCAGAGAAAGTAGACTGTTTTGCTTCTTGTCCACCTGTGCCCCTTTTCTAAGCCCAGGGAACAATGTGTGGAAGAGGGGGTGTGGTAGAATGTAAGGGCTGTGATTGGGGTGAATGGTGAAACTACAGCAATATAGACCGGACACTTATTTGATCAACTTGATTGAACATACAAGCCCCCCAGCTAGATGGTGGGACCCTTGGGCTGTGTGGGTTTGGGCACAACTGCTTGCAAATTGGTTTTACATGAAGGATGCTTGTACTCATAAATTATTACTTATTGTTAAAAAATGAAAAAAAAATAAAAAGTTAATTAGAGCTACCTGCCTGCATTTCCCTGTTGTCTAATAACAAAATACTGAGGCTGAGTTGGGTCTTCTGTTAATAAAAAAAGATTTTTTTTTAATTAAGAAGTTTACACAACTGCATGGCCACCCATGCACCAGTGTAGTTGTGCCAGCATAATTGCCCACATGCACCAGCAGGGTGGAACTGACCCAGCCTGCCCACCTGCTTGGTGCACCCGGGTGCAACCACAGTTGGCCAACTATCATCATCATCACCCAGTGACAGTCAAGGCCTGGCTACAGTTCTCAACATCAGGAATCTGAGAAGTCTACAAATTTTCCAGAAAAATAAAACTAAAGGGACAACTTAATGTTAATTGCCTGGTCACATGAAGCCGTGTGAGAAACCCTCCTAACAGGCCACTCAGAAAAGCTTTAGACTGGGGAGGCCTTGTGACCAACTGCTCCCTGCTGTGAGGACCTAGCTTCTGCTTTTACCCACAGTAAAGCCCTGTGGGGAATCAACCTGTTGGAGAATGTCTTGAACCACAGTAGAGTGATTGCAGCAGAATAAGGCCCTGAAACAGACACAATGTAGCCTGCACACAAAGGCTGCAAACAACTAACTTGTTGAGGAAAGGCCAAGTGTTTCCCCACAGCTGAGAATCGAGAAATCCCTAACTGACATTTCATTAAGCTATATGTAAGAAAGGAACAGAAATATAAAGTGCCCAAATCTCATTCAAGAACCTGCGAATATTCTGAGACCCCAAAAAAGGAGTGGACCCTGCTTTGGGCACCTGTCCTGGAATAGCGCTTTTGGTTGTCAACTTGACACCACCTGGGTTGAGGGAAGGCCTCAGTTGGGAAATTGGCTCCCATTGGATTGGCCTGTAGCCACATCTGTTGAGTATTGTCTGATATTGTTGACCAGTGACAGTATAAGAAGGCAGGCGGCCATGAGCCAGAGAGGGCAAAGCCAGTAGAGACCAAGCCAGTGAACAGCAGTCCTCCATGGCCTCCAGGTTCCTATGCCCCTGAGTTCCTTACCTTGGGCTCCAAGTGATTGAATGCCCAGGAGATGTTGTTAACTGAAATTAACCCTTTCCCCCCAAGTTGGTGTCAGAATGTTTTTTGTCACAGCAAATAGATAAGACCAGACCAGGTCTGTCTTATTATTGCACGACATGGGTGCACAGACCTGCATGCAGACAATACATTCATATACATACAAAAATAAATAATAAAAAAAATTAAAAAAAAAAGAATTCTAATCCCTGAGATATTTCTCTGGCATCCTGCTCAGAGGTGTTATGTAAGAATGATTTTTTTTTTCATTTGCTAATAGCAGACTTGAAGTCTGGGGGTGAGGGGCCTGTGGGGTGGTAGGGTTAGGGTGGAGATGGGGAAGAGGCCTGAATATAATCAAAATTCATTGTATGAAATTGTGGAATCAATAAAATTTCTTTAAACTTAAAAAAAAAAAGATGTGCTTCCCTAGAGCCAGTATTTAACCAAATGAAGCAAGCTACAGAGATTTACATTAGGGAAGATAACCACATGTCATAGAGGACTTACAGGAGGTTTACACAGGGACCTGAAAGGCTTCAATTTATAATTGGCACGCCTTTAATCCTAGGCACTGGAGAAGGCAGAGGGCAGTGGATCTTGTGAGTTTCAAGGCCAGCCTGTCTTACAGAGCGAGTTCCAAGACAGCTGGGGCTACAGGAAACCCTGTCTCGAAAAGAAACCGGGAAAAAAAAAAAAAAAAAAAAGAATGGTCAGTTGAAGATCCTGCAGTGTAGACTACTAGTATAAATGCACAGAGGGGACTGAAAGTGGAGCTGTGTGACACTTTTGAGAACTTTGTGCCATGGCACCTGCTGCCCCTTCAGGAATTATCTCCTTGAAGTCCTCTGCTCACCTGTGCCTTACTGAAGGACCACCTGGCACCCACCCTCTCATCCCCACAGTGCTCGTCTGGAGCACATAAAAGAACCCAGTCTGCTAGCTTATATGCTCTCTGCTTTTTTCATCAGTTGTCAGTACAAAACTTACTCAATGAAAGAAAACATTGAGCAAAATGAAAGAGCAAATCAAACACCTCATCTAATAACAACTCCATAAAGCAAAACTCAAACTACAATTCAGCATTCTTCTATGAGATTAGGACAGCACTGTTCCTTCTGCACTGGATCAGCCACAACATAAGATACAGAATGCTAAAATGTCACTGAAGATGGCTCAGCAGTTAAAGAGTCCTGGCTGTTCTTGAAGAAGGACAAGGTTGAATCCAGGACCCACCATGGCAGCTAACAACTATCCAATAACTCCAGTTCCAGGACGTGAATCCCAATGCCCTCTTTCTGGCTTCCTGGGGCCACTGCATGACATGGGTGCACTTACACACATGTAGGATACATACATACATACATACATACATACATACATACATACATACATAGAAAGTATCACTGAAAAGTATTGTTCACAAGAGAGGGGCTCCCTAAATTATATTTTAGAATCCAAAGCAGAGATTAGGAACTGAGCATGATGATACACATCTGTGATCTCAGCATTCAGGAGGCTAAGGCTCATGAGTTCCAGGCCAACATAGGCTACACAACTTCCAGGGCAACCTGTATCATGTACTGAGACCCTTTCTCAAATAAGTAAGTAAGTAAGTAAGTAAGTAAGTAAGTAAGTAAGTAAGTAAGTAAGTAAATAAATAAATAAATAAATAAATAAATAAATAAATAAATAAATAGGGAGAAATTGTGGGGAAAGGGGAACACTCATCCGCTGTTGATGGGAATGTAAATTCATACAACCACTATGGAAAGCAGTATGGAGAACCCTTAAAAGACTTAAAATGAGCTTACCACCTGACCTAGTCATACCACTCCTGGGTATATATCCACAAGACACATCCTATCACAAAGATACATGCACATCTATATTTATTACAGCTCTTTTCACCATAGCAAAGAGCTGGAACCAACCCAAATGCCCCTCAAATGATGAGTAGATAACAAAAATGTGGTACATCTACACAATGGAATTCCATGCAGCTGTAAACAAAGATGACATCATGAAATTTGGAGGTAAATGGATGGAAGTAGAAGATATTATGCTAAGTGAAGTAACACAGTCCCAAAAAATGGAGAATGGTTTCCCTCATTTGTGGATGCTAGCACCAAGCACCTAGTTGTAAGGCAAACCGAGCAAGGTCAAACTCATATTCCTCTTTTTCTGAAAGCAACTGCGTTATTATAATGTAAATCTCTTAACGGGTTCTAGAATTAGCTTAGCACTTATTTTCAGACATTGTAATTAACATATATGAGTGGAAGGTATGTATTCATATTTTAGAGTAATATAAAATTAAAAGGGAAAAATGTGAACTCCTAAACATATTTTGGAATTACCATACAGTTTATTTTCAGAGGTCATAATTTTGGTATATATGTGACGTTTATATAGGCATATTTTAGAACAATACAAATGGGAGGGAACAACAACATAAGGACTGGGTCAAAGAACTGACTGAAACAGTTAACTTCTGTCCAAAATAATAAACCTCTGCAGAGAAAAACATTTTTAAAAAATGAGAAAAAAGGCTGGGCGTGGTGGTGCACGCCTTTAATCCTAGCACTTGGGAGGCAGAGGCAGGTGGATCTTTGTGAGTTCAAGGCCAGCCTGGTCTACAGAATGAGTTCCAGCTGGGACTACAGGGAGACCCTGTCTCAAAAAGACAAAAAAAAAATGAGAAAAAGATGCAAGACATGTATGTCAGAATGCATGAACTTGGGTGAGGGCATGGAAAGGGGAATGTGTCTAAATTGGACTGAAAAAAATGATGTATAAAATACACAAAACATCAATAAAAGTATTTTATTTAAAAAGAATGGTTTAGAGGGCAGAAACTAAGACATTAACAAGACTTTGAGGTCAAAAGGAATTTACACAAGACTTTGAAGCTTACCTTTGTGAGCCTGTTTCCTTTTTCATGGAGGTGTACGCTGAATTGGAATAGGGGAAGATGGGAGAAATTGAAATGAAAATTATCAATTATCATGTTATTGAAAAATTCGTATCTCCTTCCTATGAAGAATATTGATTATTTTAATTAATCTGTTCCCTGGTAACTTCAAGTAATTATTTCCTGAACCCCTCAAGAAGTATGTTCATTCACAATTTGCTGTATTCACCCATATAGCTCAACTTGATAGAATGACAGCTTAATTTCTTTCATTGAAAGAAATGAAAAAGTCTAGATTTTTCTAATGGGCTGCTGGAGGACAAATCTAATCCAGGACATGCAAGCATTGTGCCATGTGCTTTTAATCCTAGCTCTTTAGAAGCACAGCAGACAGATCACTATGAGATCGAGGCCTGCCTGGAATGATCTATGTATGGAGTTCCTGACAAGCTGAGATTTCAGTGAGACCCAATCTCAAAACAAAAACAAAAACAAAAGAAAATAAACAAAGCCCAAAGTCCCACTAAGATAACTTACATTAATGACATTTTTCTATTGCAGAGACACTAACAAGTAGGGAGATTGCCCAGGGAGTAGTTTGCTGGTAAATGGGAAAGTATTGTGGAAGACTTCAACTGTAGATGGTATACCAGATTTCCCTTCATTATCAGAGAAATCATGAATTCGTTGCTATTTCCAGAACTGATGTTTATATTTATATATTTATGTATTTTTGTATTTATGTGTTTCAGTGTCTATCTATTCACATGTGAGTTCCTGTAGAGACCAGAAAGGGGCACGAAATCTGGAGCTAGACTTATCATTTGTTGGATGTGGGTCATCTGTAAGAGGCAAGTGCTCTTAACCATTGAGCCATCTATTCTGAATTAATGTGATTTATATTCTGACTCTCCTAGCATTCACCTGATTCATTCAATAAGTGCTTTAAATAAGGTATTTCTATGTTTCCTCTTTAAAATAACAGATTTGTTAAATGTGCATTTCAGTCCCTAGCGGATTCAGTTTGTCATTGGAATTAGCATTGGTTTAATATCTTCTTATAGTTTAACCAGACTCAAACTTAAACATGCCTTGACATTTAGGTGGGTGTTTCTGACATTTAGTTTTAAATGAGCTCTCATGTATTTCTTAATTGATCAAAATATCATAAATAAAATTAAAATATTATAAATAAAATCATGTAATATAATAGAGTTCACTACTTGAACAAGCCAAGGTCAATCACGTCCTTTTTATAAAATATTTTATTGAAGTTTTGTGCATTTCATATATCATTTCTCAATCAAATTTAGACTCATTTCCCTTTCTATGCCCTCCACCCCACCCCAGTTCATGCATTCTGCCATACATGTCTTGTATCTTTTTCTCAGTCTTTTTAAAGTTTTTCTCTGCAGAGATTTATTGTTTTGGGCAGAAGTTAACTGTTTCAGTCAGTTCCTTGACCCAGTCCTTATGTTGTTGTTGTTCCCTCCCATTTGTATTGTTCTACAATATGCCTTTATAAACATCACATGTATACCAAAATTATGACCTGTGAAAATAAACTGTACGTTAATTCTGAAATATGTTTAGGAATTCACATTTTCCTTTTAATTTTATATTATTCTAAAATATTAATACATACAGTCCACCCATACACCACAATTACAAAGTCTGAAAATAAGTGGCAAGTTAATTCTAGAGCTTATTAAAGGATTCACATTATAGAAGAAAAGTTGCTTTCAGCTAAAGAGGAATATAACATTAACATTGCTCAGTTTGCCTTACAACTAGGTACTTGGTACTAGCATCCACAAATGAGGGATAGCATTTGTCCTTTGTTTTTCTGGGACTGTATTACTTCACTTAGCATAGTGTCTTCTAGTTCCATCCATTTACCTGCAAAGTTCATGATGCCATCTTTCTTTACAGCTGCATAGAACTCCATTGTGTAGATGTACTACAATTTTGTTATCCACTCTGTTGAGGGGCATTTGGGTTGGTTCCAGCTGTTTGCTATTGTGAAGAGAGCTGCAATAAACAGAGATGTGCATGTATCTTTGCAGTAGGATGAGTCTTGTGGGTAGATACCCAGGAGTGGTATGGCTGGGTCAGGTAAGAGGCTCATTTTAAGTGTTTTAAGGGTTTTCCACACTGCTTTCCATAGTGGTTATATGAGTTTACATTCCCACCAGCAGTGGATGAGTGTTCCCCTTTCCCCACAACCTCTCCAGCACTTGGTATCATTTGTTTTCTTGATCTTAGCCAGTCTTGGAGTGATTTTAATAAGTGGTTTTTACTTTGCATTTCCTTAATTATTAGCAATGTTAAACACTTTCTCAGATCTTTCTCAGCCATCATTATTTCTTCACTTGTGAAGTCTCTGTTCAACTCTCTATTCCATCTTTTGAGTGAGTGACTTCTTTTCTTACTTGTTTGTTGAGAAGTTTATATATTCTGGAATTAATGCTCTGTCACATGTATCAGTGGTGAAGGTTTCCTTCCACTCTGTGGGTTTTCTCTTCACTTCACTGATTATTTCTTTCACTATACAGAAGCTTTTGAGTTTAATGAGGTCCCACTTATCAATTGTTGACCTTATTTACTGCGCAGCAGCTGTCTGTGATTTAGAAAGTCCTCTCCTTTGCCTATGTCTTGTAGGTTGCTGCCAATTTTTTTCTTCTATCACCTTCAGAGTTTGGGGTTTCATGTTGAGGTCCTTGATCCATTTGAAGTTGATTTTTGTACAGGGCAAGAGGGAGGGGTTTAATTTTATTCTTCTACAAGTGGTGATGCAGGTTTGCCAACACCATTTGCTGAAGATGCTGTCTTTCCTCCATTGAGTCTTCTTGACCCCTTTGTGAAATATGAGATGGCTGAAATTGTGTGTGCTCAAGTTTGGATCTTCAGTTTTGTTCCATTGGACAACAGCTCTGTTTTTGTGTCAGTACCAAGCTGTTCTTATGACTATACCCCTGTAATATAGTTTGAAGTCTGATATAGTGATCCCCTCCCCCACACCCTCTTCCCGTATTGCTCTTTTCACTCAGGGTTGTTTTGGCTATTCAGGGTGTTTTGTTTTTCTACATGAGTTTAAGTATTTTTTTTCCAAGTCTGTGAAGAAACTCATTGAGATTTTAATTGGGATTGCATTCAATCTGTATAATAATTTGGATAGAATGGACATTTTTACCATGTTAATTTTTCTAATCAATGAGCATGGGAGGTCTTTTGATGTTCTAATGTCTTCTTCAATCACCTTCTTCAGGGGTTTAAAATTTTTGTTTTAGAGAACTTTCATGTCTTTGGTTGTTCCTAGGTATTTTATTGTTTTTTGAGGCTATTGTAAGTGGGAAGGTCTCCTTTTATTCATCCTTCAATTGCTTATTATTGGTCCCCAATGTGGAGCAAAAGTGCAGGACTGAAGGTTGTTTGGGATTGCAAAGGAGAAACATTCGAGCACTTCCTTAAGGAAAACATGACATCTTTTAGGGAAAAAAAAATCCTCCAATTCAAGTGATATGTGTATGTATGTATATAACTATATATATATAACTATATATATAGTATAGATATATATATATATTATAGCAATACAGTTGGAGAGAACAACACAAAGAACTTGAAAAAGACTCGGAAAGACTCAGAAAATGATGCAGGACTTATGGAAGAGTGCAGGGACTGGGGGTTTGGGGACAATGGAAAGGGAAGTGATTCTAGATTGATTGAGAAATGATGTATGACCTATGGAAAAAGTTTAATAACAAAAATAAATAAATAAAATATATATTAAAAAAGAAATTCTACTAATTTTTCTAGGTTAATTTTGTATCCTGCCATTTTACTGAAATTTTTAATCATTTCTAGGAGTTTTCTGGTGGAGTTTTTAGCATCCCTTAGGTAAACTATCTTATCATCTGCAAAAAGGGATAGGTTGACTTCCTCTTTTCCAATTAGTACTCCTTTAGTTTCCCTTTCTTACCTTACATCCCTAGCAAGCATTTCAAGAACAATATTGAAGAGGAGTGGTGATGGGGGCAGCCTTGCTGTGTTCCTGCCTTTAAGGGGAATGGTTCTAACATTTAGGAGATGTTGCCTTTGGGTTTCTTGTATATGGCTTTAATTATATTGAGGAATGATCCCTCCAATCCAGTTTCCTCTAGGACTTTAAGCATGAAGGGATGCAGGATTTCATGAAGGCTTTTTCTGCATCAATTGAGATGATTGTGTGGTTTTTGTCTTTCAGTCCATTTGTGTTTTATGATATTTATTGGTTTATGCATGGTGAACCATCCCTGCATTTCTGGTATGAATCCAACTTGGTCAGAATGGATAATGTTTTTGATGTGGGTCTGTATGCAGTTTGCAAGGATTTTATTGAGAATTTTTGTATCTATATTCATTAATTAGATGGGTCTTATTTTTTGGTTTTATCTTTGCCTGGTTTTAGAATTAGAGTGAGGCTGGCTTTGTAGAAGAAATTTGAGAGATTTCCCTGTTTGTACCCTTCTGAACAGTTTGAGTAGTAATGGTTGTAAATCTTCTTTAAATGTTTTATAGAATTCTGCTGTGAGACCATCTGGGCCTTGGCTTATTTTACTTGTGAGGTTTTTTTATTACATTTTCAATTTCCTCCTATATTATGGGTCTGTTTAAGCTGTCATTCTCTTCTTGGTTAAGATTTGTTGATTTCCAGGATTTCAGACATTCATCCATTTCTCTTGAGTTTTCAAATTTAGTAGAGTATAGGTTTTTTAAGTATTCTTATATGATTGTATGGATCTTTTCGCTATCTGTTGTGATGTTTCTCCTTTCATCATGAATTCTATTGATTTGGAGTTGCTCTTTCTTTCCATTAACTGGGCTAGAGGTCTGTATATCTTGTTTATCCTTTCAAAGAACCAACTTGTGGATTCATTGATTATTTATACTGTTTTCTTTGTTTCTATTTCATTGATTTCTGCTCTGATTTTTGTTTTCTTTCTGTCTGTTGAGTTTAGGGTTCATTTGTTGTTGTCGTCTCTCAAGTGTTTTTAGCTGCTGTGCTAGATTATTTACTGTGCTCTTTCTGGTTTGTTTGTTTGTTTGTTTGGTTTGGCTTGGTTTGATTTTTGCTTTTGATTTGTTTTTAATGTAGGCATCCAACACTATAAACTTCCCTCTTAGGACTGCTTTTGAAGTATCCTATAGGTTTTGTTGTGCTGTATTGTCATTTTCATTTAATTCTAGGAATGCTTTTATTTTATTCTTTATTTCTTCCATGACCCATTCATTATTCAAGAATGTGTTATTTAGTCTCCATGTGTCCATGTGTTCTTGTAGGTAGTAGGGCTTATTCTGGTGTTGATATTGAGCTTAATTGTGCTGTCATCTGATAGAATGTATGAAATCAATCCTTTTGTATTTGTTGAGGTTTATTCTGTGTCCCATTATGTGATCAATATTGGAGAATGTTCCATGAGGTGCTGAGTAGAAAGTGTGTTCTCTGGTGTTTGGGTGGAATATTTGATAGATGTCTGTGAAGTCCTTTTGGTGTATTGTATTGTTAAGTTCAGATGTCTCTGTTTATTCTTTGTCCATGTGACTGATCCAAAGGGCACAGTGGGGTATTGGAATCCCCCGCTATTAGTATACTGGGATTAATTCGTGCCTTTAGGTCTTACAGGATTGTGTTTATAAAGTTCAGTGCACTGGAGTCTGGTGCATATATATTTATGATTGTTAAGTATTCATGGTTAATTGTTCCTTTGATAAAGATGCAATGGACCTGTTTGTCTCTTCTGATTAGTTTTATTTTGAGGTCTATTTTGTCTGATATTAGAATAACAACTCCTGCTTTCTTTTTGGTACCATTTGCTTGGAATATTTTTTCCATCCTTTCACTTTAAGTTGGTGCCCATCCTTAAGGGTGAGATCTGTTTCCTGTAGACAGCATATAGATGGACTCTGTTTTCTAATCCATTCTCCCAGTCTATGTCTTTTGAATAGGGAGTTTAGAAAATTAATATTTAAGGTGATTATTGAGAGATGTGGGTTGCTTCTTTTCACCTTACTTTCTGTTCACATTCTTGGTCTAGGTTTACATTTCTGCACTTATACTTTTATTCATTTCTCTCTCTCTCTCTCTCTCTCTCTCTCTCTCTCTCTCTCACTGGGGATAGTCACTCCTTTCCTCTGGGAATACTTTGGTACACATTCTTCTGGCTTTCATAGTTTGCACTGAAATGTCAGCTGTAATTCTGATGGGTTTCCCCTTATACGTAACTTGTTGTCTTTCTCTTGTGGCTTTCAGTATTTTGCCTTTGTTTGGGGCATCTAGCATTTTAACTATGATATGGTGTGGGGAGTTTCTTTTCTGATCTTGTCTGTTTGGTGTTCTATGTGCTTCTTGTGTTAGTATGGGTTTGTCTTTTTTCAGTTTGGGGAAATTTTCTTCTATTATTCTGTTGAGGATTTGATCAATACTGTTGTCTTGGGATTCTTCTCCTTCCTCTATCCTTATGATGTGGAGGTTTGGTCTTTTCATAGTGTCCCACATTTCATGACTGTTCCACTCTTGCGGGTTTTTTTTTTTCTTGAGCATTCTAGTTCTTCCACTTTATCTTCCAGTGTCGATATTCTATTTTCTACTTTATCCAATATGTTCCTGAGGCTTTCTCCCATTATTTCCTGTTGATTGGGTGAGTGTTTGATTTCTTTTTTCATTTCATCCTGTGATTTCTTTAGTATTTCCACTTCCTTTTGGAGCTTGTCATTCTCCCCCTCTAGTTCCTTTCTGAGTTTGTCATTCTCTCTCTAATTCCTTAGTGAGTTTATCACTCTCTCTCTCCCTCTAGTTCCTTAGTGAGTTTGTCATTTTCTACTTCTAGTTCCTTCCTGAGTTTGTCATTCTTTCCTTCTAGTTCTGTCATGAGTTTGTTGAGGGAAATATTCTATAATTTCACAAGCATGTTTGATTTCCCCCATTTTTTGCCCAGTGATATGAAATAGTTCAATAATGAGCTCAAATATGGTGTGTTGAAAAGAGGTGGCTACAATTCTTTCATAGACAATGGATTGTATGGAGAGAAAATTCACATGCATATGTTCACACCTACCCTGTGAGAAAGGGACATATAGGCCTGGGTGGCCACCTCTAAAGAACTCTGTCCCAGTATTAGATTGTGATTAGAGAGTTTCTGTACCAATGTCTCATTTACTTCTTCTAATAAACAGGTGTTCCACAACTTTGGTGGGTTTTGTTTTGGTTTGGTTTGGGTTTCTTGAGACAAGGTCTCTCTCTAGCCCAGCTGACCTAAATCTCACTATTTAGACCAGATCTGCATACCTTTGCCTCTAGAGTACTGGCATTAAATACATGTGTTCTCATACCCAACCTTGTTCCAGAACTTTCAACAGTATCACTATGAGGACAAACATCAGATCCCCACAGTAGAAGAGAAAATGTCATATATATTATAATGTTTTATTGCCTCCTAAGTCCCAATCCTATCCAACAAACTCTTGTTGCAAAGTATTTAATAAAGAACAGGGCTAAAAAAATAACAAAGAAACAATGATATTGTTAAGCATTGTATTATAAGCCTTATAAGCCCAGCAACACTTGGAGGAGGAGGCAAAAGTGTTGGGAATTGAACACAGTAAATTCAATGCCAGTTGGGCTGGACTAGACCCTGTTCCAAAATAAATAACAAAAAAAACCCTACATACCTTAAAAGAAGCCCAACACCTAATAAAAGGAAATAAACCGTGTTCTTCAACAAAAAATTCCACCTTCGTTTAAGCTCCATGAATTTTAAAGACCCAGGATCTTTTTGAAATAAAATAACAGTGGTTTGAGATTGCTGTACACTTAACATATACCAGAAACTCTCAGTGCTTAGTAGGTCCTAAGATATCTCCTGGGAAGTAGGGAGGGTTTACCATAGGTGCCTTGGATGTGGGGACACAGAAGTCACATGAAATCAGTCCCCATGGCACATGGAGTTATTTAAGGCAGTCGGATTGGCTGAGAACCTTTCATCTAGTTCCTCGGGAACAATCCTGAAGGTACTTACTTGCCACAGCCAAGGCAGTCACTAAAATTAGCAGCACCAAAGCAGCAACAGAGATTCCAATACTGAATCCCCTCGTGTTGGTCACCTGTGGCATTAGCCCTGGGATGGCCCCCTGAGGAAACATTAGTAAATGAAGAGGTACCGTATTAGAGAAACAACACACAAATCCTGGAGTGCTGGACCAAGACTTTTATCTTTATTGGTCCTTGGATACTTCTAGAATATTCAAATCAGACCAAATGATCCAAGGCAGTAATGATCAGTGAGATTATAAAACAATTTAAAAGTCAAACTTGAGGCTGGATAGATGGTTCAGTGGTTAAGAGCACTGACTGCTCTTGCAGAGGACCCAGGTTCGACTCCCATCACCCACATGGTGGCTAACAACCATCTGAAACTCCAGCTAAAAAGGATCAACATCTTACTCTGACCTCCATGGGCATCACACGACATGGGTGCTCTTACATACATGCAGGCAATACACTCATGCATATAAAATTAAAATATCTCAGCCGGGCATGGTGGCACACGCCTTTAATCCTAGCACTTGGGAGGCAGAGGCAGGCGGATCTTTGTGAGTTCAAGGCCAACCTGGTCTACAGAGCGAGTTCCAGGCCAGCTGGGGCTACAGGGAGACCCTGTCTCGAAAAGACTAAAAAAAAACAAACAAAAAAAAAAAATTAAAATAGCCTCCAATAAATCAAACTGTCTCCTAGGATAATGGAAATGTTTTCTATTTTGTCTGAAGTGGCTTTTTTTCCCTTTGAGACAAAATCTCATTACATAGACCAGACTGGCCTCAAACTCAGAGATCTGCCTTCCTCTGCCTCCTAAGTGAAGGAACTAAAGGCATGCATCATCATACCCAGGGGTGATGTTAAAATGTCTATGTGCCTGTTAAAAATTCTAACTGAGGGGCTGGAGATGGCTCAGCAGTTAAGAGCACCAACTGCTCTTGCAGAGGACCTGGGTTTGATTCCCAGCACCCACATGGTAGCTAAGAACCATCTTTAACTCCAGTTCCAGGGGAATCCAGCACCTTCTTCTGACCTCCACGGCATTGCATGACACGGGTGCACCAACCTACATGTAGACAGTACACTCATACACATTAAATAAATAAATAAATAAATAAATAAATAAATAAATAAATAAATATTCTAACTGAATATTGAAGTAACTTTATGCATCATGTATGTAATTATATTTGCTATAATGATTGATAGGGTATTTCCCTAAATGCATCAACTTATCATATATTTTAATCACTCATCTAGAAGTTGATTTATCCTGATATTATCCAAATGTGATTAGTTCCTGAATCTGGTCTTGGATTAAGGACCTTACTATAAAATGCGTTTAAAGATTCCGTGTCTTCATGAAAACACTCAGAAGATGCTGCTCATGGACACAGCCTGTGAACGCTGTGATCAGACAGAAATGCAGATTCTACCCAAATGCCCTAGTGCAGTTGATCAGGGATCACCATCTACTGGAATAAGCATGAAACAGGCTGTTCATTGTGGTAGGCCCCTTTTCACAGTGTAGAGCTAACCTAATAACTCTAAAGAGATCCATAAGATGGATGCTTAACTGCAAAGGAAGTGGAGGATCAGAGATCTAGTCTTTTCTTGTGTGTGAGCTTCATCTCCTGGAGTCACAATCCCTTTAATCTAGTCACTGTGACCATGGACACAGCGAGCCTCTCTGAACCTCTGTTGCTGCATCTGCAGACAAACTTCAATAGTGTTCATGGATGAGGAACTTTTAGGTATTTCTTGGTAAATACTATGAGGGATATAGAATAAATTATTAAAAAATCTGGCAGAATCAAAGTTGTCTAAGACCTTATTATCTTATGGAGAGGTTTGTATGTAGAAAAGAAATCATCAGTGTTATCTACATAGACTAGCCACTGGGTGGGAAAAAATATTAAGGGTCCCATATTTACATGAGCCTTATTTAACTTCTATTTTTGCTTTGGGTTGCCTATCCTCCATCCCACCAACTCGAAGCATCTTGCCTATAATGAAAAATGAAGTCTTCCATGGTATGATATGTAACATTGTTCTCCTTGAATTCGTTTATTATTTTTCCCAATTTTTAGCTATAGGAAAATCTCTCTCTCTCTCTCTCTCTCTCTCTCTCTCTCTCTCTCACACACACACACACACATTGCTTCATAATATCAATTATGGGGCACCTTTATCAAACTGTATCAAACTGACCTATCCTTATCTGATCCTTTTTTGAAAGAGTCAACCTCTTTGCTTATTAGTTTCTTCATTATTATATATCTATTAATTTCTTTATTCCTCTGAGTGTTTTGAAATACTGCCTCACTATGCAGCCAGGTATTCCCTGGTAGTCCAGGCTATCAAAAAATCTTTGATCTCTTTTATCAGTCTCCTGAATCCGAAGATTAAGGCATGCACCTTAATTTCCAGATTTTTCCCTCTTAATTTCTTTCTTTTCATTTCCTTTTTGTTTTTTAGGAAATAAAAGTCTTTGTATGCTAATTTTATAGTCTTTAAATGCAATTTGCTTCCAGGAAGATATGCAAATGACTCTGGCTAAGAAAAGCGTGAGGGAAGTGCTTACAGTATGATTGTTCCAAAACTCATCATCTGAAGAAGTCACAGTGTCGTTCCAATCTGCTCAGGAAGAAAGAAAATTAATTATAAGTACAAAAACATTACATTGTTAGACAATAAAGATACTCATTCTGTTAATGAAAGGAAAGTTTTAGAAAACATGGTCAAATACCATAGGTATTCTGTCATACTATGTAATTACCATTTTACTGAATTATCATTAGAAGTTGCACATCTTAAGCTTTTGGTAATGGACTTGATGAAAACTCAATTTGTGTCTTTATAGGAAAAAATGTAGATCATATCAAGTTTTAGCTACAGATTTACGTGACTTGGAGAAGGTCATTTGTAGAACAGGTTAAGAATCCATCTAGTCTACACTGTCTTGTGAGCTGAAGATTACGAATGTCTGAAGGCCACATGCATAGCCAAAGATGGAAACCTTTCTACTCAAAAGGGACCTTATGATGCTTTTACATTCAGAGTATGAGTAAAGTCTATCATGGCATCCAAAATGGATTGTGTGTTCCTGAATTATGTGCCAGTATACCTTGAGATTGATCCAGAAAGGGTTTAGAAAAACATGTAAAAACATGTAAATATCACTCATGAGAACGTGGCTAATTCCACATGGAGAACAGGATTTGAGCAGAAGATTTACTAACCCATAAGTTTTGAATATTCAGATATTTAAAGGGGTTTTGGAATTCTATTTTAAACAGAAATTATGTTCGTGTGTGTGTGTGTGTGTGTGTGTGTGTGTGTGTGTGTGTGTGGTATTTTTGAGACAGGGTCTCCCTTTAGTCCCAGCTGGCCTGGAGATCACTCTATAGACCAGGCTGGCCTTGAACTCACAGAGATCCGCCTGCCTCTGCCTCCTCCCGAGTGCTGGGATCAAAAACGTTTTCTTCCTTATGAGTGTCCATGATGTTAAGTGCTTTATATTCCAACAGGAAGTGCCTTAGTATAATTGTATAGATGAAGAAATAGACATTAAATGATTGTATGTTTTGAATTTTGACAAATGACAGGCATCTCTGCTAGCAAACACCCCACCCCCACCCCCACATACTGCACTCACACCAAATGGAAATACTATTTCTCTATGAAAGTCCTTAACTCCTGGCAAAACTGAGAGAGCCCCACCATGGGTAAGGTTGGATGGCTCACTGTCCCTCTAAATACTCACATTGCTGTGCTTACAGTTCACTCATTCTGAGAGATCTTCCTATGGCCATTGACCAGGTTTCAGCAATATCTGTATTCTAGGCTCTGTTTGTGATTTATGGCCTTAAGACCTTCAGGAATAAGACTGGGTGATTCACTAAGAAAAATATGAACATGGGTCAGACGACTTGAATTCAATGCTGACAGTGTCCATCAGTGATACGATCTTCACACTCAAGGTCCTTTGATAAACACATAGCTGTGCATGTATGAGCACTCAACAGCGTGGGGCAACCACGCTGTTGAGTGCTCATACATGCACTCAACAGCGTTGTTGGCTTTGGTACTGTTATTGTTGGTCTATGACAGAAGGAACATGCTGTACTGACTTGGGGCCAAAAGGATGCACAGCCTTGAATTTCCAGCACTCCTCTCCTATTCCTGAATCCAAACAAATACCCCTCATAAATCCACCTTAAAACTTTGTATACAGAAGAAAATTCTCTAACCTTATGAGCAATGTTAAGAAAAATGGGAGCCAGGTGTGATGGCACATTCCTTTAATCCCAGCACTTGGAAGGCAGAGGCAGGTGGATCTCTGTGAGTTCAAGGCCAGCCTGGTCTATGCAGCAAGTTCCAGACCAGCTGGAGCTACAGGAAAACCTTGTCTTAATAAGACCAAACATAAAGAAAGAAAGAAAGAAAGAAAGAAAGAAAGAAAGAAAGAAAGAAAGAAAGAAAGAAAGAAAGAAAGAAAGGAAGGAAGGAAGGAAGGAAGGAAGGAAGGAAGGAAGGAAGGAAGGAAGAAAGAAAGAAAGAAAGAAAGAAAGAAAGAAAGAAAGAAAGAAAGAAAGAAAGAAAGAAAGAAAGAAAGAAAGAAAGAAAGAGAGGAGGGAGGGAAAGAGAAAAAGAAAAATGGGGCCATTTCTTAGCAACATTTAGGGAAGCAAGTAGAACATCTCTAAGAACCACCCAAATTACATCTTACCAACTATAAAGAAACCTAATTGCAAATTTCCTGGACAACCCAAGCTCATGCTAGGTTATGTCATTTTATTTCCCTGAATATCTCTCTTTTTAGTAACCACTGTGCTTATGTTAAAAATATTGTTTAACAAATTTCCAGCTCTACTTCATATAGGTACTCTGTGAAACTGCTTTCTTCAAAGAAGCAAGAAATCTTGGCTTTGCATGAATGGAGGGCCTAAGGGTAAAGAGGTCTCTTCAGGCTGCTGTGAGGATAGAAGGGGCTGTACCTCTGTCTCTATTGTTACGTTGTCAGCTTTGCCTTATTCCAGCGTGTGAGCCCTCGACCTCACAAACTTGATCAATACCTGAATCCCCCCCGCCCCCCCCCCCCGGTTAAGCAAAGAGAACAACGTTACCTGTAGGTATACAGGACGGTGTTAGTGTGCCCTTGGCTGTTAGCTGGGATTCTGTTGTCTGAGGTAGAGATGGTGTAGTAGGCACTGGAATGCAAACAATGCAAGAACTGGGTTTAATATATGAATGAGTGGCAACACCACCCCCCCAAAAAAAAAGAGAAAAGCAAACTTCAATCAAAAATTACCACTGACCTCCCATAGTGCCTTCCCTCAACCTTCCTAAGCTAGACTGGCTGCCAGATACTAACGTCTAGATCTTCAGACTAATCTAAGAAACTTATCTGAAGAGGACCCAGTGCTCTCAGTTATCATGAGAAAAGGAGATCTATAACAATGTTCTAGATATATTTCATGATATTCCTAATTATTTCTTATTTTTCATTCTAGACTTCTGCATTCCCCCAAATGATAAAGTCTATATTAATATGTGCTATGAAGGACACTTGGTTAAACTTCTATTTTATTAAGACAAGGGACATTTATTTCACTTTACAGGATAGAGTCCTGGGGGTTTTTGCTAACCCTCACTAGTACCTTCATAACAGGCATTATTTGAGTACCGGATTTTCCACACTGTGTCAGACACAGTTGTCCTGAGAAGTAAGCACTGTATTAGAAAGAACGTTGTATGTTACCATGGACTCAGGAAATAGTAAATATTAAGCTTCATTAAAATATTCCCCTCAGCTAGACAGTCCAGTTTCAGATGGACAAAAGGAGTTCAGAGTCTCATTTTCCAACTCTCGCTCTCTGTTGTTGATTATTGATTCATCAGAAAACCAAGCTGAGCCAAATGCCCCCCACCATCCCAATCAGATCCTAGATCAATTATCTAGCTATGTCCAGCTGGTAGTGAATCTCTTCAGGAACCTGATAAAGAATGATTAGTGTCTTCAGTCTTCAAGCTCTTTACAAAATACAGGGTGCACATGACTTGCAAAGAGAACCAAAGAGTTGTGATGCCTCTGTCTGGAACCCAGTAAAGATTCCATCTCCCAGATTGTACTTCTGACTTTTCTCTATGCCTTGTGTAGCCCAGAGCCTCTCACACGAAGTTATTTGGTCCTGAAACACATGGCTTTACCTGGTTTGGGGGTTTGTGTCTGTACTGATATTGGAAGAGTAGTAGTGGGAACTCTTGTTAATGTTGGAGTTTGTGTTGGTCTTGTAGTTGTGAATCTTGTAGTTGGTCTCACTGTAGTTGTGGGTTTTGTTGTGCCTGTAAGTATTATAGTAGCTGTGGGTCTTGTAGTATCTGTGGGTCTTGTTGGAGGGCTTGTTGGAATTTCTGGAATTAGAAATCAACAAGAGAGCAAGTAGTCATCAATTAGGAAGGAACATTTTCCTGCTGCACCCTGTTATAGCACATCAAGGAGAGACTGTCCCCAGGCAGAAGCATCTCTCCTAAACTCTCATTCATTCTTCCTGACCAACTACAATCTGACAGGAAAGGACTTTGGATGCTCACCAAACAGGAAGCAGCTGCACTCTGTATCTTGAAGATGAGAACAGAGCTCATATTTTTTACTGAAACCACTTTTTAAACCACAGGTATCAGATTCACATATCTTTCTATCTCTGTGAGACAGAGAAGGTTGGCAGAGCCTAGGCCTGATTTCTTTTCTCTCAGTAAGTAGTAAGTGCCTGACTTAAACAACTTTCCAGTATGTTCAATTCAGTTAGACTTCAAGTTACACACCATTCAGCCCTGCACCTTCACTGAGGGATAACTAACCCATTGACCCATGAGAGATCATCCCGCATAAGATCCAACACAAAGGAGTTATACTCTTGCATAGAAAGTGATCAGAATCTTTTAAGAAATACAGGTTGAATATCTCTTATCCAGAAATGCTTGGTACCAGTGACATCGGAACTTGAATATTTCTTTCAATTTTGGAATATTTGTATAGAGATAATATCTCGTGGATGTGACTCAAATCTAAACATGAGTTGACATAAGGTTCATATACATACACTTTATATACACAACCTAAATTTATGTTTGTGTATATTTAATAATTTTATGCATGAAAAAGTTTCATGGTGTAGAATTCTCCAGTTGTATTAATGAGTAAGTGCTCGTAAAGATTCAGATTTTAGTTTTCTGGGTTAGGGATGATTTGATTCACAAATCAACAGGGTCAGAATTGCAATAAAATCCAAACAGTTTATTCACAGTCTCAGAGCTGCACAGAGATTCAAGCCAGGAAAGAAGACAAATTAATGCCTGGTTGGTTGGAGAGCAGAGGCGGTGGCCGAGGAATCCGGCAGGGATGCATACCTTGTGTTGGGTCAGTAGATAACAGTTTTTCCTATAAGTTTCCTTACTTTTACTTCTGCTAACTCTAGTATAAGACCTCAGGAATAGAGAACAATTGCTTTAAAAACTCTTCTTTATTGGGGATACAATGCAATTTGGAATCTAGTCAGTTATTGTTTCACAAGAAAAAAATAAACAAGTGTGCTTATTATATGCAGGGAATTAGAGAAGGTGGAGATAATACTTCCTTTAAAAAATGTAGTCTATTTATTTATTTGTGTGTATTTGTGTCTCGGCCTGTCTCTGCAGAGGACTCAGGTTCAGTTTCTACTGTATGCATCAGAAACTCCAGTTCCTGGGAATCCAGTGCCCTCTTTTGGCGCTGTGAACACTGCACGACATGAGTATAAACACGTGCAGGCAAAACATATACATAAAATAAAAAATAAAACAAAACAAAATGAATGAATGAATAACAATGTAAAAAACTGGAGGGACTGGAGAGATAGCCTAGCGGTTAAGAGCACCGACGCTCTTGCAGACGACCCGGGTTCGATCCCCAGCACCCACATGGCGGCTGAGAACCGTCTGTAACTCCAATTCCAGGAGAACTCCAGTTCCAGGGGAAACCGAGACCCTCTTCTGACCTCCGCGGCATTGCACGACACGGGTGCACAGACCTGCATGCAGACAGTACATTCATACACATACAAAGATAAATAATAAAAAAAAAATTTTTTTTAAATAAAAAAAAAAAACTGGAGAGATTACAAAATAATATTCTTAATTAAAAAAATAGAGAGAGGTCAGTACTGTGTTCTATCATCAATGTAATCATTCATAAAAGGAGATTAGGAAACAGCACCAGAAGCCAGGACATCCTCGTGAACCTACTCCTTTTATTAAGTGGCTGAAGAAAATCAGGATGTCCACATTAGAAAGGAAAATGTAACAATCCCAGACTTAGGGGGTCTGGAACTTCAGTTATAACCCAGGCCTGCACCTTAAGGAAGATCCCACACAGCCTGAGGACCCCAGGCCTGGCCCCCCTCAAGCTCTCTCTCTCTGGGACCAAGAATTAATAACCTGTTTGCTGTGGCCCTGAGCAGTCCCTGACTCACCGACCTAACCAGTACCTGGCTGTTCCTGCTCCCTGTCAGGTATGCTGTCCTGAACTAAATCATGAGATGTGAGAGTTCTCAAAACCCCTAAAAGGTTACAAACAGCCAAACCTTTCCTTTGTTCTGGGGATTGGTCCAAGACAACTCAAGGTTCTTTACGAAGCTTCCTAAACGGAAGCCCTGCCTTCCCTTTAAGGAGCTATTGTTAGATTGCATGTCTTCTCTATCTAATGCTTTCCCTTCCCTCCCCACCCCAAGGTCAAACCATGAACTTGAGACCCTTTCATTATAACAAACCTCATTGAAAGGAATTATGTGCCAGTTTCCTTTGCCTATGCATTCACTGCTGCTGCTGCCGAAATTTTCTTTTCTTTTCTTTTTTTTTTTTTTGCCGAACTTTTCTTACACTAACAAATAACAGATATTGAAAGGCAAACATTTTTACACTAGGCTATTTTCATTTTTTAAAAAAATATTCCTATGGGCTGGAGAGATGGCCTAGCGGTTAAGAGCACCGACCGCTCTTACAGAGGACCCGGGTTCGATCCCCAGCACCCACATGGCGGCTAAGAACCATCTGTAACTCCAATTCCAGGAGAACTCCAGTTCCAGGGGAATCCGACACCCTCTTCTGACCTCCGCGGCATTGCATGACACGGGTGCACAAACCTGCATGCAGTCAGTACACTCATACACATACAAAAATAATAAATAAAAAAAAAATTAAAAAAAAAATATTCCTTTATTACATTTATTTTATGTGTATGGTTGTATTACTTGCATGTATGTAAGTGCACCCATGTCTTGCAAGTGCACCCTTCAATGCCCACGGAAATAAGAAGAGAGCAACAGATTCCCTGGAACTGGAGTTACAAATGGTTGTTAGCCACCATATGGCTGTTGGGAACCTAACCTGGGTCCTCTGCAAGAGCATTCAGGGCCCTTAACCACTGAGCCATCTCTAGCTCCAGTTATTTTCATTTTTAAAAGAGCAATTTGGGGCAGAAGATATGCTCAGTGGTTAAGAGCACATACTGCTCTCCCAGAGAACCCAGGTTCATTTCTCAACACCCCCAAGGTGGCTAGCACCCATCCTTAACTCCAGACCCATGGGATCTGATACCTTCTGGCACCAAGTGCTCCCACTTTGTGCTTACATACATGCAAACATAACACTCGTACACACAAAATAACATAAGAGAGCAATTTGTATCATGTGACAGGAGACCTACCAGTCCATACATGCTTACCTGTATTCAACAACATTGGTTGACCCTTGCTGAATCCAGGCCACCTACACAACAGGACATTATATTGCCTGCTTTTAAGGCTTGAACTCTATTTCTACTTTAAAATGTTGAGAATGAGGGTAAGGATGGTGGGGTGAGATGGCTCAGTGCATAGGGTATTTGTCACCAAGCCTGATGGCCTGAGTTTAATACCTGGGATCCACAAGATGTAGAGAATACACACACACACACACACACACACACACACACACACACACATTCACACATATAGATACTCTCTCACACACATACACACACAATAAATAAATGTAAAAAACATGTTAAGTAGGCCAGGCGTGGTGGTGCACGCCTTTAATCCTAGCACCTGGGAGGCAGAGTCATGCTGAGCTCTGTAAGTTCAAGGCCAGCCTGGTCTACAGAGTGAGTTCCAGGACAGCCAGAGTTACAGGGAGACCCTGTCTCAAAAAGACCAAAAAAAGAAAAAAGAACATGTTAAGTAAGGGTACTTTAATTTCTAAGACATACACTCAGCAAAGAGGCTGTTCTCTAAGTAAATTGACCTTAAATACAGCTTTCCCCTGTCTTTCACTATGAAAAATTGAATGCTATTTTAGGATCAACAAGAATGCCCCCAGGCCTACTTCAGGAGATGGATTCCTTATTTAGCCCATGTCCTTAAAATAAAGTTGATCTTAGGGCTTCGTTCAAGAAAATAAAAGTAATTCTGTTCCTTGAAAACTGGGCTGGAAAGATGGCTCAGTGGTTAAGAGCACCTCTTGCAGAGGACCTGGGTTTGATTCCCAGCACCCACATGGCGGCTAAGAACTGTCCTTAGTGCCAGGTGTGGTGGCACATGCCTTTAATCTGGCACTCAGGAGGCAGAGGCAGAGGCAGAGGCAGGCGGATCTCTGTGAGTCAAGGCCAGCCTGGTGTACAGAGTGAGCTCCAGGCCAGCTGGGACTTAAAGGAAGACCCTGTCTCAAAAAAAAAAAAAAAAAAAAAAAAAAAAAAAAAGTAAAAATTTAGTGCTGGGTGTGGTGGCAAACACGTTTATTTCAGTACTAAAGAAGTAGAGATAGAGAAATCAGAATTCAAGGCCATCAGAGGCCAGCCTGAGCTACATGAGACTACGTCACAAATAAAAATAAAAATAAATGTTTAATAGTAAGCACATTTATTTAAAAAGTTGGCCTTTCTTGTTACAGGAAAAAAACAATTACTGAAAACACATAAGGCAGGCATTTCATTTGAAGAACTAATGAAAGGAAACAAGCAAGCTTACCTGGGCTAACTTGCAATTTGAAGGTTTTTTTCTGATCATTGAACAACCCCAAGATCTCCACGCGACAACAGTATAGACCACTATCCCTCTGAACAGCATTCTCTATGGTCAAAGACACATTTCCTTCTTGAATCATCCCCTTGAGCTGGTAACGATTGTTCTTCTGATAGGTCACACGCTTTCCATTGGTTGAGATGAGTACACCTGAGCATTTAGAATAAGGACACTGTCCTCGGCCCCAACACATGTGTAAGACTCCACGAGATACTTTATAACTGCATGGCACCGTGACAGGGTGACCCACGACTCCATGCACTTCTCCGTAAGAATCCACAGTGCCTGAGATAAATGGGGAGAAATGGACAGTGAGCACTGAACCTTCTCCTAAAATTTTGTTTTGGCTTCTTAATTTCTTTTCCACTCTACTGGGGATTGAACCTACGACATGACCCATGGAAGGCAAATGTTCTTTTTTTTTTTAATTTTTTTTTATTAATTTTATTTATTTATGTATGTGTATGAATGTACCATCTGCATACAAGTTTGTGCACCCGTGTCGTGCAATGCCGCGGAGTTCAGAAGAGGGTGTCGGATTCCCCTGGAACTGGAGTTTCAGACGGTTCTCTGCCGCCATGTGGGTGCTGGGGATCGACCCCGGGTCCTCTGTAAGAGCGGTCGGCGCTCTTAACCACCAGGCCATCTCTCCAGCCCGGAAGGCAAATGTTCTAACACCAAGCTAGAGCCCTACATACATTTTTTAGTCAACATAGCCTTCCTAAATGATTATTTAATGGATCTATATATGGATTTTTTAAAAAATCATTATTTTAATGTATGATATTTATGCTGATTTTGTTGTTAGTTTTTTGTTTTGTTTTGTTTTTGTTGTTTTTTAAAATAAGGTTTTATGACATAGCCTGGCTGGCATGAACTTGCTCTGTAAACGAGTCTAGCCTGGAATGAAGAGAGATGAGACTGCCTCTGCCTTCCAGGTATGGGCCACCAAACGTGGCCTCTGAGCTTGTTTTTAATGCAATGTCTTCTCTGTGGCCCAGGCTGGCTTGAACCCACTATCCTCTTTCCCGACTCCTGACTGATGGAATCACAAGTATGTGCCACTGAGACAAGCCAACGTTCTTTAAAAAATACTTTATTTAGGGGCTGGAGAGATGGCCTAGTGGTTAAGAGCACCGACCGCTCTTACAGAGGACCCGGGTTCGATCCCCAGCACCCACATGGCAGCCCAGAACTGTCTGAAACTCCAATTCCAGGAGAACTCCAGGTCCAGGGGAATCCGACACCCTCTTCTGACCTCCTCGGCATTGCACAACACAGGTGCACAGACTTGCATGCAGACAGTACATTGATACACATACAGAAATAAATAAATGCCAGGCGTGGTGGTGCACGCCTTTGGAAAAAAAATACTTTATTTATTATTTTTATTTTATATGTATGAGTGTATTGCCTGTGTGGGCGTAGGTGGTGCACACATGTCGTGCACTGCCCATGGAGGTCAGATCCTCTGGAACTGGAGTGATGGATGGTGGTTAGCCGCCCCATGAGTGATGGAAATCGGAGCTGGGTCATCTGCAAGAGCAGCCGGTGTTCTTAACTGTGGAGCCATCTCTTCAGTGCCTCGAATTTTTAACTTTCAATCATTTAAACCTGCTGTCACAGAAGATGGGCATGTTGTTTCACACTTACAAACCTAAAGCCTGAGAGGTGCTGCAATGTCAGCCATGGTTAATCAGTGAGTTCGAGATCACTGACGGGCTCCGGGCCCCTGTGTCAATGGCCCCCTCTCCACCCGTGCAATCCCATTGCTATGGAAAACGAAATCATTTACTTTGCTGTCCACATCTCCTGGACTGCATGAGGTCACTTTGCAAAAAAAAAAAAAAATCGAGATGTTTTGTCAATTAATTCATTTATTTTAAGTGTAATGAAGGCTACCTCTACTTTCAACCCCTGATTCCACTCTTTTCCGCTCCTCAGCCTTCATGCATAGAAAGCCCCCCTATGATTCCTGATGAACTTTCCTCTGTGCACATGCATGTACATATGTTCACCCCTTACCTGACGTGCAGGTAGGATCTTGTTCGCTTTGCCATCCCATTTGTAACTCACACAGGTTAGGCAAGTTCCTTGGAGTTAAGGTTTCACCCTGGTTCTCAGCTCACTAGATAACCCATAATAATCCAACCAAGCCCAGGGACTGTCCCTCTCCCCTCTCCCCATTCCAGCCTGCACAGCATCCCCCAGCTCACCTCTGCACTTACCTGCCAGAAGCAGCACAAGGCCTGAAATGGCCACTCCAGGATGCATGATGCCGCTGACCTGAAGGAAAGGGAAAACACACTGGTTGGCTGCGGCACCAGAAGATGATGTCCAAACAGATCTCAATTCTCAGACTGCAACTTCTACTTTCACCCTGACTGTCAATCATGTGGACCTCTCTCCTGGGGCTGAGGGAAGCCAGCATTCGAAGTCTGCCTTCTGAGCTCCAGTGGTGGAAGGCTCTTCATCCCACAGTCATGGAGAGCTGTCCTCCAGAATAACCTCTTCTTTCCCAGTCCTTTCCTACCTATGCCCATCAATCTCACTCCTGGTCTCAGCACCAACAAGGCAGGAAAAAGAGAGATTGAAGGCAGAGACCAGAGAGTGGCTCCATGGTAGAAGCCCAAGCAAAGCCCAGCCGTCTAGAGAGGAAGATGCACTTGCCCTCTGTGGACATCAGTATGATTCTGCTCAGTGGCCAGTGTTTAGCCCCTAAGCCCTAACCAACTTCATCATTAGTGAAACCACCTGGGCAAGAATGTGAATCACTGTGCCTACACACTTACGCTACCACAGTGTCTGAGACGACAGCTTTCTGAGGCCCATCTACAGAGGATCTTGAGAAGCATTTGGGTTCAGATCCAAACCTTCCACTTACAAAGCTGGGCAGTCACACAAGTTTCAAGACCCCTGTCATCCTCGATTTCCTCATCTGCAAAATATGTGCCCAGTTTTGTGAAGAATCTGCTACGAAGGAGATGCTGGAGCTACTCACTCCCAAGCATCTATTCCTCACGGAACCTCTGAGGCAGATGGCTTTAACATCCTTCGTGGATGGCAGTTATACCTGTGTTCAGATTCCAGCATTTAGTTTTCAAAATTTGTTCCTTGATCACTTAACAATAAAATCTATGAGTAAGCCTGTGGAGGGCTCCGTTAACTCCTTGTGTGTCCTATAATTCTGTCACTTCTCAGAAAGAAAAGGATGACCCATTTCTGCCATTCTCAAAGCTGGTAACAGCTTCCACGGACTGGGTTGGACTTGGCGTCTTAAGGCCTGGGGCCCCTCACTGCTATTAGCAGCCTCTGCACTTGGAAAAGACCAGAAATATAATGCTACAAGCTGGTGTCCAAAGACAGTCTTTTGAATGGAGGGGTTTAAAAACTCATTTCTTGCCAGGCATGGTGGCACACACCGTTAATCCCTGTACCCAGGAGGCAGAGGCAGGCGGATCTCTGTGAGTTCAAGGCCAGTCTGGGCTACAAGAGCTGAATTTTTCTTATTTGTTTATTTATTTATTTATTTATTTATTTATTTATTTATTTAGCATGGGAGGGCATGAGCACCGCAAGGCACACACGTGGAGGTCAGAGAACAATCACCAGGCATTGGTTCTCTCCTTCCATAATGTGAATCCAGAGTATTGAATTGAAGTGCTCAGCCTTGGTGGCAAGTGCCTTTAACAACTAAGCCATTTTGTCAGCCCTTGAGGTACATTTTATACTAAGTTAGCATAGTAAAGGCTATAGTGGCTCACAAAGAATTAGATCATGATTTGTTCATTTGAAATGATCTATATTAGTGACAGGATCTTACACTATTTAGCCATAGCTATTGTGGAACTCAATGCATAGACCAGGCTGGCCTCACACTCACAGGGATCCAACCTGCCTCTGCCTCCCCTGGGATTAAGGTTGTGGGAATGCCTATGTAGCACAGAAGAGAAGGGTTTTTTGGCTTTGTTTTGTTCCTTTTTGTTTTGGTCTTTTTGAGATAATGTCTCCCTTTAGTCCTGGAGCTTGCTATATAGACCAGGCTGGCCTTGAACTCACAGAGCTCCACCTGCCTCTGCCTCCAGAGTGCTGGCCTTAAAGGCATGTGCCACCATGCCCTACAGGGACATATTTTAAAACTAGTATTATTCTGTAAGACTGGCCCAAGTTCCAATAGTAATAGTCAGTGAGAAGAATTTTTAAGAAGTTCTTCATTTCAATTCCACAGTTTTCACTAATAGAACAAATCTGAGGGAATGTGATTCAGCACAGTAGAAATGCCAAAAATTCAAACTTGGGCAAGGAGGTGAAGACAGAGCTAAGTGAGCAGCTAATAGATTAAATGATGTGAATAAGAAAGGTGATAAATATACAATCAGACCTTGTCACATCACTTACAGCCCTGCCACATAGCTCTCTGAAGGACAGGCAGGGAACCCTAACTCCTGACCTGGTTTGAGGCAACATCTCAGTTACTGGTTCTTTGCCCATGGCTCAGAGTTATTTCCCCGGTCACTCTTGCTTTCTCTCCAGTCTCTCGTGGCCTTGGGGCCTTTGTCCAGCTGTCGTTCTGTCTTGTTGCTCTTCTTTGACCCCCAGTGTTTTCCCCTTTCCTTCTGATCTCTGCTTAAATGTCACCTCCTGGGACACTTCCCCTAGGCCACCCTCAATCTAAATTTATAGCCAGCTCTCTGCGCTCGCCATTATTACCTTATTTTAATTCCCCATGACACTCATTTCTTGCTTCTCTGAAAGTCCATGTATATGGTTTGTTGGCCTGGTCTCTCTTCCCTTTCAGGTTCCATCCAGAAGAACTCTGATTGTTGTTTAGTTTCATTTTAGCAGAGCCAACATAGATTTACTAAGGAAAATCAAGAAAGGACTCCCAAGAGGCATCAGGGCTTCAAGAGAGTGAATAGTCTAGAATCCTTTTATTCTTCGTTTTGTTTTTTTGAGACAGAGTCCTACTATGTAGCCCTATGAAACTCACTAGAGACTCCAGGCTGGCTTTGAACTCATGGTAATCCTCCTGTTTCTGCCTTCCCAGTACTACAAGTAAAGGCTCATGTCACCAATGCCCAGCCAATAATAGGTTATCTGATGATGGGAGGATTATATATAGCCCCTGCCCTTGTGAACATTTTAGCACTTGAAATATGGCTAGTAAAACTGATAGATTTTAATTTTATTCTCCTTAATTTTTATCTATTTATTTTATGTGCTTGAGTGTACTGCCTGGATGTATGTAAGTATACTCATGTCATGCTATGCCTGTGGAGGTCTGAAGAGAGTGTTAGATCCCCTGGAACTGGAGTTAAGATGGTTATTACCTGCCATCTGGGTGCTGGGAATCAAACCCAGGGCATCTGTAAGAAGAGCCAGTGCTCTTAACCATTAAGCCACCTCTGTAGCCCCTATTTTACTTAATTTTAATAAGTAACTACACATGACTAGTGTCAGATGGCACCTAACTCTAAACCTGTCTGTTTAACATAATTTAAGTAAGGCTAGAGTAGATGAGTTTAAGAGAAACATAAAGGCATGGGAAGAAATGGGGAGAGTTTTTTTGTTTTGTTTTGTTTTTTTCTGTATGTGTATGAATGTACTGTCTGCATGCAAGTCTGTGCACCCGTGTCATGAAATGCCGCGGAGGTCAGAAGAGGGTCTCAGATTCGCCTGGAACTAGAGTTCTCCTGGAATTGGAGTTTCAGACGGTTCTGGGCCGCCATGTGGGTGCTGGGGATCGAACCTGGGTCCTCTGCAAGAGCGGTCGGCGCTCTTAACTGCTAGGCCATCTCTCCAGCCCTGAGTTTTGTTTATTTTTAACTCATTGTCAGAGTTAGTAGGTCAAGGGAGTGGGAGGATCTCTCTTAAAAATTAGCATGTCTTCGGGATAGGAGGGGGCACACACCTTTAATCCCAGCACTCAGGAGGCAGAGGCAGGCAGATCTTTGTGAGTTCAAGGCCAGCCTGGTCTACATAATGAGTTCCAGGCCAGCTGGGGCTACAGGGAGACCCTGTCTCAAAAAGACACACACACACACCAAAAAAAAAAAAAGTCAAAAGTTGTGCTTGGTGGCTCTTACCTATATTACGATATTATTATCATTAAGGCAGATTGCTTGCCAGGAGTTGCAGACCAGCCTAGACTGTACACCAAGTATCAAACTAGCCAAGGCTATGAAATAAAAAATAAAATAAAATATAATAAAATAAAATAAATTTTAAAAAGCAACATGTGAGCAGGCTTGGTGGACATTTCTGTAATCCCAGCACTCAGAAGGCTGAGGCAGGAGGATTTCCATATATTTAATACCAGCTACACAGCAAGTACCAAGCCAGCCAAGGTTATAGAGTAAACTGTCTCATAAAAGGAAAGGCAGCATGCGAGCAGGCCTGGTGGACACTTCTGTAATCCCAGCACCGCAGAAGCTGAGGCTGGAGGACTGGGAGTTCTAGGTAAGCCTGGGCTCCATGATGGGAAAGAAAATAAACAAGCAAAACCAACAAAGTGACCCGAGGCCTGACCATGGAAGGCAAGTGTGGGATGTAGAGGGCAGCAGCTGTCCATGAGGACATGGGGAAGGCAGGCAGCTGAGCCTCTGAGACACTAATTAACTGCACATCGTTAAGACTGAATTTCTCTGCAGAAACCCCTTGGCTTCTAGAATGTTGTTTGTCTTGGTTTTTTGGAGCAGAGTTCCACTATGTAGTCTTCACTGTGCCCAGACATTCCCGGCAGACAGACAGTAGAATTTCTTTAAATTATATTCATTATTATTGTTTATGTATGCTGTGTGAGTGTGATAGAGGTACGCCAGAGCACTCGTGTGAAGGTCAGAGGTCAACTTTTAAGGTGTGTGTTCTCTCCTTCCACAGGGCCCAGGTGTGGAACTCAGGCCATCAGGTTTGCCGCATACCTTTAATCCCGAGTCATCTCACTGACCCATAGAATTCGTCTGTGTGACTTTGGCTAGGCAGCTTTCCTGAGTCACTACTTTTTAGGGTCAACTTTGGAATCCTTGGAAGGAGACAGGCCAGTTCTGAGGTAACATTCCATATGACAACAGTACTCAGATATGAAAACTGAATTCCTAATTGCTTACTAAAGACCTTCATCCGTGTGAAAGGTGGATGATAAGCAGTGAATCCACAACCTGAGTCGCTGTCTTTCCTGTTGCTGCTCGACATAGAAATAGTTCAAGGGCTTGAATTCAGCATATTCTCATGACTGGGGACTCACCAAACCACTTCATTGTACCCCAGGTTCCCGGTCAGTCCTACCACTTTATATTAGGCAATTCTCCCACACACACTTGTCCCCATATAGCCCATAGCTCTCTGAAAGCTGCTGGTTTCCCTGAGCTAGAAATTCCCCTTCACTTACAACTTTTAATTGAAATATAGGATTATAATAATTTTTTAAAAATAAACATCTATAAAATATTACAATGTATCCATGTTTATTTTAGAAAATAAAAGTACTGGGGCTGGAGAGATGGCCTAGTGGTTAAGAGTGCCGACCGCTCTTACAGAGGACCTGGTTTCGATCCCTAGCACCCACATTGTGGCTGAGAACCATCTGAAACTCCAGTTCCAGGGGAATCCGACACTCTCTTCTGACCAAGGCATTGCATGACACAGGTGCACAAACCTACATGCAGACAGCACATTCATACACATATAAAAATAAATAAAAAAAATTTTTAAAGTACTAACATTTTATTCATTTAACATAAGATTATATGCATTTGGCATATATTAATGAATCAAAGATCCCAGGTCTCCTGTGATTTATATCTATGTAGGAAATAAATGTATGTTTAGAAAAATGTAAAAAAATATATATATAATGACTGACAATTACTTCAAATATAAGAAAGAAAAAGCCAAGACTACGATGGTTAAATAGTTCACCAGCAGTCACACAGGCTGTGGGACTGCAGACAGACAATGTTCTTACCGGGCATGGATGAACACACAAACAGATGGTGGGGAAAAGCTGAGAACAATAAAGTGCGGGATGAATCAGGCGTCCGATTTTAACAGACATTCGGGGTTAAATTGACTTTCTAGCACTTACATTGAGAAAGTGGTTTTCGAGCAAAGCTGAAGCAAAGCAACAAACCTAGAGAAAGCTTTCAGGAGGAAAGAGAGGAGAGCAAAAGCTCCCATGTGGGAGAATGCATGGAGCAGGGCCAGCAGGGTGGACTCTGAGGCTCAGAGGACCCCGAAGAGGAGGGGGGCGGTCAGGCATGAGCTCATGAGCCACTGCTTAAGGACACTCCTTTTCAGAGGGAGCTTTCCCTCTCACTGATGGGCTGTTGGGGTGCCAGGATCTGATGTCATCTGTGGACAGCTGTGGCTGGTAGGCTGACAGGGAAGGAGACCTTGGGGTCTGTTGTAGGAATTCACAGAGGAACGGACAGCAGTAGACAAGGTGATCAGGGAACCTCTGGATCTCAGCCCTATGCACACAGAAGGTAGACAAACTAAAAAAAAAAAAAAAAGGTAGACAAACTGGGCTTCCTGTATGTAGATGGCGTCTAAAGAGGACCACAAGTCACTGGGGCCTGAGCCGTGGGTGACAGGAGGGGACACCACTTAAGAAGGGGGAGCTGCTCCTAAAAACTCTGAGTTTTGTCATGTTGAGTATAGAGCTTTAGGATCCAATGGAGACCACGGCATTATGGAGGGAGGGCAGGCCAAAGGCACAGCCCTGGAGACACAGGCTTAGAAATGGTATTTGAAAGTCAGGAGCCTGAATTAGGCACCCTGGTGAACGCCGAGCTGAGGTTTTGCTAGGCTGAAGTAAGGCCATTGGGGGAAGAGACACAGACAACCAGAAACCACCACTGAGATGAGAAACACGAAGTAAACCAAGAACTGAAGGTCAAGGACGAACAGGTGCCAAGGTACTGGCCACATGCAAAGGTCAGAGCTGCAAAGGCTACAGGTGAGCCAGAGGACCAGGGAAGAGCAGAGTCGGTCAGCAGAGGACCACGCAGGAGCAGAGCCGGTCAGCAGAGGACCAGGGAAGAGCAGAGCTGGTCAGCAGAGCACGTTGGAAATGGCAGCGAACACGGACCAAAGGAAAAGCAGGAGAAAGTGGAAATGGAGAAGGCTTTTATGGAGCTGTGAACTGAAGCTCTCTAAGGAGCTGCAAACAGGTTGAAGATCCTGCAGGGTCTTTGACCTTCTGGGTACCCGACTGTCCAGACAGTGGAGGGGATGCAATGTTGTAGGTCCAGAGCCAAAAGAATCTTGGAATATCTTTTTTTTTATTAATTTTATTTCTGTATGTGTATGAATGTACTGTCTGCATGCAAGTCTGTGCACCCGTGTCGTGCAACGCCGTGGAGGTCAGAAGAGGGTCTCGGATTCCCCTAGAACTGGAGTTCTCCTGGAATTGGAGCTTCAGACGGTTCTCAGCAGCCATGTGGGTGCTGGGGATCGAACCCGGGTCCTCTGTAAGAGCGGTCGGCGCTCTTAACCGCTAGGCCATCTCTCCAGCCCGAATCTTGGAATATCTTAAGACCCTTGAATAGCCATTTGCTATCAAACCTCTGCATCTCACACTCTATTAAATTTGTTTTATTTTGCTTATTGTTTGAGACAGGCTCTAACTATGGCTGGCCTGGCATTCACTATGTAGTCCAAGCTGGCCTCGAACTCAGAAATTTGCTGCCTCTGCCTCCTGACAGCTGATACTAAAGGCATGTGTCACCATGCCTGGACTTTTAGCTTAAGTGTGACAAAACTACCTGCACCCACCCCGATGCTCGGGATGCAGCTGGGGTGACATTCTCCTACTAGTTCTCCCTTCCCACTGCAGACCTCAATGGATGTGACATACTGGGTGATTTTTCTCTTTTTTTTTTTTTTTTGAGGTTGAATCCCATTCCACCTTGAGCCGACCTGGACCTCATTCTATCTCAGGCTGGTCTGCAACCCATGATGATTCTCCTACCCTAGAGTGTTGGGACAACAGGCATGACCCCACATGCCTGGTGCCCCTGTGTAGTTTATAAAACCATTGACCCTTGGCTTTCTGCTCTGGAACCATAAAATTCTAAACCTTCCCTGGTAGAAAGCAGCCTTGTACCCCAGCTACTCGGGAAGCAATGGCAAGAGATCATGAATTTATGGCGTCCTCGGCTACCTGCGGAACTTAGTAACACCTTGTCTCAAAATAGAAAGTGAAAAAGGAGGTTGAGAGGCTGGAGATATAGTTCGGTGGAAAAGAGGCTCTGAGTTCTATCTATGGCACATGTAAGCATGTGTGCACACACCCTCACACACACACACACACACACACACACACACACACACACAAATTCATGTGATAACCTTTTTATATTGAAACATATCTGTTATTATAAGTTGAATTAATGTTCCTGTATCAGAAATACTCCCATTTGGCTCAGAATAAATTATCTTCTTGGTTTTTTTTTTTCTTTTTCTTTTTGAGACAGGGTCTCCCTGTAGTTCCAGCTGGCCTGGAACTCGGTCTATAGACTGAACTCACAGAGATCCACCTCCCTCTGCCTCCTGAGTGCTGGGATTAAAGGCATGCACTACCATATCCTGCTTCTTCTTGTTTTCTTAAAGCGGAGTTCCTATTTTTTTTTTTTTTTTTTTTTTGGTCTTTTCGAGACAGGGTCTCCCTGTAGCCCCAGCTGTCCTGGAACTCACTCTGTAGACCAGGCTGGCCTTGAACTCACAAAGATCCGCCTGCCTCTGCCTCCCGAGTACTAGGCCTATCTTTAAATATTGGGAGTTTGGGCAAAAATGGAGAGGCATAGGTTGGGCAGCATGATGAAGATATAGTTTTGGGTTTTGTTTTGTTTTGTTTTGTTTTGTTTTGTTTTGTTTTGTTTTGTTTTGTTTTGAGACAAGTTCTTTTCCAGGAGTTGGTCTCCAACTTTCTGCCTAGCCAAACTTGGGCTTGAACCTATGATTCTCCTGCCTCTATCTCACAAGAATTAGGATTGCAAGTGTTAGGATGAGCAGTGTGTACCACCATGCTGGGCTACTCCTTGAATAAAACTAATAGTATGAAAGGTGATACTGTGGCTCACTTGAGAGAGAGCTTGCCTAGCATTCATGATCCCCAACTTGTTCCTCCTCATTACACAGGCCAGGCATGGAGGTACATGCCTATAATTCCAGCACTTGGGTGATGGAGGAATGGAAATTTGAGGTCATCCTTCCTTGCCTACGTATCAATTTTGAGGCCAGCCTGGGGTACATGAGACTTTGTTGTCAATGGCTCACGGGTGTAACCCCAGCCCTTGATGGGGCTAAGAAAGGAGGACAGCGATGAGATCCAGCCAGTCTGGGCTATAAAGTGAGGCTCTTTCTCAACAGGCAATCAGAAAACCTCACCACAAACTGTTTGTATGATCTGAAGATTCTTCAGGCTAGCCTCTGAGCTCGTCATCTTCCTGCCTCAGCCTCCTTACCAGCCTTTCTTCACAAAGAGGGAGACATGTTTTGCTGAGCAATGAAAGGATGGAATACAGCACCCAATTAGTGGGTTTCATCTTGTACATGAGCAGGATACAGGTACGTCTGCAGGAGCCCCGGGTTGGCATCCTCCATGAAATAAGAAATTAATTAAGGACCAGAAAGACAGACTGGTAGGTAAAGGCACTCGCCACCAACCCTGATGACCTGAGCTGCACATCCAGGTGCCCCATGCTAGGAGAACCAGCTTCCACAAGTTGTCCTCTGACCCCCACATGTATACAGTAGCACTCATGCACACGCACACGCACACACATACATACATACATGCACACACACACACAAACACACACATACACACAAATAAAAAGAACACACACATACACACAAATAAAAAGAACACACTATGGCACACACCTTTAATCCTAGCACTTGGGAGGTAGAGGCAGGTGGATCTCTGGGAGTTCAAGGCCTGCCTGTTCTACAAAGTGAGCTCCAGGCCAGCTGGGAATAAAGGGAGACCCTGTCTCAAAAATACAAAAAAAAAAAAAAAAAAAAAAGAACACACTAAAATGTGTGTAAAGAAAAACAAAGTTCACAATGAGACTTCAAAGTTTGGTTGTGAGGAACTAATAAAGCATCCATTATGACTTTCATGTTACATTATCTGTATTGTGGTTTTAAAAAATAATTCATAGTGTGGATGGGAAAGGACATTAGGTGGAGCTTTGGGAGAGTGAACGCACTCCACGTTGCACCTTGGTGTGAGGGGAGTGCAAGGTCAGAAGAGACAGACACACCCAGAGGATGACGCTCTCCAGCCACCCACAGGACGGGGAGGACAAACCCTCCTTGGGAGATCACTACAGACAGTTCACAAACATCTTCTCAAGCCTTTCTCTAAACATCACTCCCAGTCATCAAAAGACAAAGTCCAAACTCTAAAATCTGCTGAACTTCCCAGACTGAACATACTCTTTCCCTCTCTAACACACTAAATAAATTAATACCTTTGTATTTATTGGCCTTGAATAGCCCAAGGCTCCAATGCAAACCTTCAAAGATTAGCAGCTAATTTGATCCTCTGGTTTTTTACAGTCGGTGCAAGGTTTTGTTTTTGTTTTTGGTTTTTTTGGCCTTTTTGAGACAAGGTCTCTCTGTAGCCCCCGTAGCCCCAGCTGACCTGGAACTCGCTATGTGGGCCAGGTTGGCCTTGAACTCACAGAGATTCACCTGCCTCTGCCTTCTGAGTTCTGGGATCAAAGGCATGTGCTAACATGCCCAGGGCAAGTTAAATCTTTTTTTAATTTTATTTATTTTCTATGTGTATGAATGTACTGTCTGCATGTAGGTTTGTGCACCCGTGTCGTACAATGCCGCAGAGGTCAGAAGAGGGTGTCGGATTCCCCTGGAACTGGAGTTCTCCTGGAATTGGAGTTACAGACAGTTCTCAGCCACCATGTGGGTGCTGGGGATCGAACCCAGGTCCTCTGCAAGAGCAGTCGGTGCTCTTAACCGCTAGGCTATCTCTCCAGCCCCATATTTATGTGTATGAGTACTTTGCCTGTTTATGTAAATGTATTACATGTGAGCAGTGCCCACAGAGGCTAGAAGAAAGCAGGAGACCCCATGAAACTGCAACTGTTGATGGGTGTTAGCTGCCATATTGGTACTGGAAACTCATCCCAAGTGCCTTGGAAGAGCAGAAAGGTCTCTTAACCACTGTGCCACCTCACCACACACTCTTACAGACATGTTGCACAAAAGTCAATGAAAGATAATAGAAATATAGCCAGATCCTCGCCTACTTGTGTCCATTTCCATAGTATTATATAATAGTATCTATAACTTAAAGACACTGGTCTTTTAAAGAGATCTTAGTCCAAGAGTACTATTTTCTTCAGATTTCTTCTGATTTCTTGTGTTGAGTTTGCTTTATAAGGCTTTAATAGTTGTTCACCTATGTTAATCCATATTCCATTTAAATGAGCATCTACCTGCCAAGAAATCCAAAGAACACTATTTGAATTTGACTTGCCCTAATTTCCACCAACTTAATCGTCATTGTCTTAATGTCCCATACAGAATTCCACATGATCCCATATGTAATTCCATATAGTATAGAAACGCCAAGGAGCAAGATTCTGACTTTTTCCCTTCAGCCTAGTTCTTCAGAAGACTGTACATACCTGTTAGTTCAGAGAGAGTTCCAGTTGCTTCTTCAGTCGCCTGTCTGCTGCTGGTGAGTCACTCTTCCCAAGCTGCTTATGAATAAGGACAACTCTCCAGGAATTCCATCCTTATCTCCAGCCCGCACCTTTATGTGTTTTGTGTAAAAATTTAGTTTCCCTGTTTCTATGATATTATTGTTCAGTAGTATCTACCCCCTTATTTAAATGTATTACAGGAAAATATCAGTAATTGGGAAGATAACTAATTTTACTCTGTTTAAGTTCCAAAGCTGCAGCAAAGATCTCTATTACAGGACAGACTCTAAGCACAGAGATCAGGTCCACTTTAAGATGGTTGATGTGTAAAGGGATTTCAAACACCTAGGGCAACCCTCTCAATTTACAGATGAATAACTCAAAGTCTAAAAAGAAGAACAAAATGTAGAACTCATGATGATCCTTGAGGCAGGGGCAGAAGTGAAAGGTGACTCTATTTGTACCACTGTTCTGTCACAACTAACATCATCCTAATAAATGTTGATTAGATAGAACAGTTGAAGCAAATGAAATGAGCCTGTAGTCTCTGCTTAGAGAAGTTCAAGCAAAGAAGCTGTCATTTCATAAGGCGAAGTAGGGCTGTGCCTCTCCCCTGCACTTTTGAGATGTTCCTAAAAGACTACTGAGGATTCCAGAATGTGGTGGCTGTGAAAGACTGGAAATTAGATAGGATGACTGGCCTCCTCATTCTTCAGATCAAATAAATTGAGTAGCCATGCATGGCCATCTTAAAGACACTGAAGGGAATGGCATGGATTTGTCTGAGGCTAAGTCTTCTATTGGATCATTATCATAAAACTAAATGCAAGGATTCTTCTTCCATATCCAATTTGTGTGTCTCTGTGTGTGTGTGTGTGTGTGTGTGTGTGTGTGTGTGTGTGTGAATAGGTGGCTGAAGGAGACTTGCTCTATAGGGTTAGTATAAACATTGTTTTTCCCTTGGATTTTCCTTCTTTTTTCATTTGCTTTGAGACAGGGTCTCACTACACAGCATAAGCTATGTGGCACTCATATAGAGCCAAGGATAAATCTGAACTCCTGATCTTCCTAATTTTACTTATGCTGAGATCAAGGTATCCAACCCATACTCTATACTATACAGGCAATCTATACAGTGAGCTACATCCCTACCTGACAGGATAATCATTTTTTTTTTTGTATTTTTGAGACAGGGTCTCCCTTTAGTCCCAGCTGGCCTGGAGTTCACTCTGTAGACCAGGCTGGCCTTGAACTCATAGAGATCGGCCTGCCTCTGCCTCCCAAGTGCTAGGATTAGAGGCATGTACCACCATGCCCAGCACAGGATAATCATTTCTTATTGTTTTTATTTTATTGTTTTTCTGTAAAGACTCTCTAGCTGGATTAGAACTTCCTATGTAAACCAGGCTGGACTTGAACTCACAGATATCCTCCTGTCTCTGCCTCTCCAACACTCTGATTTAAGATGTGCACCACCATACCTGGCATAATCATTTCTCAAAGAACTGTCCACACTACCAAATCAAAACCTCCCACACACCATGGGACCCAAGCTGAGCTGCCCAGGCCAGGAGCAAATGCATAAAATACTGATTGAATTTTGACAGAACCTAAGTCAAGGGTTGCGGAATATAAAATGATGACTCTGCTTGCTAACAATATGTATTTAAAAAGAATGTCCATATTTTGTTGGAACATTGTGACTTGAAAATATTATCCAGAAATAAGTGTAAACAAGAAAGAGCACATAACTTATTTTATAGGAAATGATTTTTCTCAAAAATGTTTTTAAAAATGGCAACATATTTATTTGCATAGGTCTCTTTGTAGAAATACCATTGAAATGACCCACCCAGACTCCTCCTAGTATAGTAGGAAGCAGGCTGAAATAAGACTATTAGCTCAAAACTATATACTTATATATATTTGAGTACTTTGTAAGACTAATATGCTACTTACATATGTAAAATGCTTTAAGTCAAAATGAACAACTGAGTCATCCCCCAGGCCAGGGTGCTGGGCTAGATAAAAGAGGAAAGCAACTGAGCACCAAGATTCACCACTCTCTGCTATATAGCAGGGTTTCCCTGTATGTAGCCCTAGCTGACCTATAATTTCTATATAGACCAGACGGGCCTCAAACTCATAGATATCACCTGTCTCTGCCTCCCAGGTGCTGGGATTAAAGGCATGCACCACCATACCCAGCATCATCCTTAGTTTTTGTTGAGACGTGGTCTTGCTATATAGATCTGGCTGACCTATAATTAGCAATCTTCCTGCCTAAGTTCCCTGGGTGCTGGAATTTCTGGCACATGAAACCACACCCCACTGAAAACATTCAAAAATCAAGGCACCAATAACAGGATTCCCAGCTGTGTCTATGGTTAAGTTAATAGTACTGTGCCTGGAAGCCCCCTCCCTGAAGGCTAGCTCTCATAGCTTTAGAGAGCACTATACAAGCTGCTAAGAGAGAACATTAATCAATGGTCTAACACTAGCTTTAAGACCAAATATCCATGTCAATGACCAGCATAACATGTGTCATCAGTGCAGTAGTGGCACTTTTATCTTGGGGGTAATCTCAATAGCTAACTAACTGGACTTAAAGCCTACTTGGTGGGAGGAAGCTCATGTGTGGTACTGTAAACATAGCCAGATGCACACAACTGGAAAAGGTCATAGATCCTAGAGAAATCCCCAAGGTTGACACACCCCTAGGCTAAGGTAATATCTCATTAATTGCAAAATAAGTATATTTTTATATTTATAAACAAATATACCAGACATCACTCAAAAAAAGAAAATTCCACACCTGATGAAGAATAGTAGAGAGTCCCACAACTGGACACACACAGACCTGGTCTGTGAACTCCTCATTCCTAAGCAACACATCTACAAGGCAACCTCGACACCTAAGGCCCATGAAACATAGAACAAGGAACCAATGGGACATAATTGAACCTCTTAATTTTCATGGAAGAAGCTTCTCTGTCGCGCGCACAGTCTCGCCGGCAAGAACTTCACACGGACAACAGGATTCTTCTGCAGCAGTATTTATTGTGCACAGCTCTCTTGTGAGAAGGACCCCGAAGTGGGGAAGAAGCACTGCTTAAATAGCAGTCTAGAGGGTTCGTGTATGCTCTAGATAGGTGCACTGTCCGATGCCTCATTTGCATGTTAAAAGCGGGAGCTAAAGGACTAGTAGTCATGCGCAGTTTCTCCAATGCAAAGGCAACAGCGGGAAACGGCTTGTAGTGACTCAGGAAGTCGGCGCCATCTTTAAGGTGTGGTCGCGAGCGACACAGCACACTCGTGCAGGCTACCAACACTTCTCCATGAAACAGGAGGCCAGGAACTCAAAAGGGCATGAATGGCCAAACCATGGAGATTAGGAGTCTACAGAGTGTGGTGCATGGACAGGTCACCGATATTCAGATTCACCCACCCAGAGCTCAGGGAAGATTGTGGAAGAAGAGGCAGAACGTTGTAAGAGCCAGAGAAGTAGAGCAAGACCTAATGGAAATGAATCCTACAAGCTCCTGGGAACTGTTCGTATGAACATATAGCCTTAGTACCACCATCCACAAGACCCATGCAAGCTCAGCCAGACAGAAACCCAGTGCTGAACTGAAGAAATGGGTAGTGGAACCCAATATTAGCTGAATAAATATTAGCAGCTGATTTCAGTTGGGTGAGAAAGAACTGGCCTTCTTTAATACACATCCAAGGAAAAAAATAATACCAACTGCAAAAACTTTCTAATCTCTTCTAAACAGCCATGTATATTAAACACCATCCTTTATATCCACTGTGGTTGATTCCAGAAACTCCTACAGACACCAGAATCTGAAGATGTTCAAATTCTTTATGTTAAATGCCATAATATACTTGTCACATTGGACTGTGAATACTAGATGGCTTATAATATCTAGCACATAGTTTCTGGGCTAAGGAATGAGTCTGTACATGTCCAGTACAAATGCAATATTGTCAATTATTTTAGATTTGCTGGTTTAATCCATAAGTGTGGAACATATGCACATGGTGTTGACTTTATATGCATTAGATTGCATGCTCCCTCTTTGTGTTTAAGCAGAATGGACATAGACTTACTAAGGAAAAGTGAGAAAAACTGACATTGAAAGAGGCTCCAGGTAAGGAATTCCCATCTCCTTCCCTTTAACATAAATGACAAAAGTTTCTCATTTCTTTTTTTTTTAAGTTTCTAATTTCTAGGTCTTGGAAGAACTCAAGAAAGTAGTGCCTGTAATCATTCCTCATCTTTAATAGTCCTTAGATTTCATACTCACCTGATCAGTTCCCCAGTGTTTACTGACACCTCCAGGTCAGCCTGTGTGAGAGTGTAGGTTTGTCTAATTATAAGAACAAAAGATGGCAGAAATCAATGAGGAGCAGGAGGGAAGGAGGGGCTGATGTCAGTTCCGACATCCACCATACTGTATGAATGTGGGCTTGCTGCTTAACCTATGAGCGGCTGGTTGTCGATTCAGATAATAATAGTGTCTGTCACATTGGACAGATATGAGGACTTAACCTCTCTAAATCCTTGGCAACTTTATTTCACAATTAAGAACTCTTCATCATTCCTAGGAAAATCTGAGATGATTGGTATGTATATATATAGTCTGTTTGTGTGTTTGTGAGAAGTCTGCTATAATGTATTAAATTTAGTGCATAACATTTTCTTTGTCCTCAAAGAAAAGAGAATATATCACAACTACAAAAGTGAGGCTTTGGGGAGATGGAAATATTTGGATCTTTTGTGTGGTGATAGTTTCAGAGTATAATCATGAAACTGGAAAATAAGTTTTTCCTCTGAGACAGGATCAGCCCATCCTAGCATGGAATTCACTATGTAGCTAAGGGTGACCTTGGACTTCTGATGCCTCTATCTCCTGAGTGCTGGGATCACATGTATATATCATGTGAATTTAGTCAGCACTGAGAGTGGAGACCAAAGCTTCCTACATGCTACAAAAGCACTCTACCAACTGGGCTTCATCCCTGGATCTTAAGTTTCTTGTTTAAATAAAGATTAATAACCAACTGCGTGTGCTGAGTGCTATGAGAACATTCAGGAGGTCCTGGAATCCTAGTCATGGTTAGGTGTCAGAGAGTGAGGCCTGGTTGGCTGGACAGGTGGACAACCTTTAAAGACTAACTTCTAAAACAGCGGAGAAGCCTATGGGATCAGCGTAGAAATGTGTAGCGAAAGATTTTATGCTGCAGGTTTTCCTTATTAACATAGTCATATTGAAATACTCAATGGACAAGTTTTCTGTTTTAATTAATTAGTGTATGTATGGGTGGGGTCAAGCATGCATTTGGCACAGTTGGGGAGGAACAGGAAGATCTGTAAGAGGACATTGGCTCTCTCATTCTACCATGTGAGTCCCAGGGATCACAGTCAGGTCATCAGGCTTGGTGGCAGGCATCTGAACCCACTGAGCCAACTGGACATGTCCACGACTTTTATAATAACCAAAGACTGAAGACACTGGGTTTGTGTACCTGGAGCTGAATTCTTGCTCTCTGTGAAACCTTGGGACATTGGCTGGTTCTTACCAAGCTTTAGTTTCCTATGCGCTAAACTGGGAAGGAATAAGTCTATGTATTTTATAAGATGATAATGTCATTAACTTGTACACAACTCGTATACAATATGTTTAGCATAGCGTCTCCCTGACCCAAAGAAACACTAAATGAGGAACCAGGTTTTGGGAGGACAAATGAGTAACTGGTCTAACCACCTTTAGATATAAACTATTAGGTTCTATTTCTATCTAGTTATGTGTAGGGAAACCCAGCTTGAATTACAGGCTAGCTTTCCAGCTGGCATGCCTCAGGGCACTGCATGGCCAAGAGTCTGGCTCCGACCCAAGGAGGAGCAAGCAGCATGGTCTAGGTGCATGATACTGGGTGGAGCAAGGTGTGCAGTGGCACCGAGTTGGGGGGCTTGTGATTGGTCCTAGGAACTGATGTCGTTTGATTTATAAAAGAAAGCCATGGCAAGGAGTAAATTTGAATTTCATAGTAACATCATCACGGAATTCCCAGCTGTTCTTTTTATTAATTATTGCACGCATACAGATCACCAATCTGGGTAGCTGGTGTTATGAGTGGGTATTGGCTGAAGGGAGGAGATCAGCCATCAACCTGAAATTCCTGTCCAGGCCCTGGGCAGGTGAGAAGTCATGGCCAAGAGTTGGAACACGTGTCTCGTGAGTCCAGGCTAAGAGCCTAAGTTGGAGTTACCACTTGCGTTGGGCTACAGGAAGTAGCTGGCTGGTCTCTGCTCCAAGAGGCCAGCTGTCCACAGTAGTGTCCACAAAGCAGGCACTGTGTTCCCATTCCCCTTAGCAGGGCCGCGTGGTCCCTGTTTGGCATAAAAAAAGAAAACTTCCTACAGTTTTGCATTGGTTCTTATATTAACTATTACCTACCAGAATGTAAGAAACAACCCAGCAGAAACTCCTGCTCTGACATAGACACCTGTTCTGGTGGCTTCTTCAGAATCCTTCAGTTCATCAGCCAGTGTGGAGATTTGCTAGGAGAAAACAGACAGAACTCAGTTGTGTGCTTGGCCACTTTCACAACTCTGAATCAGCTAATTCCTTTCTGTAGCATCCCAGGACTTCAGGAATGTTGAAGCCACATTGATCTGTGCCCTTCTAGACAGGCATCAGGCCACCAAGGAGATGGATTAGCTTAATCTTTTAGTTAACAAAGGAACAAAACACATTGCAGTGGTGTAGAACTTGCTCTTTGTCCCATCCCCAACCCACAGGGCCTTTAGAGTACAGTCCTACTAGATCAAAGTCCTGTTAGCAGGGAGGGACTTTCAGAATGGTCTACACTGATGTCTTGCATTGAACCTCTATTCACACAAAGAAGCAGTGATGTAAGGGCCAAGAGCTTGCAGCCAGGCAGTCCTGGATTCAAATTTAAGCTCCATCTATAAGAGCTCAGTGACTCTTTTTCTTTTTTTTTTTTTTTTTTTTGCCTTTTTGAGACAGGGTCTTCCTTTAGTCTCAGCTGGCCTAGAACTTGCTATGTAGACCATGCTGGCCTTGAACTCACAGAGATCTGCCTGCCTCTGCCTCCCAAGTGCTAGGATTAAAGGTGCGTGCCAGGATACCCGGCTCAGTGACTCTTAAGTGACAAAAATATAAGATGCTGAGCTCAGGGTCTTCTTATAATAAATGCTCAGCCAATGGTGGATAGTACTGATACTTCTCAAATTTCTGGTAACAGAGTCACATAAAACATTCTTCTGATTCCAAAAGATCGCTCAATTTTCTCTTTTCAAAACAGTAATATTGGGGCTGGAGAGATGATGGCTCAGCGGTCAAGAGTACTTGACCACAACAGGTAAATTTTATCAAACTCATGGTGCTAAGGACCCAGTACAGCCCCTCCCTAGCAGAGATCATTCCACCTCAGAAACACCTACTGAGGTCAGCTCTTTTTTTTTTTTATTTTTTTTTTTTATTTTTGTATGTGTATGAATGTATTGTCTGCATGCAGGTCTGTGCACCCGTGTCGTGCAACGCCGCGGAGGTCAGAAGAGGGTCTCGGATTCCCCTGGAACTGGAGTTCTCAGATGGTTCTTAGCCGCCATGTGGGTGCTGGGGATCGAACCCGGGTCCTCTGCAAGAGCGTCGGTGCTCTTAACCACTAGGCTATCTCTCCAGCCCCCTGAGGTCAGCTCTTATGAACTTCCTTCAAGGATTTGAAGATCTCACAGCAACAGGGGGGAATGAAATAATGTATTATAAAAACTCAGGGAAAGTGCTCGAAGATGCCATTACGTTCCACTTTTCCTGAGATATTCTAGGAACGATTGCTTGCTTGCTTCATGCACTTCCCTTCGACTGGTAACTTTTTTTTTAATTCTAAATCCACAAACATAGTCCTGGCTGACAGTTAAGTGATTCTTCAATTTTCAAATGTCAAGGTAGAAAAAAATGTTCACAAGATGTAGTTGAATTCCTGTCCTCTCTTTTCAAAACATCTACCAAGCCACATGGCAAACCATGAGGAAAGATAATTTTCCAAAAGCCAACAAAACTCAGCAATAAGAATCCACTTATCAAGCTAAAATTATCACCCCAAACACTGCTGATCTGAAAAAAAAAAGGGGGTAAAAAAACAAATTCCTACAGATAGAGAAGACCTTTAGAAAAAAATTCAGAAAGTTAGGACTAGAATTCTGTACTATATATAGGTTCAAATAGCATTCATTTTAGAATATATTGGGCTTTTTCCTATTCCAGCAGAGGAAATAAAAACATGTGCTGCTTCAATTAATATTAAAATTGTCCTTGCCAATAGAAGGTGGGGAGGGCAAAGAGACAACATGCAGAACAAAAGGAGCAAAGACAGTTCTGAATCTCAGCCCTAGTCCCCAGGCAAACCAGATGGAGGAGTTCTTTTGAGCTAGATTCACTAAAGTCTGGATTTGGCTCCAAACCAGTGGCTTATATAAAACCCTCATAAATATCCAGTGACCCACAGGGCTGCTGGGATTAAAAACTTTTTTTTTTTCTTTTTTGGTCTTTTTCAGACAGGGTCTCCCTATAGTCTTCATCTGGCCTTGGAACTTTGCTAAATGGACCAGGCTGGCCTTAAACTCACAGAGATCCATCTGCCTTTGCCTCCCAAGTATAGAGATTAAAGGCATGTGCCACCACACTTGGCTTAATATATATATACATACATATACATATATATATATATATTTAAATTATTATAAATTTCTATTCTGAAAAGTAGTAGATCAAAATGACACTGGCCATCCAGTCAGTTACTGAAGGCTCCCTCCAAAGAGGGATTTCTGCTGGAAAGCAAGCAAGCAATGTACAATGAATGAAGTGAGGCTTTCAGGACTATCTGAGTGAGGTCTGACCCTCCCTGCTGCTAAGGAACAGAACTGAGAGGACTTCAACAGACCGTCTCAGAGGGATGCTTGTTAGACATGGGTCTGCAAGTTTAAATCTTGACCCTTACCCTGACCTAAAGCTTGGGGACAAAAATAAATATTTACTTTTTAACTATCCACAGTTTGGGGCACATTTTTAATATCCTATAGTTTTCACTTTCTGAAGCTTTGGCATATAATTGTATCAGTTTATGTTACATGGAAAAATGTATGAATATGCCTCAGTGAGTAGTACCAAATAAAAATATGAACCTTGTTCTTCTTTGTCTTCTGTACTGGAAGAGTGGATGTATGGCACCCTGAATATCTTACAAGGTTTCTTTGTGTACTTGACAGATTAGGGTAACCACTCCAATTCTATATTGTGGGCAGAAGGAATTAACTAGTCTTCGATCTCATCTTCCCAAACATCCCCATTAACATCCACAGCATGGAACAATCTGTTAAAGCACAGAGAATCAGGATCAGTGAAGTGCTTGTAAGGGTTTGCTCTAGAGAGAGAACCCATGCAAATCCAGCAGAAATACTGCATGCAGCCAGTGCACATCATCTTGTTACATCCATCTAATTTCTGTATGGGAGTCCCACAGCAAGGGCAGCTCTTTGAGTTCTTTTCCAGCCACTCCTTACTTTCCATCTCTTCCAGGGCCTCTTGAATCACCCTCTTACCATACCTCTGTTCCAAAAATCTTTTATTGGCTTCATCTGCTTGTAGGTATTCATTTCGTAAGTCTATTAATTTCTCTACAGTTACCTTACATGGAGACACCCCATGGTAGGTCAGTCTGCACAAAGTACAGAAGGCAAAATTGCAGCTGGAGCAGATGCCCATGGTACACCCAGGCTCCTGCATCACAGGCAGCATGGGTGGGGGCAATATACCACATCCACCATCAGATCCAAGGTAGACTGAAGGAGAAGGTGGTCATAACCAGCAAATAACTCTGCTTCCACCAGCTCTTTGACCTGACCAGGAGTAGCCACTGAAGGGCACTTTGGTTCTGGACAATTGAGGCATTTGACTTGGCCATCTTTGATCAGGATTTCAAAGTAGTCCTTCAGACAGGCTTTGCAGTACACATGTCTGCACATCAAGAAGGACATGCATTCGCTACCCAGTTTCTCGCAGAAACAGATACTGCACAGGAACAATTTACTATTAAAGCATTTCATCTGCTGATCTTGATCAAAGTCCAAGATTTCCTGGATCAGACTTGACAATGACTCCACATCCCGCACCGCTCTCTCATCCACAATTTCCTCTTGGTCTACATCAGATCCAGCAGGTCCTCCAAAATCTAGCTCTGTGTTGGAAGAGGCTTGAGCCATCCTTCTCTGTACTTTTTTCTGAGACCCCATCTTGAGCTCTAAAGGAGAGACAATATTCAGGTATGCTAGGGTCTCTTCCTTAAGAAACTGCATCCAGGCAAACAGTACCACATTGCCTCGGTGCTCTTCCCATGGGTTGTCTAGGTGCTTGCAGAGAGCAGAGAGCTGAGTTGGTGACAGCCATTTGCCACTAAGTGTGAATGAAGGCGGGGAGGAGGATGGATAATCCGGTGGTAGTTCAAAGTTCAGCACAAGTGGTGGCAGAAAGCAAATGGTGTGTTCAAAGCCACTATTCTGGAGACACTCATTTGAATTGCCACTCACAAATATCTTGAAATTCTGTGGCAAATCCAAAAAAATCCTGGTTTCTCCACCTTGGACAGACTCTGCTTTTCTAAACTCATCTGCATCATAAATACTCGCCAGGGTCAGTAGTTCATCATCCTGAGCTTCTCGGTCTTCTGACGACATTGAATTTTCTGCTAATGACAACCAGAAGAAAATGGTCTTAATACTGCAGTATGTATTTCAGTTCAGCCTGGAATTTCAGCAAATCCCATTTACTTTCTAGCCAATGGAGCTGAAACTGAAGCTGGATAAGAGACCAAGATGTAAGACTCATATTAGATAGACTATGGGAATTCTGACATCTTCCGGCCACCCAGCTGTGCCGGGCCCAAAAATTCTGCTCTCTGCCCTTGCCCGAGGCCCCATGTGGCTGCTTGCCGGGCTGGCCTACAGACTACCGTGATTGGTAACTTTAACTGTTGTGTTAAACTCTGATTGACTGATGTGCTTATAAAAGGCTGCATAACCCACTCCTCAAGGCCACGTTCCTCCCAAGTTTAGTGTCAGTCTGGCTTCATAATTAAATTAAACCCTCCTTTAAAACTCAAAAAAAGGGGCTGGAGAGGTGGCCTAGCGGTTAAGAGCGCCGACCGCTCTTACAGAGGACCCGGGTTCGATCCCCAGCACCCACATGGCGGCCGAGAACCGTCTGAAACTCCAATTCCAGGAGAACTCCAGTTCCAGGGGAATCCGAGACCCTCTTCTGACCTCCGCGGCACTGCACGACACGGGTGCACAAACCTGCATGCAGACAGTACATTGATACACATACAGAAATAAATAAAAATTAAAAAAAAAACTCAAAAAAGAAATTGTTTTTTATAGTCTTCTGTTTATTTATTGCATGTATGTACATATTTGTGCGCGCTTATGAACTTGTGCCATGGCACATGTAGAGACAGCACGACTTTTAGGTATATCCATTCTCTCCTTCTACCATGTGGTTCCTGGGGATCGAACTCAAGTCATCAGGCCTGGTGATGAGTGCCTTTACCCTAAATAAATATGAACCAATGCTGACAAGGATAAAGAGGAATGGGACCCCATTACACTGCCGGTGAGAATAGAGATTACTTGAGCCTCCATGTAAATAAATAAATGTTCCTCATAAAAACTAAAACTAGAAGTACCATATGACCCAACCATATCACTCAGGATTTACTCCAAGGACTCTGAATCACTGAGATATCTGCATATCCATGTTTATTGCTGTATTATACATAATACCCAAGTTATAGATCCATCCTTGGTGTTCATTCCCAATGAATGAACAAATGACAACACAACACACACACACACACACACACACACACGCACACGCACATGCATGCACCATGGAGTTTTACTCTGTCATAAAGAAGAATTAAATTCTGGTCTCTGCAGAAAAATGCATGAAATTGGAGGTTGTAATATTAAGTATTGTAAACTCCAGACTCAGAAAACAAACAACATGTGTTATCTTATTTCTGGATCTTAGACTTTATATACCTGCATAAAAATCACTTTCGTGTATGAAATGGAAGCAGAAGTGAGATCATCTCCAGACAGAAAGGGCCTAGCAGGAGACAGGGGAAGGGAAGAGTATAGGGACTGAATGTCAAAGACATGGTGTACTTGAATGGAAATGTCTTCATGAAACCATTACTGTATGTAATGAATGCACACCAATAAAAAACAAGTTAAATTAAAAAGTGAAGGCCAAACAGCTGTCCTGGAGAGCAGAGACTGTAAGTCACCTTGGACAGATGAGGAAACTGTGAATGAGGAAGTGACCTCTCTGGGCTTCCTACTTAGGCACAGAACAGTGACTTCCCATGGAGGCTCACAGGGCTTTAAAGGTACGTTCCCAACAAGCCTTTTGACAGCTTCACTCAGCAATGTCACCATCATGAAGACAGTCACGTAGCTCAGCTCCCAGCCAGCTTCTCTCCTTTATGGCTAATTTGTTTATTTCTTCACCTATTTATCTAGCTAGTAACTGTGTACTACTCTTCTTCAGACAGAGGGAATGGATCCACAAGCAAGAAGGGCATAGTCCTTTACCTGTGGACACTGCCTTCTGAAAATAGTCAGTAGCTTCCAGGAAACTAAGGAAGATTATACATTATTCTGGCTGAGTCAGAGACTGTGAAGCTCCTTAAAAATCATGACTCCAGTCTTAAATTTATACTAGTTAGACACTGCTAGATTATCCATTCAGTTATTTATGGACCTAATGTCTTGAAATTGTTTAGTATCCCACAGTACAAGTCAGTATAAGCAAACCAAAATTGAAGCTAATATGAAGAGAAACTGTCTCTCTCCTTGTAATATAGCATAGCAAACCACTGTTGTCAGGTACTAATCTGTTACACTCATCTTGCTCAATGATCAACCACTTCAGCCTGAATGAAAAGTTGACCTTTCCAGTAATGGCAGTATCTACTTCAGCTCAGGGAGGTGGTTTTAAGGTGATGAATTTTGTAATATGAAAGATGGTTTTAGTTTCTCTGATTTCTCTGCTAATGATTACATGAGCATATAGTGGAGAGGACTGTGAACTTGTAGCGACTTTGATTTTAACATCTCTTCCTTTTTTTTTTTTTTTTTTTTTTTTTT
>VZQC01009358.1:280923-335981 GCA_009823505.1 Rhizomys pruinosus
CCCAAGCTACTCGCCCAGGTGGCTTCTGGGTATCCTGCCCAAAGGCGCAGCCGCCCTGGCCGCCGGACTCTCCGGACCCTCTGGCCCAGCGCCCCGGTCCCGCCCTCAAGGCCCCAGCTCCCAAGCTACTCGCCCAGGTGGCTTCTGGGTATCCTGCCCAAAGGCGCAGCCGCCCTGGCCGCCGGACTCTCCGGACCCTCTTAACATCTCTTCCTAATAAGATTACACGTTCTTTGAAGGTAGAGGCTTATCTTAGTCAATATAACGTATCTAGCATTCCACTCTATATGTCTGAAGATAAAAACTAAAGATGGGATCAAAAGATTATTAAAATCTATTCCTTCTGTTAAATTTGACAGCAGCTTAAACATCTTTCATATAATTTAAGGCTTGAAACAACTTTGGATTTAAATTTTTTTATTCATATACTATAGAGGAAGAACACATTTGGTGTTGCTGATATTGAACAGTTTCCTAATGTCACCTTTACTTTTACATCTATCAATTCTTGACTCCACAGATCAGATTGGTAAACAATCTTTGTATACTGCTTCCTTGTGTATTTTCCCAGCAACCCAGGGAATTTTTCAACAGTACATTTTCCACGGTCTCTTCTATGTTTCTATTCATTTCTACATTGAAATACATAAGTCCATACATTTATTTTACTGGTTCTCTACAAGATTTTAGTACAGTGAATACTGCACTTTACTTTCAGCCTCTTGGTGATGGATATTTTAATGGACTGCATTTTATTTTACAAATAAAAGTAATACTTCAGTGAATAGTCTTGGGTATACTTTGCTGTGTTAAGAGTTTCAGAAAGCCATCAACCTTGAAAACTTTTGTCAGCAACACTTTTTTTCTGATCTTATGTATGCTAACCTACCAATTATTATCACATTATACTTGATAGGGTTCATAGCCATTGATACTTCAACTGGTAGTTCAAGACAGCTCTCGTATTTCTAATCTTTGGTGATATTTGTCACATGTGATATTACTATTTATATGCAATTTTGTCACTCTAATTTTAAGACTGCTAAACGTTAGCGGTCAGAAATGTGTTCTGGTGGTGTGGATTCATATTTTCATAGGTTGAGCATGTTTTCACATATGTATCAGCCACTAGAATTTACTCCTCCATGGATTATGAATTTTCCCTTTTTTAAATTTACAAATTTAAATTGTATTTTCATGTATTATTGATAATTGTTTGTTTTTTTTTTTCTCACTGCCTACATTTTGAAGTATTTTCTCCCATTCTGGTTTTGCAATTTCAGTATTTAGTTGAAAATATCTTCTATTATTCAACATTAGCTATGTAAAACATTCCTCATTTCAATTTTGATCTGTGTTGGTGTTTAATTTAAAATTTCCCTTTTCCCAAGGCCCTAAAGAATTGTAATATTTTATAGTAAAACTAAGAAACCAAAAAAAATCATGGTTCCTTCACCAGTACCAGCTTAGATGTATAGAAGGAAGAAGTCAATTCATTATATCAGCTATAAGTAACTTAGAGTGTGCATATATATATGCAAATCATATGCATACCTATGAAATATACAGTCATGTATAAATCAGTTGTAAAATATATTAAAATGTGTAACTCTAAAACTGTTATATAGAAATAAGTATACAATTAATTATTAAAAAAAAAATCATGGTCACAACCCAGAACCTTCAAGTCTAAACTTTTCAAGTTGTATAAAGGGTTTTACTATATCAAATTTAAGACTATGATTATATATTAGAAAAACACAGTCACTTAATTTAAAATGAAAGCATTTGTGTTTTATTTATCTTTGTTCTTGTTACCTAAAGGTAAATTAAAACATGAAAACCACAAGAGTGTGAAGACTCCATAGTCAACAGGAATCATTACCCCACAATGTTTGAAATGGAACCCCCGCTTCAGGTTACCTGTCATTCCGATTCTTGGCCTAAGTGATAAGACTGACTAGTTCTTCTCCTTAGGTTTTTTTTTTTTTTTTGAGCCAATGTCTCATGTAGTTCAAGCTGGCCTCAGACCCCCTGCACACCCAGCGATGATCTTGAACTCCAGTTTGTCTTGCCACTTTCTCCTGAGTGTTGATATTCAGGGTTTGCATCAACATGCCTGGTTTATGTGGTCCTGGGCATCAAAGTCAGCATTTCTATGCTTATGAAACAAGAACTCTTCCAAATAAGCTGGGCCCAGCCCCGGCTTCTTTACTTTTTCCACTTCATGTTTTTCACGTTGATTTGGCCGCTTCATTTATGAAAATGATCATTACAATGGAGGACTTCAGGGTTAGTTTCCCACCAATATAGCCAACAGCCAAGACAGGCAGACAGTTGGGAGAAAATACAAAGCTTTTTCTAGAGAACCCAAGAATCTGCTACAGTATAGGTAGCAGAGAGGAAGGACAAAGTGGCCACAGAAATACACAGAAGTCGCAGGTACCTTAAACTTGGGAATTAGGCATGGTTTGGGGCTCTACTTTACACCCACAATCTCAATGATGGTAACAATTGCTATGGCTGCTAGTTTACCAAATTCAGAAGAAGAAGCAGAGGCTTATTTTAGTTTAGTTTCTGTGTACCTGTGATGTGTGTGTTTGTGTGTGTGTGTATTCATGCATTTGTATACCATGCCACACAAGTAGAATTCAAAGGGCAAGTCCTGAGAATTGGTTCTCTCTTTCTGCAAGTGGGCCCCTGGGATTGGAATCAAATCATCATCCTTGGCAACAACAGCCTATACCTGCTGATGTACCTCACAAGCCCAGAAAATGAGTCTTTGGAGATGAACTTTCCCCATGATCGCAGACCATGGATTGAGTAATCTGGGATTCAAACCAGGTCTACCCCAGAGCTGAAGATGTACCTGTGACCCAGTCTTAACTCTTTCAATAAGAAGAGAGATTCTACTTGCTCTGTGATCAAGGTGAGTTTAGGAAATGTAACTCTTACTTTTAAGGTTCAACTCTATGCTAAATACATTGCATATACTCATTCATAATAATGGTCTACAAAACTATATAACTGATTTTTTATGACTGACATAATATTGCAAACTGGAGACAAGCCTTTAACTAGTCACAAATTTCAACATTCCACTTCTTTATGTTTTGGAAATTCTTTCCTTTGTGTTTGCTTAACTATTTGCTGTGTCTGGCTCTTGAAAAGCTGAGAGCTTCTTTCCAGGTTAATATGTCTACATGGCCTGGTGTAAGAGAAGACCTGTTTTTGCTAGGTCCTAGGTCTAAGAAACAAACAAAAAATAAAGGTAAGGAAACTTCTGTTCGTGTATAGACCAGAACAAGGGAATGCACTGTGTCATGAGGAATTAAAGTCCTCCCCCTGCATATTTACTTGTGTGAGTGCACAGAAATGTGTATTCAATGATGATGGAAAATACACTCACTCCTGCACAGCATGAGAAAACAGGACTCAATGAGCCCTGAAGTCCATGTTCTGTGACTACACGTTCTTCAGAATAAAGCAATGGCGCACAATGAATATCTGTTAGGGCTGAATTAGCCCACTGTTTAGGAGATCATCTGTTTCCACCATATTTAATTTACTTGGGATTAGTCCCAGAAAAGAGGTTGACTATTGATCAGTACAAAATAACCAACCAGGGAAGGACTGAGCGCTAGTAGGGGTGAAGTTAATCACTGCAATAATAGTAATATTAAGGATGAATATTTGAGTGATTTCTATGTACCAGATACGGTGCTGAACAATTCACACATGCAGTCATGTTTCACCTTTATAACCAACAACATTATGAAGTGGAATTATCCTCACTGTAATGAGAAATCTGAACTTCAGAGATATGGAGCAATTTTACCGAGTTCAGAATTAGAAAGCAGGGCTGAACTGAGGGCCCAGTCTCCCTGTCATGGCAGTACTTAACCATTTTCTCATTCTACCTTCTGGCCCCAGCAGTATTAATACCACAGCTAACCAACATTGAGACACACTGTGACCCACCACTTGATGAGATGTTCTGAACACATTTTCATGTTTAAATCTCATTAAGTGTAACTTATGACACTTATGAAAGAATGAGATTGGGCCTACCAGCTTTTATTTCTCTTTATAGATAAATAAAAAGAACTCCATAGAGTGTGAGAAGACAAGGATTCCAACCAGAAATAACTGGAGATTAGCGTCTGGTCAGCATGCCCTGGGGCTCCCTGATCAGTGTCCTCTGATATCAACTGTTTCCATCCTGTGTGTCTTCTGAAGCAGCTTGCTGAAATACTTAAATCATGTGAAATATTTGGCTATTCTTTACAGGCTAAAATCTGAGGAAGCTGATTGTTTATATTCTGGCTAGAAAGTAACCTGAAAGTTACCTAACTTCTTATCAGTTACAAAACACAAAAAACAGTCACCAAGGAGAAAACTAGAAAATAATGAAGAAGCTGCCATGCTGTTGTTCTTAGTGTTTTTCTCAACTATTTCTAATAGTCTAAACTTTTTAAACTCAGAAACCAGCTAGAGATACTGTCCTATGCCCCTTGTCTCACCTGAGTCATTCTCAGTGGTAAGTGTTCTTGGAAGAGCTGTAGTAGTCTCCCTGTACAGTCTCAGCAGGGGTGACCTTGGATGAAATCACAAAACATTATTGACAGGAATATATATTATGTGTATAATATATAAACATATTATAATTATTTATTTATGTGTATATGTTTGGTACATGCATGCATATGCAGGGATATAGACGTCAATAGTTTGCTCTCTTGCTGGGCGTAGTGGCGCATGCCTTTAATCCTAGCACTTGGGAGGCAGAGGCAGGTGGATCTTTGTGAGTTCAAGGCCAGCCTGGTCTACAGGGTGAGTTCCAGGACAGCTGGGGCTACAGGGAGATCCTGTTTTGACAAAAGACAAAAAAAATTGCTCTCTCCTTCTCCTTTCTAGTGCCAGGGATCAAACATGTCCTCAGGTTTGGAAGCAATTTTGTCCACTTAGCCTTGTTTGATAGGAGAGAGCTTATTTCAGGGAATCACAGGACAGCAGAGAACATGTGAAAGACAGTAATGAAGAGCACATATCCTGGACTTCCAAACATACATGGACACCTTCCCTGAGGGTGGAGTCCACACTGCAGATATGGGACAGAAGTACCATGTATCCACCATCACTACACTGTAAATAATAATGGAACTAACAGCCTATTTAATAATGGAAAATAACACACAAAGGACAACATTAAAAGCTCTTCATAGGCATTATCTCATAAAATCCTTCCAGTGCTTATGTGTAGTAGGTAATTACATTCTGCAGTGGAAGAAGTCACATGTGTATGTGCCCCAAGTTACACACGTTTCACATTCCTGACTGTACATGGAGTAGGTTTATGGAAAAAGAGAAAACGCAGACAGTCTCGAGATAGGGACCTCTGGTTTGTGGGGGGAACCTGCGTATCTAATTGTTAACAAACTCTCCAGGTGATCCTAGCACACGGTCACAGTCTTGAAGCACTGGTCTGGCTTTTCTCACCAAACTCATCTACATCCATCTATGAGTTTGAAAACACATGAAGGATATAACACCACTGGGAAGCACGAGTGTCCTCATTAGTTTGTGTTGTCAACTTACATCCTAGAATCACCAGGGTAGAGGGAGTATCAATTGAAGAATTCCCTCAGTTTCTTCCGTGGGAGCAGCAGAAAGCCCTGTTCCAACACCAGCTGCGAAGGCGCAGGACTGTGATCCTGACACTCAGGAGGAGACAGGAGGATCCTGAATTAGAGGACAGACTGAGCAACTCGGCAAGTTCCAGGCTAGCCTGGGAACTTCGTAAATACCAAGCAAACAGCCAGGTGTGGTGGCACCGCCTGTAATCTCCCCACTAAGGAGGCTCTGGCAGATTTGCAATGGGTCTTAGGCTAACCTGGACTACCTAGTGAGATTGAATCCAGTATGGACAACCTAGTAAGTCTGAAGCCATCCTGAGCTACAGAAATTTGCAGGGCACAATTTGTAGAGATTCTGGCTCAGTTTATCATAGTATGATCCTGGGAACTTGCATTTTATTTACTTATTATTTTTTATTTTATGTGTACAAGTGTATTGTTTGCATACAGGCAGGTGCACATGTGTCATGCAATGCCCAAGGAGTCAGAAGAAGGTATCAGATCCCCTGTAACTGGAGTTATGGACAATTGTTAGTGACCATGTGGGTGCTGGGGATCGAACCCTGGTCCTCTGCAAGAGCTGTCAGTGTTCTTAATGGCTAAGCCATTTCTCCATCCCCTGGTAAACTTTAACTGTTCCCATGTGTTATAGGTCCAGCCCTTCACATTCAGAGCTACTGCACTTGAGGAGAGTCGTAGATCGGTTCTGTGACATGAAAACATGAAAAGACAGCGTTAACGGAAGTTGACAATCAGAAAGATAGGCATGGTTGCTTAGGAAAACAGTCGCCTATCTGGGATCTGGGATAGCTCTTCATTAGTAAAGGAAGAGTGACCTAAAAAGAAAAAAATCTCCCTCTCTCTTTCTCTCTCTCTCTCTCTCTCTCTCTCTCTCTCTCTGACTCTCAACACAGTGAATAAAAATCCTTGACAAAATAAGAATCTTGTATATTTGAAACTAAACATCTGCTATTTTGAGAGTTAAATTAATTCCTTTTTAATAATACATACATATTTTACACAATAATCATTCACACCAAACAAGGGTGCATGAAATCCTGTCTCTCACAACCCTTCCCATTCCCCAACTCTTGATCCTAGAGCCCAAACAATTACAATATGTCCACACCTACCATTTCCCAGCAATACATGCACACAGAGCTCCTAATGCATGTGTGACTCTACTCTCTGATTTTCGGCGGCACTGTACCTGTGGCATTCTATCATCATCTGTTCCATGAAGCTCAGCTGCTCGTGTCATGGATTCGCCACATTTCTTTACCTAGTTCCCACTGGTGGACATTTAGGTTGCTTCCAAAATTGTGCCATGACAAACAACATTGCTGGAACCTTCCTTGCAGCTCTCTCCCGCCCTCCATGAAGAATTTTGTTCTCCAAGGGCAAAGGTCCAAGCCACACGGGCTCCTAAGCTACAGCAGCAGCAGGTCACAATTGAAAGATGTGGAAACATGGGTTCTCCAGAGTGAAAACCTAGGAACAGCTCTGTGCAGGCAGCTTTACAGTTAAACAGTACTTCCTCTAACTTCTGTCTACCCCACAATTATGGGTAGTGACCATCCCCCTGACAACCAGCCTGCACCTCAGGGTATGTGACCACCAGGGTTTCCTATGTTAGTACTGCCAAGTCTAGTCACAGCAGAGGAAGCCCCATTTCTGTGTCATGTCACACCGGACGTATCCTGTGGCCATTATCACATCAAATCAACCAAAAGGAAGGAGTATTTCAGAGAAAGGAAAGGGTTAGCCATGGCAAGCAAAGGGAGCCCTTTAATATCTCAGATAAAGTAGCCTGAAATGGATCATTTGCAAGTCTGGCTGGTCACCAGGGAACAAAAACACAAACATGTCACTTCTACATTCCTGCAGTCAGGTCCACCCATCAGTCAGGCCTGTGATCTCTCCACTAAGTCAGGCATGTGCCAGTGTTCTTGAAGCACCTGCTTGGAGCTAGGCACTGGGCTGGGTGCTGGAGAACAAATCAGTGAATGGTGCCCATATCCTCACATCTATAGACCATTTCCTTGTCAGTCAGGAGCTCAGTTTGTATCCTTGTTCTAACACAGGTTGGATTGTGTTGTATAAGCTTATTGGATCTGAGTTTCCTCGTTTGTTTTTATTTTTATATTTTATTATTTTTATTTTATATGTATGATTTTATTGCCTGCATGTGTGTAAGTGTACCCATGATGTACTATACCCATAGAATAAGAAGAGAGCATTGGATTCACCTGGAACTGGAGTTACAGTTGTTAGCTGCCATGTAGGTGGTGGGAATCAAGCTTGGGTCCTCTGAAGAGCAGCCAGTGCTCTTACCCACTAGGCTAGTTCTCCAGCCCTGAGTTTCCTCATTTATAAAATAAAGAAGTTAGTCAGGCACCATCACAAGTGATGCATTGTCATAATTCCTTCACTCAGGAGGCAGAGGCACAACGACTCCCATGAGCTCAAAACCAGCCTGGGCTACATAGCATCCTTGACTGTAAAGAAGAAAAGAAAAGCAAGAAGAAAAGAAATCGTGCCAGGTAACTCATGAACCAGTCCATGCTCTAACATCTCAGCTTTGGCCTTCAAACTTGCTACTCTTACATTTAGGAAACATTTTCTTTGCAATTCTTCCCTTTCAGACATAACTCAGTGGACTCATCTATTAGTGACTTTTATCTGGATACCCTAAAAACCAAAGCTTTCCTACAGAGGGAAGTGAGCTCAGAGATCGAGTGGTTTCTGAGAACCCAGTGCCTTTCCACAGCCATGCCTTCCTGCACTCCCTGTCACTCACGTTTATGCCTTAAACGCATTTAATCTGAATATCTATCTTGTTCTATTTGCATGTGTGTGCAGGTATGCTTGCCTGTAGCTACAAGCAGAGGCCAGAGGGGGGCATCCAGGCTCCTTCCTGTTCTATCACTCTCCTCCTAATGCCCTTGAGATAAGATCTCTCACTGAACCTGGAGCTGGGCTGGTTGCCAGCAAGCACCGAGGCTCTTTCTGTCTTTGTGCTACGCGCTGGGTTACAGCTGTGCACAGCCACATCTGGGTTTTCCCATGTGCTCTTTAGCATCAACCTCAGGTCCTCATACTTTCACAGTAAGTTCTTCTACCTATGAACCATCTTCCCAGTCCTCTTGATAAATTTTAACATCATTTGTCTATATGCTGAGAGAGATCCCACAAACATCAAGGTGGAAATTCCTGGCCCGAACTAATTGGTGTACACCAAAATAATGGCAGTTTTCAAAGTGAAAAAACAATACTTTTTGCTAGTGAGCATGCTTATTGTGAAATCGAGCAGCCACTGAGTACCCCATCTTTTATTACCCACGACATCCCCCCATCACTGAATGATTGGTTACTTTTTAAAGATGTACACATTTTCATAAGGTTTGAATGTGTAGTTTTGTCTATAACAACCACTCCAAGGCAGATTATAGGTAACAGAATCAATTGTGTCTAGAAAGATCAAGATTGAAACAAAATTTGGGGCTGGAGAGATGTTCGGCAGCTAAGAGCACTGGCAGCTCTTGCAGAGGTCCTGGGTTCGATTCCCAGCACCCACATGGCAGCTAAGAACCATCCACAACTCCAGTTCCAGCAGATCTGATGTCGTCTTCTGACCTCCTCAGGTATTGCACAGCACAGGTACGGTTACACTCATGCAGGCAACACACTCAACGCATAAAGAAAAATAATAAATAAAACCATTTTTTTAAAGATTGAAACAAAATTTGAAACGATCAACAAGACTCAGCCTGATGTATTGGTATCACCAATAATCACAATATTTGGGATGTGAAAGCGGATGGATCTCTGAGAATTAAAGGGCAGCCTGTGGTACATAGTGAATTTCAGGCTAGGCAGGGCTACACAGTGAGACTCTCTACAAAGAACACAAAATAAAATGACAGAAAACCAGACTCATATACTATGGGGAAATTTCATATTATTTAAACTCCTCTTTTTCTTTTTCATAGCATATTAACCCACTCAGAGGAACAATTTTTCCCCAGAGTGTCAGAAAATTAGAAAACACCAACTATTTCAAAGTGAAACATGAGTTTTTCAAAGAAAGACCTGAGAGATTTATGAATATAACAATAGTTAAAACATTTACTGAGCACTAACTCTAGATCTGCTATTACTACAAAATCTAAGCGGGAAATTTGCATCACTTAGTGCTTTTCACTTTTCAAAGCCTTCCATTTTATTTTACTTTTGAAGATTTATGTCTAGCCGGGCATGGTGGCGCACGCCTTTAATCCTAGCACTTGGGAGGCAGAGGCAGGCAGATCTTTGTGAGTTCAAGGCCAGCCTGGTCTACAGAGTGAGTTCCAGGACAGCTGGGACTACAGGGAGACCCTGTCTCGCACTAACATATATATATATTATATATATGCTATACTATATATATATATATATATATCATGTAGATCGGGCATGGTTAGAACATGTCTTTTTTAATATTTTTTTTATGTGTATGAATGTACTGTCGCATGCCGGTTTGTGCCCCCGAGCCGTGCAATGACGCGGGGGTCAGAAGAGGGGGTGTCGGATTCCCTTGGAACTGGTTCTCCTGGAACTGGTACGTTCTCCTGGAGCTGGCTTCCTGGAATTGGAGTTACGGACCGTTCTCAGCCGCCAGTGGGTGCTGGGATTGAACCAGTCTTCTCGCAAGAGCAGTCGGCGCTCTTAACCGCTAGGCCATCTCTCCAGCCCCAGTAGCACGTCTTTTAATCCCAGCACTCAAGAGGCAGAGGCAGGTGGACCTCTGTGAGTTGGAGGTCAGACTGCTCTACAGAATGAGTTATAGGCCAACTAGGCCCAGAGGGAGAACCTGTCTTAAAACAAACAAACAAAACAGAAAACAAAACTAAACAAAAATATTTGTTTATTGCTATTTTTAATGCTACTTGTGTACAGGTGACCACAGAGGACATAGAGGGTGTTAAACTCCCAGAGCTGGAGTTATAGGCAGCTGTGGAGACACAAGACTTGGAATCCAACTCGGTTACCCTGCAAGAGCAACAAGCACTCTTAGCTGCTGGGCAATCTCTCCTGCACTTTGAAGACTTCTCATAAGTTCACTGGAATTGTCACTATACTCCAAGGTTAGCAGGGGAATAAATCTGTCAAATAGACGGGAGGAAAGTAGCCACAAAGCACAAGTCATCCTAAGGCTACTATTGAAAAGTGGAATTAGAACTCATCCTGTACTTAATCATACATACTATATGTTTTCCACTAAGTCCCATTTATCTTCTTTCACAGAATGCAACTAGCTACCATGTCCCTGAGTTCAAATGAGTTATGACAATGTGGCTTCCATAGCAGCCAGCTCTTCAGACCTTTCCTATGTGCAGCAGATCTCTAGGAAGAACGTGAACAGAGCAGCAGCACAGCCCCAAAGCCCTGCAGGCAGGGATCAGAAAGAAGCAAGAAGAGCGCTGGAGAGGAGAGGATGGCCCTCCCATCCCCCACTATTTGTGATTTCCCATCCCCATCTCTCGGCCTCTGCACTGCAGTCTAATCTGACCCCCCCCTCTTTTTTTTTTTTTTTTTTTGTATATTTTTTTTTTTTTTGTCTTTTTGAGACAGGGTCTCCCTGTAGCTCCAGCTGGCCTGGAATTCGTTTTGTAGACCAGGTTAGCCTTGAACTCAGAGTTCCACCTGCCTCTGCTTCCTTGAGTGCTGGGATTAAAGGCATGTGCCACCACACCCGGCCTGACAAATCTATTTAGAAATGCTACAGAACTGAGCTTTCACACAAAAGTTCTGTGTTGATGTCCATGTACATTGGTTCAAATTTAGAAAAAAAACAAAAAACTGAAGTTTAAATGTAAAAAAAAAATTAAAGTGGATGAGGATAAACCCATTTAGCAAACCCAGAATGCAACTATCAGCCATCCCGCCTTCCCAAAGAACCCTCAGAAGACTTGTTCATTTCCTCGAACTCTGCAGAACAGGTCTGAAAACGGAGCCTATGAAAGTCAGCATCCGGTCTCCTCAGCCTCTGTGGACTGAGCATCTCTGAACTGAAAATGAATGACGTTATGGCTCACTCCAAGTGAAAAGGAAATTAACACTCCCTTGCAAATCTGTCCTTCTAAACAACCAAACTGCCCCTTGAAGAGGTCTTTACAGTAATTCCTTCATTAATTCTTAGTATAATAATTTTATTAAATTGAGAAAATTTGATACACCATGGAAAAGATGGTTTGCTTTCTGAAATAATTTTAAGTATGAAGCTGTTCTGCCGATAATTTAGAAATTAAGACCGCTGAATTAAACTAGTGACGTTTGCACGCCCCTCACCCAGACGACTTTGCTGTTCCTGCTCCCCTTCTTCCCCCTCTCGTTTTTTGCCCATAGGCCTCTTTCTAAAATAACTTCAGAGTCCGATGGGCATCTGGAGAAATGCTTAGCATCAAGACACAGTATGGTAGAAATGGCTCTAATAGGTGGAATCTCACAGCAAATGGTTTTCTTTCCTCTTCTCAAGCAACACCCTTCCTTATCCAAGGACCAATCATATAATAATGCAACATTTATCCACAGCCATAAGGAAATAGACACACCACCAGTGGCGACATTAGGCTTCCTTCTGTTTATTTATGAGAGAAATTAAAGCTTACATGACCCCATGATCTGAGCACCTCTGGGAAGGTAAGAAATATGACATTTCCAGCCACAACAGAAAGATAAGTTATCAGGAAATGCTTATTAAGTCTAGTCTTCCAATCTCCCCACCTTTTTAGTTTTAATTCCAATTCCTCTCTTCCTGATGGCTTTGGTTACTAAGATAGGAAATTATTTCCTGTATTACCAATGATTATCTTCATAGACGCAAGAATTATGCACCTAAGGAAAACACAAAATTCTGAAGTGCTCATATGTGAGAGAATGTTCTGGAGTGACTGGAGAGACTGAAGCAGTGTTGGTGTAACAATTAGGATGATGTTAACAGTGAGACTAAGCACAGACAGCTAGAGAGCCACCAGTGTCCCTGAAGTGGGACACCAGATGGACTGACACAGAAAACAGCCCTGGGTTTAAAGGGTGCCCAGTATGGTCAAATCTGGCTGCTGCTTCTGTCACGAACAGAAGGCCCTTCAGAGGGCCAATTACTCTATGGCATTAATATTATCTTCAATAACGTAGATATTGTCTTCTGCTCGGGGTTGACGTTCCACAGCATTTTTCAAGGCTCTGGTCTTAGAGATATGGAAGCTAACCAACCTGCAGAGAGAGTTGTTGAAGAAAGAGTAAGGAACAAGCAGTCACTCCTGGAGTCTGAGCAGAGCTTTGACTTCAGATCCTGCAAGATTAGGTTCCAGGATTCCAGGATCCCACCCACAGAAACTGAAACAATCAGTAGCACCGCACGCACAAGTACCTGGGTATTAAGTTGTAAAAAAAAAATTGTTTAATAAGCGTGAAACAACCCAAAAAACATTAAAGACCCCCCCAATGGTATCCTTGAGGATGCTCCTATAATAGAACACAGAAATGGAAAATCTAAAAAGACAGATATCTATCATCAAAATGAGTTATCTAATCAAGATGTGTATTTTGAAACTTAGCTAAGAACTGAATTACTGGTGTATTTTCAGCTTTGAACTGTGACTCTTTAGAAAGCATCATGGGGGCTCAGGAGATAGCTCAGCAGGTAACTATGCAGGCTTGGTAACATGAGCCAGAAGTTTGCCAGAAAGGACGTGTCATGAGAAATGTCAAGACTATGTTAGTAGGGAATGGGCTGGCTTGCCTTTGGGTATTTTTATTTATCATTTTTATTATTTATTTTGATACTGGGTGTGTCTTGTGTCTTGTGTCTTGAAGTCTAACCTGGGCTGAAACTTATAGTCCTTGGGCCTCAGTTTGTAGTTCTCTGCCAGCTCATCCTTTCTTTTTTCCATCTTTTTTTAATGTTATGTTCTCTACAATTTTTTTTTGAGCCAGAGTCTCACCACACATCTCAGGCTGGCCTGAAGCCCACTGGGGAGACCTGGCTGACCACCAACTCACAAAGACCTACCTGTCTCTGCTTCCTGCCTAAGTACTGGGATTAAATGAGTGGTCCGCCAAGCCAGGCAATGTTTATTTTCTTTTTAGTTAAGTGATTAAAAAGCAAACATTTGGAGCTGGAGGGGTGACTCAGAAGTTAAAAAAAAAAAACTTCTGCATGAGCATGGGGACTAGAATTTTAGATTCCATATAATCAGAGAGTCTCCGCCAAGCTTGTAGCCCCAGTGTGAGGGGATGGACACAGCACTCACATGATGGCTAGTCTGTAACTTCAGTTCCAGGGGATCCAATGCCCTCTTCTAACCTCTTCAGGCATTGCACGACATGGCTGCACTTACATAATGTGGACAATACATTCATATATAGATAGATAGATAGATAGATAGATAGATAGATAGATAGATAGATAGATAGATATAGATATAGATATAGATTATAATAAATAATTAAAAGTAATAACAAAAATAAACATATGGGTATAAATCAGAAATCAAAAGACTAATGGAATGCGTGTTCATGGTTTGCCAAGCATAAAAAGTGTTTTTGTTTGTTTGTTTTGGTTTTGGTCTTTTTGAGACAGGGTCTCCCTGTAGTCTCAGCTGGCCTGGGACTTGCTATGTAGACCAGGCTAGTCTTGAACTCACAGAGATCTGCCTGCCTCTGGCTCCTGAGTGCTGGGATTAAAGGTGTGTGCCACCACACCTCCAACAGAAGTATGTTCTTTTACTCCTTAGATGAGTTAGTAAAGAGATGGCCAATCATGGGTTTCTGAGATAAAGGCCCTTAAACTCTGAGCCATCTGACATCAGAAGTTCCTTCACATTTCTGAACCTGTTTTCCAATCTCTAGGATACAAACAGTAGTAGCCCCTACTTCTGTAGATTTAGTACTGTGAAGCACATAACTGAAAGAATAAAACCCAATGTACTGGGCACTCATTGTGCTGACAATGTTCCAGATACACCATGGACTGGTTCATGGTATTGACTCAGTCACAAGGAAGTCTGTGTATAAACTACCAACAAAAGCTAGGCATAGTGGTCAGCAGCCCTGATGACATGGATTTGGATTTTAAAATCTGGCCTTCTTAACACAAATGACAAAATATATGAACTCCAGTGCAGGGGGAGGGGCCTGGGCAGGTGCTAGTGTGGAAGGAGGTATAAAGTTGATTAAGATGTTCTGTGTAAAACACAGGAAAATTCAATTAAAAATTTACAAACAACAACCCCAAGCTGGCCTTGCATAGAGCCATTCTTCAACCAAATAAAGCAAATTAGATAGTTTACATCTGGGCAGATAACCACGTGACATAGAGGAACTACAGGAGATTCACACAGATAAAACTGAAGAGCTTCACACAGTAAACAGAGGGACTGCAAGGCCAGACAGTACAATGAGTGGAGGGACGGGGTGTGGAGCGGCGAGAAACTTGCCACGACCAGCGTCTTTGCATCTGCCACACCTCCAGAAATGATCTCGTCTAACTCTTCTGCTCCCTCGGGGCTCACTAGAATACCCTATCACCCACCCTGCCACCCCTAAGACACTTGCCTGAAAACAGCTAAAAGAACCCCGTCTATTACCCTATATGCTTTTAATGGGTTTTAATACAATATATACTCAATGGAAGAAAACACTAAATAAAATGAAAGAACAAATCAAAGAACCTCATTCACTAACAGCTTGGGAAAGCATGCTTACAGTTTACAATTGGGCATTTTTTATAATGGACTGAAATGCTCCCTCTGTATCAGCTCAACCACAAACATAGGAAAAACAAAATGCTGAAAATATCACTAAAAAGCATGCATTTTAGGATCCAAGGTATAGAATGAAATGAAGCACAGTGATGCACATCTGTAGTCCCAGCATATAGGAGGCTGAGAGAAGGAGGTCAGGAGCTCAAGGCCAGAGCAAGGCCCATAACAAGTTCCAGGCTGGCATGAGCCACATAGTAAGACCTTATTGGATATAAATAAATAATAAATAAGCAAGAATAATAAATAAGCAAACAGGTACAGAATAGTTTAGTAGAAAAAGAGTGCAGAAACAGAATATTGTATTTATTTGTTATTTATTTATTTATGTGTATGAGTGTATTGCCTGCATGTAGGTAGGTGCGCCCTTGTTCTGCAGTGCCCTTGGAGGTCAAAAGAGGGCATCAGATCCCCTGGAACTAGAGTTATGAATAGTTGTTAGCTTCCATGTGGGTGCTGGGAATTGAACCTGGGTGCTCTGCAAGAGCAGTCAGTGCTCTTAACCACTGAGCCAGCTCTCCAGCACCAGAAACAGGAAAATTTACAAGACCACTAAGTCCAAAGGGTACGACTCCAGCTGCTCCAGCTTACCTTTGTGTACCCATCATCTTCTTCATTTGGATGTACTCTAAAATTGAGATGAGAAGGAGGGAGACTTTGAAACAAACATTATCATGTCATTAAAACATTCATTATACCTTCTTCCTATGAAAGATATTGCTTCTGTTTTTAATTGATCTTTTCCCCAAGTAACTTTGGGTAACTACTTCCTGTGTCCCTGAGGAAGTATCTTCTTTTCATTCAAAATTTGGTATATTTTACTGACATAGCCCAACTTCCTGGAATGTCATTGTTCAATAAGTTTTACTGAAAGAAATAAAAAAGGTCTAGATTTAAAAAAATACTTTATTACTTTTATTTTATGTGTGTGAGTGCATTGCTTGCATGTAGGTAAGTGAATCCATGCTGTGCAGTGCCCTGGGACGTCAGGAGAAGGCATCAGATCCCCTGGAACTAGAGTTATGGGTAGTTGTTAGCAGCCATGTGTGTACTGGGAATTGGAAGCTGATCTTTTATAAGAGCAGCCAGTGCTCTTAACCACTGGGCCATCTCTCCAACCCAAAAAAGTCTAGATTTTTCTAATGGGCAGCTGGAGAACAAGTCTAACCCAGGGCTCTCCTAAGCAATATGGGACACAAAGTCCCACTGAAGGTCACTGACATGAAAAACCTTTTTTTTTTTTTAATTCACCAAGGTAATACTTTATAGTGGATTCCACTCCTCCCATTTCATAATTCTACAGGTGTGTACCACATAATTTCAACCCTACCATCTCTCAAAGCCCTTCCATACATCTAGCAACTGCCCTCCTCGAGAAGAGAATAAAAAATTTTGCACTAAAGGGAAAATAAACTAGTGGAATTTTACGCAATTTCTTTAGACGCGATCTTACGTGTAGCATAGGCTAGTAGCACGCTGTGGTCCTTCTGCCTCAGCAGGCTTGCTACTGGGATTATAGGCACAGGCCGCCAGGCCCAGTTTAAATATATTGAATAATCAAGTGCTAATAATTAGCGATCCTGAAGGTACTCACTCACTGCAGCCAAGGCGCTCACTAGAATCAGCAGCACCAAGACAGTAACGGAGACTCCAGCGATGACATTACTCTGTGTTGGGATGGCTTCCTAGAAAACAGCAGTGAACTAAAGAAGCGTCGTGTCAGAGGAACAGAAAACACATCCTGGAACAGAACACCTTAACCTAGACCTTCATCTTTCTTGGCTACTTCTTTTTTTTTTTTTTTTTTTTTTTTTTTTTTTTTTTTTTATTTTTTTTTTTTTTTGTATGTGTATGAATGTACTGTCTGCAGGTAGGTTTGTGCACCCATGTCATGCAATGCCGCGGACCTCAGACGAGGGTGTCGGATTCCCCTGGAACTGGAGTTAAAGACAGTTCTCAGCCACCATGTGGGTGCTGGGGATCAAACCCGAGTCCTCTGCAAGAGCAGTCGTTGCTCTTAACCACTAGGCCATCTCTCCAGCCCTTTCTTGGCTACTTCTAGGAAAGCAAATGGTCTCAGGTGGTAATTAATGACCAGTGAAACTCTGAGACAACCGGAAGGTCAAGGTGTCTCCTACAGTTATGGAGATATATTTCTTTTAAAAATTTCCTGAAGTTATTTTTTCCTTTTTCTTCTTTTGGGGGAGAGGGTGGGGCAGAGGCTCACTATTTAGACCAGTTTGCCTCAAACTCACAGTGATCTGTTTTTCTCTGCCTCCCAAGTGCTGAGATTAAAGGCATGTGCATGAAGCCCATCTGGGAGTGATATTTAAACGGCTATTTGCCTTGGTAAAAATTCATGTTGAATCCTTAAGGTGGGTTTATGAATCATCTGTGTAACTGTATTTGCTGCAGAAATTAGTGGGTTATTTTCCTATGTTCATTATCATCATCATCATATTTTTAAGAAAATGCTCATCTATAAGTTGACTTGCCCTGACGTCATCCAAATGTGCTCAGTTACTGAAAATATCATCTTGATTACAGTCTCCAGTTCTCTTGTACAATGCAATTCAAGATTCTGTGTCTTCATGAAAACACTCAGAAGACATTGCTCATGGACACAGCCTGCGAACACTGTGATCAGACAGAAATGTAGATTCTATCCAAATGCCCTAGTGCAGTTGATCAGGGATCTCCATCTACTGGAATAAGCATGAAACAGGCTGGACAGAGTGTTGGGCCACTTTTCATAGCTTAGAGCTAATCTGCTAACTCTAAAGAGATCCATAAGACAGGTGTTTAACTGAAAGGAAATGGAGGACCAGCGCTCTTGTCTTTTCCTGTGTGTGAGCTTCATCTCTGGAGTCACAATCCCAGCTCTTCTACCTCATCACTGTGACCATGGACAAGCAAGTGAGCCTCTCAGAGCCTCTGTTTCTACATCTGCAAACAATATTTAATAGGGTTCTTGGGTAAAGTACTTTAAAGTATTTCTTGATAAACACTACAGGGAATATAGATAAACTGGCATTTGTCTGTTTTTGATACAGAGTGGCATGCAACTTAGGCTGCCCTGGTCCACCCCCCACCCCGCCCCCATGTACCTGAGGATAACCTTAAAATTCTGAGCCTCTTACTTCCACCATCGAGCGCTGCGACTGCAGGAGTGTGCACCATGCCATTTGAGTATTTACTTGTTTATATTATTTTCCTAATTATAAATGGCAGCTGTGGGTATCATTTCTCATACATCTTCATGTATATTTTTTTCATAAGATAGAGTCCAAGTTAATCTACTGGCTCAAAATGCATGTCCATGTTGCTAGGTATGGTGATGCACACCTGTAGTCCCAGTACTTGAGAGGTGACTGCAGGATACCCAGGACTCCAGGATACTTCTTAAATAGAGATTTCAAGGTCTCACAATCCCCTCCCCACACACACAAAAAGATGTATACTGCTATACTGTTTTCAGTGGCCTGAGACAGTTTCACATCTCAGAGTCGATTCACAAAAGCTGGTATTTTTGCTACCACTCCTCTTGAACTTCCTTCTATATGGTTTCTGAGTGGCTTAAGCATTACTGTTCTACAGATAACTAAGGTACAGAATGACCAAGACTTGCTTTACTTTAAACATAACCATGAGTCTATTCACTTAACAATGCAATAACCATTTACATCATGGTTTCCAATGTGTAACTAATGTAAAATAGGGAGGGATATGCTTACAGTGTGATTATCCCAAGACTCATTTGAAGATGTCTCGTCGTCATTATAATCTGCTCAGAAAGAAATAAAATTAATTATAATTACAAAAATACTAGATTGTTAGACAATAAAAGTACTCATTTGGCTAATGAATGGAAAGTTAAATAACACAATGAAATACTGAGGCACTCTGTCATACAAAGTCATTAATATTTTATTGAAATATCCTAGGAAATTGCACATCTTAACCTTTTGGTTGTGGGTGTGAAAAAAATGCAATTTTCTGTTTTTATAGGAATAAATTAGATACATATGAAGTTTTAGCTACAAATTTACAGGAACATTTATGGAAAAGGTTAAGAAACCATTGAATCTAATCTGTTTTGTTCTGCTAGCTGGGATGGTGAATGCCCAAAGGCCACACACATGTCCAGCGATCACTCTGCTCAGAAAGGGCCTTACTTTTATGTTATATTCAAAATATCAGTAAATCTACCATGACATCCAAAATAGATGGTATGTCCTTCTCCCATTAAATGCTAATACACCACTTGACATTAATCCAGAAGTGGTTCAGAAAACATCTGTAAGCCAGGCGCATGCCTTTAATCCTAGCACTCGGGAGGCAGAGGCAGGCAGATCTCTGTGAGTTCAAGGCCAGCTGGGTCGACATAGAGAGCTCCAGACCAGCTGGGACTAAAGAGAGACACTGTCTCCAAAAAAAGAAAACATCAGTGAATATCACCCAGGAAAACAATGTATCTAATACCATGTGAGGGTTTCAGATGGCAGAAGATTCACTGATCTACAAGTTTTGAACATTATCATATTCAAGCAGTTTTTGAAACATCCTTTTGTAGCCGAGATTATATTCTTTTATCCTTTGTAGATGTTACAGATCAAATACAGAATTCTTTGAGTATCTACAATATACAAAGTGCTTTACATCCTAACACGAAATGCCTTAGTATAATTTTATAGGTGAAGAAATAGACATCGAATGATTGTAGACTTTGAATTTTAGCAAGTGACAGGCATCTCTTCTGGCAACTGCCCCCCTCCCCAACACACACACAAACACACACACACACACACACACACTCACACATTGCACTTCCAACAAGTGGAAAGGCTGTAGGTGTTCAAAACTCCCTAACTACTGGCAAAAGCTGACAGAGCCCCCGTGTAATTTAGGTTGAATTACTCACAATGCCTCCCAAATACTATTATTGTGTTTATATTTGATTCATTATGAAGCATTTCCAATGGAAACAAAGGCATTTGATCAGATTTAGGAAACACCTACAGTCCTGGCTCTGTTTATGACTGTCCTTAACAAAGACCTTCAGGAATAAAGCTGGATGATTTAATAAGAAAGCATGAACATAAGTCAGATTTGAATTTTATGCTGACAGTGTCCATCAGGAATGTGGCCTTTGTACTCAAGGACCTGTGATAAACATATAGATGTACATGTGTGTACACTCAAAGGTGTGCAAAAACACTGGCATTGGTACTGTTATTGTTCTGTGATAGAAGGGGCAGTGAATACTGCAATTCACTTTCCAGATACCATACAATTTCCCTAGTGAGGAGACTTCACTAATCAGTCCAGAGGCATGTAGCTAGTCTGGTGGCTGAACTGGGAGCTCTGTGTCTCTAAAGCAGAATTCCCGAGTCTCCCCAATCTAGCAATGACAAAAACATAGCCTTGAAAGAATTAAATGAGATGGTGTGTGATTCCCCTGCCATGTGCATCCACCAAAGACAGGCAGTGGGCCACGTGACAACCCAAGTCCCTTGGAGACCTAACATTCCTTGGTTCTGCCAAGTGTTCACCCACAGATGTCTGACATGAGCACAGTAAGGACTTGGCCAGGGAGACTGTTACATACCCCAAATGTAATCAGTCTCAAGAATCCTGAGACTCTTGTAATGTCTTCTACTATGGAGAGTTCTACTTTAATCATGTTTGGGTGCAATGATATTTTAGACTTAATCCTTGACTCCTTCTTTCTTCCTCCTCATATTCTGAAAGAGGGGCCTGCCACTACTCTGACTGGTGCTACTGTATGTTGCATTCCATTTTTAATTTGTTCCCCAAAACAGTTCACACCAGAGTCTACTTTAAAAAACCAAATGTCAGGGGCTGGAGAGATGGCCTAGCAGTGGTTAAGAGCGCTGACTGCTCTTGCAAAGGACCCAGGTTCGATCCCCAGCACCCACTTGGCTGGCAGCTGAGGCTTTCACTCCAGTTCCAGGGGAATCCAACACCCTCTTCTGACCTCTGTGGCATTGCACAACACAGGTGCACAAACCTACATGCAGACAGTACTTTCATACACATAAAAAATAAATAAATTTTTAAAAATCTTAAAAAAAGAAAGTCTTAAAAAAAAATGTCACCATTATCTAATCCCTCATGACTATGTCCCTCTGTGATTCACTGCAGGTTTTAGATTAACTAGTTTCCAGGAATGCCTGGCAAAAGGTGGGCCATAAGGGGGTGGAGGATGAGTCACATGCACACACTCTGAGTCCTGCAAGACCTGAACTTGTTTGGATGCAGCATAAGACACATAAACTAGCTGCGAATCACCAGGGGGTCAGAGAATGGCATTCCCCCAAATCATCACCATGACGAGTAAATAAGTGTCAGAGAAAGATGTTAGGGTTCAGTCTCACTTTACTGTGCCAAGGAAAGACAAGTCACCACCACATTGTTTAAAGAGAGAACAACTACGGGAACCACCCAGACAGACTGAGGACAGACTGTGGACAAGTATCTAGAGAGAGAATCAAGGTCTCGGGATCACGTGCCTCCTCGATGCTAGTGCTGGTATGCTCAATCCATATTAGTCCATTCAGACTGTTATAACAAAATGTCTTTATTAGGTGAATAATAAAATCAGGCCAGAAAGTCAACAATCACAGCACAGGATGACTGGGTATCTTGTGATGACTCCTTTCCCCATCAAAGCTCCCCTTGGTGGGTCCACATTTAGAGGAAGGGCAAAGCAGCCCCTCAGGCTGGAAAGATGGCTCAGCAGTTAAGAGCACTGACTGCTCTTTTGGAGGACCCAGGTTCAATTCTCAGTACCCACATGGTGGCTAAGTACCGTCTTTAAGCCAGGGTGTTGGCTCATACCTTTAATCCTAGCACTCAGGAGGCAGAGGCAGGAGGATCTCTGTGAGTTCCAGGCCAGCTGGAACTACTGGAACTATAGGGAGACCCTGTCTCAAAAATAAAATAAAATAAAATAAAATAAAATAAAATAAAATAAAATAAAATAAAATAAAATAATAAAATAAAATAAAATAAAATGACCTGATCCCATTCATGTGCTGGATTCGTCCACTCTTTAATTCGGTGCATGCACTGAGGATTACAGGTAAACAAAGGAATATTTATGGGAACACAAACATTCAGACCAAAGCACCTCCTCAGAATCACAATGTGAACTTCACATTGACAAGGTACCAGAGGAGACTTTTGGCTTTGTTTAGGGTGTGGGACATGAAGAATGTGTGAATGACCAGCTTGCTGTGAATAGCAGAAGACTGGATTTCATTATCACAAGACTCTGGATGAGGGGATGCAATGGATTGGTTTTGTGTACAAAAGAGGGTAAATGAATGGAGATGTTCAGAGCCACTTGAGCTAGATCCAGGACCCCAGGCACTGTAACAGTCATAGCTACTTCTGTATTGGTCACTTAGACCTCTGTAACCATGACCCACCCCTTCATCTCATCTGATAGTCACAAGTGTTCTGTAAATTCAGTGGTATTAGAACCATTTTCCAAATAAGAAAACAGATTCAGAGAAAGAAAATATTTAGTCAAGTCACTCAGCCGTCAGTCCTGACAGAAACTCAGGCAAGGTTAGACAGGAACAGACGTGAGGCCATGGAAGGGAAGCATGAGACATGGTAAGGAGCATGGCAGGGTCCTGGGATCTGCCTTGCCTGGCCTACTGGCAGATCAGGAAACTTCAGGCACCACTGATCAAGAAAAATCCCTTACTGAAGCAATCTGTGTTTTCCTACAGACATCTTAGACAAAGATGGTGAAGGTAATAAACACTCTGTAGTGACTTAGGGCCAAAGGGATGCATGACTTTGAGTTTCCTGCACTCCTCTCCTATTCCTGAGTATAAACAAATACCCCATAAATCTGTCTTGAAATTGTGCTAGGTGTGGTAGTGCATGCCTTTAATCCCAGCACTTAGGAGGCAGAGGCAGGTGGATCTCTGTGAGTTCAAGGCCAGCCTGGTCTACAGAATGAGTTCCAGGACAGCTGGGGCTACAGGGAGACCAGGTCTCAAAGAGACCAAAAAAAAAAGCTTTGTATGCAGAAGAAAAGTCTTTAACCATACTACAAAGTACATCTATGAACAGTGTTAAGAAAAATGGGAGCATTTCTTAGCAACATTTAGGAACACAACTAGAGCATCTCAGCAAAAATATATATCTACTGACTATAAAGGAACCTAATTATACATCTTCTGGACAAGCCCGTGCTCATGCTGGGGTGTGACTCATTATTTCCCCAAGCATCCTTCTTTCTAACAACCCTGTGCTTAAGTTCTTTGTTGAAAATATGTTTTAACAAATCTCCATTCTGCTTCATTATAAGCTTTCCTTGAAACCATTTCCTTTGATGAAGTTAGGAGTCCTGGTTTGGCGTAAATGGAGGTCTCTAAGGGGAAAGAGATCTCTTGAGGCTGCTGAGGATGGACTAGAGGTGTGCCTCCATTCCTACTGCTGATGGCATTGTCACTTGTCTTATTCCACAGTGTAAGCCCTCAACCTCAGATTTATCAACATCTGCATCTACCAAAAGGTTCAGAAAAAAGAACACAGTTACCTGGTGGGGTAGGGGATGTCATTCCTGTACCCTTCTCTGTTGTCGGAGGTAGAGGTGGTAGAGTAGGCGCTAGGATGAAAACAACATCATAACTGTATTTAAGTTGTAAAGGGAGAATAAAGCCCTTAACCCTACAAAATTCCATTAAAAACAAAACTTAAATAAAAATTTCCAGCTGGGCGTGGTGGCGCACGCCTTTAATCCTAGCACTGGGCTGGGGGGTGGGGGTGGAGGGCAGAGGCAGGCAGATCTTTGTGAGTTCAAGGCCAGCCTGGTCTACAGAGCAAGTTCCAGGCCAGCTGGGGCTACAAGGAGACACTGTCTCGAAAAGACCAAAAACAAACAAACAAACAAAAAAAATACAATAGTTTCAACAGTACTCCTAGCCTTTCAATGAAGGACCCGGTGCCAGATACCCATGTCTAGACCTTCTGACTCTGCTTAGAAATTGACCAGAAGATGGCCTTCAGACTGCACACTGCTCTCTAGTTAGTTCACTATGACAAAAAAAATCAATCTATAACACTGTTCTAGGTAGCTTCATAAATATGCAGAATTGTTGCACACATTCCATTCTAGACTCCCAGTCTCACCAAATGGAAAAAAGTCTATATTAATATATGTTACATATGACATTCAGTTAAGCTTCTATTTTATAAGGACAAGTGACATTCTGTTTGCAGGAATGGGGCCCCCTCACTATTGTCTTTACAACAGGCCTTATTTGAATACCAGATTTTCACACAGTTGTCCCTAGAATTAAGGGATATAGATTAAAGCATGTAGCACGTTGCCTGAGGCTCAGGAAAGAGGAGATGTTAAGTTTCCTTGAAATGCCTCTGTCAGCTGGAGGCCCCATTTCAGAACAGACTAAAGGAGATGAGAGTGTCCTTGTCCTGAACCTTATTTCCTGCCTTTCTCTGTTTCTTCATCAGAAAGCCATGCCCAGCTGGACCAGATGCCCAGCATCCCCATCGCTATCCTAGGTCTGTGATCAGGCTATGTCTGGCTAGTACTGAATCCTTTAAGAACCTGATAAAGAGTGATTAATGGCCTTGCTCCTCAAGCTCTTACACAGCACAGAGTGCACAGAACTTAAGAGACCTGGAGAACCACAGGTCTTGTGCGTGTTTGGAACCCACTTAGGATCCCTTTCCCTAGATTGTACTTCTGACTGGTCCTATGGCGCCTACAGCCTCTCACGAGAAGGGTTCTGGGCCTGAGAAACATGGTTTTACTTGATTTGGGGGTCCATGTGTGTGCTGGAATTGGATGAATGGAGGTGGAGACTCTTGTTTTCATTAGAGCTTGTGTGGGTCTTGTTGTAGTTGTGGGACTTGTTGTGGGTCTTGTTGTAGTGGATCTTGTTGTAGTTGTGGGTCTTGTTGAAGGACTTGTTGGAATTTCTGGAGGTAGAAAACAACAGAAAAGCAAGAACCAGTGAAGCAAGAAGAGACTAGATCCTCCTGCTTCACAGACACCCTAGCTATCAGCAGACACCTCTCATGAATTCATGTTCTTTGTTACTGACCAACTACAATCTGACAGGAGGGCTTTAGAGAAATGCGCCCCAAACAGGAAGCTACTGTTCATATTTTTACAGAAACGTTTTTAAAATGACAGCAGATTCACATTTCTCTGGAATCATCTCTGTGAGTTAGAGAAGGTTTGAAGGGCCTGGGTCTGCTTTCCTTCCTCTCACAGTATGTGGTCTGACTTCAACAATATTCTGGGCCTACCGCATTCACTCAGCCAGTCTTGAGAGAACACACCATTCAGCCCTGTGTCTTAACTGAAGGATAACTAAGCCCATGGGCCAATGAGAGGTCATCCTACAAAAGGCCCGACACAAAGGATTTACACACTTGCATAAGAAGTGGTCATAGGCCACCGCTAAGGTGGTGCACACCTTTAGCCCCAGGCAGAGGCAAGCGAATCTTTGTGAGTTCAAGGCCAGCTTGGTCTACATAGTGAGTTCCGGGCTAGATGGTGATAAATGGAGACCCTGTCTCAAAAAAAAAACAACAAAGTGGTCATAATCATATACAAACAGTGGTGAACATCTCTTATCCTGAAATGCTCAGTACTAGCAGCTTTAGAATTTGAATATTTCTTTAAATTTTGGAATATTTGTACATAGGTTATATCTTCCAGATGTGGCTCAAACATGAATTGATATGGTTCATATACATATGCTTTATATACATAGCCTAAATTTATGTTTCTGTACATTTGATCATTTGTGCATGAAAAACTTGCATGGTGTTGCCATAAGCATGGACTAGCCTGGGCTAAGTCCAAAGGAATCCAGGACACACATATTACAATACAATCTAATTGTATTAATTCCCACGCAGGTTAATTCTGTGATTCTAATTCTGTCCTGTCCATCTCCCCAAGGCTGCTCCCCTACATGGCATTCTCTTACCCTCTGGGAAGCAATGGAGGGGGTCCACGCTAGGGAGTTCCAAGAAGCAGGTTGATTGGCTGAAGCATAACTCTCTCAGACCTGGGCTGTGGCAGCTCAGGCAGGCCGGTCAGGGTAGCAGCAGTGGCCAGCAGGGTCAGCATGCACTTCAGGCTAACTGGTGTCACGGGGGCAGCATTTCCGGGTGTTCTCAGCTCAGAGGTTCACAGTGGCATCTCACAGTGGGTCCCCAGAGGGGGAGTGAGAGTCAAGTCATTCTGCACTTCCCAGCTTAAATAGGCCACAGCTGGGCAAGTGGGGTGCACTGGGTCTCAGGTGCTAATCTCAGGTTTGTGCCTAGGGACGCCCCTGCATAGCAGGTGGTTATCTTTCCTGTCTGGGGTCATGCCTTGGTCAAGGTGGGGGACCCAGGACTGGTTATCAGGTCCTATGTCCATGCTGCCTCTGGCCACCTAATCAGTTGAGTAAGGTCAGTCTTTTGGGCTCTGTTGAGCCCTTCTGTGGCCTGCCTAGTGCTGAGTGCCTATCTCTAAAGCAGCCCAAAGCCCTGTGCTCCTAACAGGTGTAGAATTTTCCAGTTTTATTTACAAGGCAGTGCTCAAGAAGATTCAGATCTTGGAACACTGAAGACTTTGGTTATTTTGATTAGGGATAGTTGACCTGTAATTTACAAATTGTTAGGATCAGGAGTATGGTAAGAATCCAAGCAGCTTACTAATGGTCTCAGAGCCTTACAGAGATCCAAGACTGGAATTAAAACAAAACAGTGTCCCAGTAGAAGAGCAGAGTCAGCGAAGGAACAAAGCAGACTCGTGGATTTTGGTTTTTGCCAGCAGACACAGTTTTTTTTTTCCATAAGTAGTTTTCTTAAATCTTAAATCAGCTAACTATAAAACAAAGCCCCAGGAATAGGAAACAATAGATTTCACACTCTTTATGAGGAATACAATGTAATTTGTAATCTAGCCTCTTTTTTGAAAGAGAGAAAATTAATATATGTGCCTATTTCATGCAGGGAATTAGTGAAGGCTATCCCCCCTTAAAAGTCTAGTACATTTATTTATATATGTTTCTGTGTTTGTGCTAAGGCACGGAGTGGGGGTGGGGGGTGGAACGAACTACGAGGACAGAGGACATCTTGTTGAACCAATTCTCTTCTTCCACCACATGAATCTGGGGAATTGAACTCAGGTTGTTTGCTTGGGGTAAATGCCTTTACCAACAGAACTACCTACCCTTGGACCTTCAGGCCATTTTGTATAAAGAAACAAAACATTTTTTAGGCCAATGAATCTAAAAGTATGGTGCTCAATAACAACTGCTCACCTCTACCAGTTTAAAGTCAGGGAGGACCACATACCAGTGAATGGGTGTGTTCTTTGTTATACAATCTGATCTGGTCCAGGGCTACAGAGGGCTGACCCTTATAGCCAGAGGCTTGAGTACAATCCAAACCCCTCCCTGAAAACTATAAAAATCTGATCCAGAGGGAAAAAGCAAGGACAAAAAAATTCTGGTTCGAGGTTCGTAATGAGAAAGAAAGAGAGAAAGGAACTAACCAGTTTACAATCTTTTGTTTTCTTGCTCAGGACTCACTGCACCAACAGTCTCTTTCTTTTTTGTCTTTTTGAGACAGGGTCTCCCTGTAGTCCCAGCTAGCCTGGAACTCACTGTGTAGACCAGGCTGGCCTTGAACACATAGAGATCTGCCTTCCTCTGCAACCCCAGGGCTGGGATTAAAGGCATGTGCCACCATGTCCAGCCTAAAGTGACTTTATAGACACTGACCTGTTAAAGAATTTCTAAGCTTCATGAGAGCTTAGAATTAATTAGCTTAAACTAATAATTTCATGCTGCGATGCAATGCTTTTTCCCTTTCTTTTTTTTTTCCAGGACTGGGGTGTAAACCCAGGGCTTTTTGCATGAAGGCATGGTAGGCAAGTGCCCTAACACCTAGCAACAACAACCCCAGTCCTTATTTTCCTGTTATTGTTGTTTTGTTTTGGCCTTTTTGTTTGTTTGCTTTAGAAGTCATGGGGATTGAATCTATGGCTTGAGGCATGCTGGGAAAACATCTACATACCTGCTATGGCATTTAAAAAAATATTTCCTTTTATTTTGGCTGGGCGTGGTGGCGCACGCCTTTAATCCTAGCACTTGGGAGGCAGAGGCAGGCATATCTTTGTGAGTTCAAGGCCAGCCTGGTCTACAGAGTGAGTTCCAGGACAGCTGGGACTACAGGGAGACCCTGTCTCGAAAAGACAAAAAAAAAAAATTTCCTTTTTAATTATGGATGTGTGTGCGGGTGGGTTTGTACACACTGGTTCTGGATGAGGGCAGAGGGATTGCACTATAGCCAAGTCAATAGTACAACTTCACAACTGCAAAACAGTTACAATCTTATTATCTCTTCCCCCAAAGCTGCCTCTCTCCATCGTTCTTTCCACACTCTATCAGCAGCTTCCTTTGCCCTCCCTAACATTCCCTTCCAGAGCGTCTTCCAAGTCAGCTGTTTTGCCCCAGCAGAAAGGACCTCACCCTAACTGGGCGTGGTGGAACATTTTTGTAATCCCAGCACTCAAGAGTCTGAGGCTGGGTGAAAGAAACAAAGTCAATCTGATTTACACAGCAAGACTCTCTTCTTCAATAAAAACCAATCAATCAATCAGAAAGATGGTTCATTGGGTAAAGGCATTTACTGTGCTAGTATAAGGATATAAATTAGATACCTGGAACTCATATAAAAGTGGAAAGAGAGAGTCAGATCCACACTGTGCATATAGATACATTCACGCACATCATTCAACACACATACGCATAAAATAATAATAATAATAAATTTATGGATTATAGATACATATATTTGAGACAGAGCCTCACTGGCTGTCCTGGAGCTACTAAGGTAGACCAGGCTGGCCTTGAACTCACAAAGGTCTGTCTGCCTCTTCCTCCTGAGAGGTGGGGTTAAAGCTATCTGCCACCAAGCCCCACAGAAATAATTTTTAAAAAATCAAATGAAAAAAATAAATGGATGAGGGGCTGGAGAGATGGCTCCATAGTTAAAAGCACTGGTTGTTCTTACAGAATACCCAGGTTCAGTTCTTGCCACCCACAGGGCAGCTTACAACCATCAGTAACTCCAGTTCCAAGGGATCCAGTCCCCTATTCCTCCACAGGCACTGCACAACACAGGTGCACTTAACATACATCCACAGAAAACACTGATACACACAAAATAAAACAAATTAATAAAAATGAATGAATGGAAGAAGGGATCACAAAGTCAAAAGTCTGATAAATTACAAAATAATGTTCTTAATTTTAGAAAATCAAGACAGGTTAAAACTGGATTCAACTTTCAATATAAGCCCTTAGTGAAAAGAGATTAGGAAGCAGCACTAGAAGCCAGGAAACCTCATCAACCTGCTTTGTCTATTAAATGGCTGAAGAAAATCAGAATGGGGGCTGGAGAGGTGGCTCAGTGGTTAAGAGCACCAACTGCTCATGCAGAGGAGCTGGGTTTGATTCCCAGCACCCACATGGTGGCTAAGAACTGTCTTTAAGCTGGGCATGGTGGCGTGCACCTTTAATCCTAGCAGAGGCAGGCAGATCTCTGTGAGTTCAAGGCCAGCCTGGTCTACAGAGTGAGTTCCAGGCCAGCTGGGGCTACAGGGAGACCCTGTCTCAAAAACATAATAATATAAATAAATAAATAAATAAATAAATAAATAAATAAATAAATAATATTTTTAAAAAAAGAAATTAAGAATGTCCACATCACAAAGAAAACATTATAATCCCAGAGTTGGGGTTCTGGAACTTCGGTTATAACCCAGGCCTGCGCCTTGAGGCAGATCCCACAGCCAGAGGAGACCAGGCCTGGCCTCCCTGAAGCTCTCTCTGAGACAGAGTTAATAGCCAATCAGTGTTGTGGCCTAACAGCAAAGGTCAGTCCCAGACCCATGGTCCTCACCAGTACCTGGCTATTCTTCCCTGTCAGGTACGCCATGCTGAGCTAAATCATCTAAGAGATTTCTCACAATCCCTAGAAGGTTACAAAATGCCAAACCTTTCTTTTGTCCTGGGGATTGGTCCAAGAAAACACAGTGGGACTGCTGGAGAGACTGAAGCTCTCTGAAGGTGCTCCTCTGGCCTCTCCAACCCACCATCCCTGCCCCCTCTTCTCTCTCTCATCTTTATAAAGCTTCCTTCCAGGCTTTTGTCTAGTGCTCTCCCTCCCACCTCAAGGCTCAGTCAGGACCTTGAGACCCTTTCATTGTAATAAACCTCCCTGAAGACAATTATGTGTCAACTTCCTTTGCAGACTCAGTGCTGCTCAGCTTTCCCACGCTGACAAGTTACAGGTGTTGGAAGGTTAAACACTTTCATGTCAAGTCATTTTCATTTCTAAAAGCACAATTATTATATTATATGAGACCTATTTAAAAAAATTACAGTGGTGATAGTAGACCTACCAGTCCACACATGTTTAGCTGTGCTCAACCAGATCGTCTGACCATTGCTGAAGCCATCTGCACAGCAGTTCCTCGCACTGCCTGCTTCTCTGATTCAAGTCCCATTTCAGTTTTAAAATGTTAAGGATATGGCCAGGCGTGGTGGTACACGCCTTTAATCCTAGCACTTGGGAGGCAGAGGCAGGCGGATCTTTGTGAGTTCAAGGCCAGCCTGGTCTACAGAGCGAGTTACAGGACAGCTGGAGCTACAGGGAGACCCTGTCTCAAAAAGACCAAAAAAAGAAAAAGAAAAAATGTTAAGTGTGTTGGTTAGGGATGATGAGCGAGAAGGTCACATGAGTTCTATGTGACCCTACACAGTGAGAAAGGAAGACCACCACTCCTCAAAGATCGTTCTCTCTTCTGCTCTCGATTACAATCCCACACCACACACACCAATGCAACGACACCCACCACACACACACCTCCACATGCCCATACTCCCACACATATGTATTTACACATACAAAATAAATAAACTAACGGAAAACATGTTAACTGTGGACATTTTAATGTTTCTAAGACAAACTTAGAAAAAAATGCTATTGCTTAAGTTAAGGAATTCAACATTAATACAGATCTTGCCTGTATTTCACAATGAAAGAGTGAATGCTGTTTCAGGACCAAGGAGACTATTGCAAGGAGTGCTTCAGAAGACAGACTCTTGATTTAGCCTATGCTCCTGAATTAAAATTGATCTCGGGACTTCACCCAAGCAAATAAAGTTATTCTGTTCTTAAAAGAAAACATTTAAGGATGGGTGTGGAGGCATACACCTGTAGTCTTGGTGCTGGAGACACAGAGGCAGAAGGATGAGGAGTTCGAGGCCAGCAGAGGCTGGCCTAAGCAACATAGAACTATGTTTCCAAAAGAATGAAAAACAAGTATTTAATAATGAATACATTTATAAGAACCTTGTGTCTGGGATGGAGAGATGGCTCAGCAGTTAAGAGCACTGGCTACTCATGAAGAAAACCTGGTTTGATTCTCAGCACCCACGTGGCACTTAACAACCATCCATGACTCCAGTTCCAAGAGATCTAACTAACACCCTCCTTTGACTTCCTCGGGCATTGCTTGACACCAGTATGTTTACATATATGTAGTTTTATACATGTAAAATAAAAATAATAAAACATTTTTAAAAGAACTTTGTGTTTCTCTGTTACAGGAAAAGAGCAAATGACTAACAGATAACACAGTTCATTTACAAGCGATAATGAAATGAAACGAGGCAAGCTTACCTGGTCTAACTTGCAATTGGAAGGTTTTAAGCTGATCATTGAACCATCCTGGGATCTCCACTCGACAACAGTATAGACCACTATCACTCTGAACAGCATTCTCTATAGTCAAAGACACATCTCCCTCTTGAATCCTCCCCTTGAGCTGATAACCACTGTTCCTCTGATAAGTCACATGGTTTCCATCCGTCCAGATAAGTTGATTTGAGCATTTAGAATAAGGACAGTGCCCTCGGCCCCAACACATGCTTGAGGTTCCACTAGACACATCATAAGTACATGGCAGCGTGACAGGGCCACCTGCCACTCCACTCACTTCTATGTAAGAATCCACAGCGCCTGAGACAAAGGGGGAGAAATGAAGAATGAGTGCTGAAAGTTCTCCTAAAGTTTGGTTTAGTAACTGCAGAATCTGCTTTCACAATGGATTTATGGTACCATCAGGACAGACGAGGTCAAGCTTACTGTGGGCTATAGGCTCATTCCTCAAGAAACTCCAAGCAGAGATCCTTCTCATAGGTTGATGACATTCTAACAAATGAGCCAGACTCATGCAAGTAAGACAACAGAATCAGACAGTGCTCACCCAAGGACCAAATCATGGAATGTTTAAAACTAAAATAGCAATATAAAATACATCTTTTGGGGATAGTGGCACATCTGAACTCCCTATTACTAATTGTTTTCATGGTGGCCTTTAAAGAAACCTTGAAGGGCTGGAGATGTACCTCAGTAATAGGGTATTTGCCTTGCCTGTGTGTTATACTGTGGGCTGGGCCCTCAGTACAGAACACACACACACACACACACACACACTCACACACACACACACACACACACACATGTACACACACATGAAAACCTAATCCAAGGCTAATTAACCACTCATAGGTATGTAGGAGCAAGCTATGAGACTGATCTAAGGGGAAAATGTCTATTATTAAATAAAATAAGTGAGTATTTTTCACTGAGGTACACATTACTTGATTTTGCTTAGTACTTTCTTTGGGATCACAAATATAATATATGCTATCATAATTAAGTTATAAAAATATACTTAAATATAAACTTCCAAAATAAATAAAAATAAACTTCCTGATATAATCCCACCCTCTAGAGATTTGTTTATAAACTTTAGAGTGTGTACCAGATGTGGCGGCTCACATCTGAAGCTCTTGGGTGGTAGAGGCAGGAGGATGAAAAATTCTCAGCTACTTATCAAGTCTGAGACCAGCCTAAACAACATGAGACCTCATCTCAAAAAAAAAAATCCAAAACCAAAAAAAAACCCCAGAATTTAGACTAATTTAATCAACTATGGCCCCCTAGATTATAGAATGATCAGAATTAGTGTGCTTTTTAATTAAAATATTGAAAGTGGCTTACAGAAACAAAAAACATAAAGAAAAGTAATGAATGCTAACTCTCCATCCCTGATTCTGCCTTCTCTCCTAAGCCTTCATACATAGAAAGCTCTGGAATTTCTTGTGAACTTTAGTCTGTGCATAATGCATGCACATATGCTCGCCCCAGGTGGGATCTTGTTCACTTTGCCATCAATTTTGTAATTCATACAGGAAGTTAAGGCTTCACCCTGGTTCTCTGCTCGCTAGATAACCCATAATAATCTAACCAAGCCCAGGGACTGTCCTCCCCCCCCACCCTCCAGCCTGCTCAGCATCCCCAGCTCACCTCCGCACTTACCTGCCAGAAGCAGCATGAGGCCTGAAATGGCCACTCCAGGATGCATGATGCCGCCGACCTGAAGGAAAGGGAGAAGTCACGCTGGTTGGCTGTGGCACCATGACATTGTGTCTGAATAGCTCTTAAAATAGCTCTTAATTCTCAGACTGCAACTTCTCTTTTCACCCTGACTGTGTGAATCAGTGTGCCTGCTCTGCTGGGGCTGAGTTCACCTCCATTGGTGGAGGGCTGTGTGCCTTCCCATGTCGGGGAAGGAAGGTGTCCCCCAAACAGCCTCTTCCTTCCCAGTGTTTTCCCGTGGATAGCCAGCAATCTCTCCCTCTGTCTCCGAATAGATAAGGCAGAAAACAGGAGGGAGATTGGAGGCAGATAAGAAAGTGGCTTCATGGTAGAGGCCCAAGCAACAACAAGCCTTCTAGAGAGGAAGATGCACTTGTCCTCTGACGGACACCAGGCTGTACCTGCTCAGTGGCCACAGTGCTTGATCCCTAAGTATCATCCAACTCACCATTAACAAGATGAATTAAGGAAGAATGTGAAGCACTGTGCATAAGCACTCGTGCTACCACAATGACTAAGACTACATCTTCCTGAGGTCTGTGTAGAGAATAATTTGAGAAACATTTAGGCTCAGATCCAAACTTTTCCCTTACAGACCTGAGTATCCTGGGAATTATAGGGTCACTCCAGTGTTTGATTTCCTTGTTTGAAAAATAGCACTAAAAAGATGTGCTCAGTTTTGTGAAGAATCTCTTATGAAGAAGATGTGGGGCTCTTCACCTCCAAGCGTCTATTCCTCACAGAACCACTGATGCAGATGGCTTTAACACCCTTCTTGGAGGGCAGTTACCATCTGTGTTCAGATTCCAGCTTCCCACTTTCACAGTTTGCTCCTTAATCATTAAACCATAAAAGTATGAGCAAGCCTGAGGAGTGCTCCATTAACTGGTATTCTGGTCTGAAGATTCTGCCACTTCTCAGAAAGGAAAGGATGACCCATTTCCGGTCTTCTCAAAGCTGGTAACAGCTTTCAAGGAGACTGGGTTAGGCTTGGGACCCCTCACTGCTCACTATAACAGGCTCTGCACTTGGAAGAGACCAGTAATCTAATGCCACAAGCTGGTAGCCAAAGACTTTGGTATAGAATTAATTTCTTAATTGACATCCAAACATTTTAAACTCAACTTTTTTTTCTTTTCTCAAATAAAACTCGGCAACACATGGCACCAGCCATTCTGTCCTTTTGGATTTATTTGGGACAAGGGTCATCTACATGGTCATTCATTTCCTCAGCTCATCTGCTGCCTTCATCAACACAAGCTCATTTGTCACAGAGCCATCTTACGGGTTGTTACTGACGGTAATCACACTCAGAAAATGAACAAATTCGACTGTGATGATTAGTGGCTTTCCAGATTCCCAAAGACAAATTTTCTCTACATTCTTGAATTCAACCAGGTTATAACCTGAGTTCAACGAAGGAACAACCATGTTTCTCCTACTCACGGTCCTCTATCATTATGTGTTTGAGAAGGGCATGTTTGATGCATCTCACCACCAAAGTGTGAGCTGTAGTTTCCAAGAGAAGACAGACCTGTGAAGACTTTGCTCATAGCTTGTGGATAGATGGAATGTTGCTTATGAGGAGCCAAAATTATCTTGTTCTCTCTTCAGTCCCCTTAATAACCAGTTACTATCAACCCCCAATTTGTGCCCTAAAATCTTTGGGACTATTTGGTACAGCTTTTGGAATGTATCATTAAAGTTTCAGACCCCTGGCTTCTATCAGTCCTAAAGAATCATACAAAAAGGAAAACATGACATCTTTTAGCCTAAAAAAAAGAAAGAAAAGAAAGAAAGAAAATCCTCCAATTCAGGTGATATGTGTATGTATGTATATATTTATGTATGTGTATTTGTGTGTGTGTGTATATATATACATATATGTATATATATGTGTATACTGAAGCAATAAAACTTGTAGAGAACAACAACAAAAGAACTGGAAAGAAAAAGACTGAAACAGTGAAGTTCTCCCCAAAACAATAAGCCTCTTCTTTGAAAAAAAAAAAAAACTCTGGAAAACCTCTGAAAAAGATTCGAGACATGTATGATAGAGTGCATGAACTCAGAACTCAGGTGGGGTGGGGGGCATGGAAAGGGAAATGACTCTAAATTGGATGGAGAAATGAGGTATGATGTATGAAAAAGTTTAATAACAATAAAATATATTTGAAAAAAAGAATCATAAAACATCTAAAAATCTATAAAAGAAAGTTCACTGCTCTGCTTTGGCCCATATACTTTTTGTTTTGTTTTGTTTTGTTTTGTTTTGTTTTGTTTGGTCTTTTTAAGACAGGGTCTCCCTTTAGTCTCAGCTGGCCTGGAACTCACTCTGTAGACCAGGCTGGCCTTGAATTCACAGAGATCCTCCTGCCTCTGCCTCCCAAGTGCTAGGGTTAAAGGCATGTGCCACCACGCCCAGCTTGGCCCATATACTTAGTGCACTTGGGGAACACACTGATTTGTGACTTTCTCTTGGTCTCTAACTGTAAAAGCTGATGTAATCTCCTCCACAGAGGGAGATGCCACTGAGGAAGAGATAGCTTGAATCAAGTCTTTGGTCACACATAGTTGGTTCATGACAAACCTTTACTTCTTTTAAATGAAGAGCTGTATTTTTCTAAAATTTTATTGCATATATTTCTTAATTTGCAGGGGAGGGCATGATCTCACCAAGGCACACATACAGAGCTCAGAGAACAATTACCAGGACTTGGTTCTCTCCTTCCATAATGTGGGTCTGGGGTATTGAACTCAAGTCCTCAAGAATAGTGACAATTCCTGTAGATGTTGAGCCATTTTGCCAGCCCATGAGCCAAATTTTGCATTGACTAAATGTCTGGGAATAAATGCTGTGGCTGTCACAGTATTTTATATTTTGTAGGTTGAGTTTTGTTTCTTCATTTGTTTGTTTTGAAGCAGGGTCTCCCTATAGCCCTAGCTGGCCCAGATCTTGCTATGAGGACCAAGCTGTCCTCGATCTCACAGAGATCTGAATTCCACAGTCATCATTGTTATCATTAATAGATGAAGCTGGCAGAATATGATTCAGTCCAATAGGAATGTAAGACTTTTAAAGTTGCGCAAGGAGGTGGGAACAGAGCTAAGTGAGCAACTATCAAGTGGTAAGCAATGAGAGAATAGTCAGTTTGTAATCGGACCTTGTCGGTCACTTACAGCCCTGCCACACAGTTCACTCGAGGACAGGCGGGGACTCTTACTCCTTACCTGTCTTATACTGAAGTCTCCCTTATCTGGCCCTACCCATGGTTCAGATTTCTTTCCCTGACCACTTGACCAGCACTCACTCTTGCTTCCTTTCCAATCTATACCAGGCTTAGGACCTTTGTCCTGCTGGTGATCTGTCGTGCTCCTCTTCTTTTTGCCCCCAATGTTTTCAACTTTTCCCCTTTCCTTCTGATCCCCACTTAAATGTCACCTCCTGGGAGCCTTCCCCTGCCCCAGTCCCTACCTAAACAGGCAGGCCTCCCCTCTGTTATTGCCCAATCCAGTTCCCCATGACACTCATTTCCGTGTTTCTCAGAAAGTCCTTGTGTCTGCTTTGCTGGCCTGTCCCTGCTTCCCTTCCCTCTTGTAGGTCCCATCCAGTAGAACTCTGATTGTTGTTTAGTTTCATTTTAGCAGAGCCAACCTAGATTTATCAAGGAAAATCAAGACAGGACACTCAAGAGTCAACAGGGCTCCAAGAAAATAATAGTCCGGAATCTTTTCATTCTGAGACAGAGTCCCGTGGAACTCACTAGATAGCCCGGACTGGTTTTGAACTCATGGCAATCCTCTTGCCTCTGCCTTCTGAGTGCTAGGATTAAAGGCTTGTACCATCAACATTCAGCCAATAGAAACTGGCTGGAGAGATGGCCTAGCGGTTAGGAGCGCCGACGCTCTCACAGAGGACCGGGGTTCCATCCCCAGCATCCACATGGCGACTGAGAACCGTCTGAAACTCCAATTCCAGGAGAACTCCAGTTCCAGGGGAATCCGAAACCCTCTTCTGACCTCCGCGGCATTGCACGACACGGGTGCACAAACTTGCATGCAGACAGTACATTCATACACATACAGAAATAAGTAAAATTAATTAAAAAAAAATCTTCTCTGATGAGGGTGTCATTATGTATGGCTTCTGTGTGGTAAAGGAGCCCTATGTGACTATTTTAGCACTTGAAATGTGGCTAAGACAACTGGGGAAATTTTATTTCTTTTCATTTAATTTTATATTATTAAGTTACTGCACCTGACTACAGTGTTCGATGGCCCCTCACTCTAAGCTTATCTATTCCTTTAACGTAATTTAAGTAAGGCTAAACTAAATCACTAGAATATGTGAGCTTAAGGGAAACTTACAAGCAAGGGAAGAGGTGGTTCATTCGTTGTCAGGGTTACCATATTAAGGGAGTGGAAGGATGTCTCTTAAAAAGAGACATGTTCCAGGCCTGGTGGTGCACACCTTTAATCTCAGCAGTTGGGAGGCAGAGACTGGAAGATGCTTGGGGTTTGCTGGCCAGCTTAACTTATTTGGCAAGTTCCAGGCCAGCTGTGCTACAGGGACACCTGTCTCAAAAACACCAAAAAAAAAAAAACAAAAACAAGAAAAGAAAGAGAGAGAGAGAGACATGTTAGAGTCAGCCTTGGTGGCTCTTACCTGTAATCCCAGCACTCAGGATGCTGAAGCAGAATGGTGGACATGAGTTTAAGACCAGCCTGGACTACATGTCGAGCATCAAGCCAGCCAAGGCCAGAGACTAAGAACCTGTCTCAGAAAAGGCAAAGTCCCATGGGAGCCCGGCCTGGTGGAATACATCTGTAATCCCAGCAATGAGGAAGCTGTGACAGGAGGACTGGGAGATCCAGGTGAGCCTGGGGGGAAGCCGAGGGTCCGAGGTCAAATCCTCAGGGTTGAATTTCCCTATAGAAGCTCCTTGGCTTCTAAAATCATTTTTAGTTTTTATTTTTTTGAGACAAGAGTTCAACTGTGTGCCCATAACTATGCCCTAACATAACTATGCCCAGCAGACATAACACAGTGGACTTTGTTAGCATTTTACTTAATTTTATTTATTATTTATTATTATTATTATTATTATTATTTGTGTGTGTGTGTTTGTGTGTGTGAGGGTGTGTGAGTATGAATGTGATCTAGGTGTGTCACAGCATTCATGTGAAGGTCAGAGGACACCTTTAAGGAGTCTGTTCTCTCCTTCCACATTTCCAAGGATAGAACTCAGGTCATCAGGCTTGACAAACACTTTGCACCCTGAGCTGTCTCACTGGCCAATGGAACTTCTCTTTGTAACCTAAGCGATGAAGCCTGCCTGAGTCACTACATCTTAGGGTCAACTTTCCAATCATTTGAAGGCACAGGCTAGTTTTGGGTGAGACTCCACAAAACCACAGTACTCAGGTATGAAAGCTGAATTACTAACTGCTTACTAAAGACCTTCACCTGTGTAAAATGTGGGTTATATGCAGCAAATCCACAAACTGAATTGAGTTACTGTCTCCTTCTGTTGCTCTCTCTAAAACTACTTCAACTGTTTGAATTCATCAGATTTTTCACCAAAGTAATACACCCTTATTTCCCCCTAAATGACTAAGGGGCTTACCATATCCACCCATCGTGCTTCACTCTCCCTTTCAGTTCCAACACTTGGTAGCAGATGTCCCTCCTAACTGGAATCCCCTCCACACTTCTCCCTGTATGTTCCATAGCTGTGTCAGCCCTGCTCCTTGTCTAAGGTAGCCATTTCCCTTCACTGACTACTGTCAATAAAAAAGTAATACAGTTATACTAATTTTCAAACCATAAAGAAAGATATAAACTTACAAAGTATCCATATTTATTTTTGAAAATAAAAGATACTAACATTTTATTGATTACTATTTATTAATTATGTACAGCATATTACACATGGTTATATTCATTTTTCGTGGATATATTTTTGATTCCCTGGTCTCCTGTAACATATCTATCTAGAAAATAAATATATGTTGCTGGGCATGGTGGTGTACGCCTTTAATCCTAGCACTTGGGAGGCAGAGGCAGGCAGATCTTTGTGAGTTCAAGGCCAGCCTGGTCTACGGAGTGAGTTCCAGGACAGCTGGGGCTACAGGGAGACCTTGTCTCGAAAAGACTAAATAAGTAAATAAATAAATATTTAGAAAAATATAATTTGCCAGTACACTAACAAATGCTACAAATATAAAAGAGAAAAAGGCAAGACTAAGAGGGTTAAATAGTTTCCCCACAGTCACAGAGACACTGCAAGACTACAGACAGAGAGCACTCTTACCATGCATGGGATGAACACATAAATAGATTAGGGGGAAGCAATCGTAGAGCACACTACAGGAGCCTGGGAGAAAGGGTCCCAATTCTAACAGAAATTCAGGTTTAAATAGACTTTCTAGCACTTTCACTGCGAAGGTGTTTTTTGAGAAAACCTGAAGAAAAGTCACCCAAATCAGAAGGAGATTTCAGGATTGAAGACAAGAGGTCAAAGGTGCCCATCCTGGAAAGTACCAGAGGCTGGGGAAAGCCCAGCCTGCCTGGGACTCTGAGGCCCAGGAAACGCAGAAGAGCAAGAGGCAGGGCACGTGCAGGCCTCGTGATCCACTGCTGGAGGAACTGCTTTCAGAGCGAGCTTTCCCTCCATGTGACTGAGAGTCACTGAGGGGCTGTTGGGGTGCCGGGATCGGAAGTCAGCTGTGGACGGCTGTGGCTGCTAGCCTGTAGGAATTCACAGAGGAACGGACAGCAGTAGACAAAGCGAGCAGGGAACCTCTGGCTCTCAGCCCTATGCACACAGAAGGTAGACAAACTGGGCTTCCTGTAGATGGAGTCTAAAAAGGACCACAAGTCACTGGGGCCTGAGCTGTGGGTGACAGGAGGGGACACCACTTAAGAAGGGGGAGCTGCTCCTAAAAACTCTGGGTTTTGTCATGTCGAGTGAAGAGCTTCAGGACCCAAGGGAGACCACGGCATTATGGAGGGAGGGCAGGCCAAAGGCACAGCCCTGGAGTCACAGGCTTAGAAACGGTATTTGAAAGTCAGGAGCCTGAATTAGGCACTCTGGTGAACGCTGAGCTGAGGTTTTGCTAGGCTGAAGTAAGGCCATTGGGGGAAGAGACACAGACAACCAGAAACCACCACTGAGATGAGAAACACGAAGTAAACCAAGAACTGAAGGTCAAGGACGAACAGGTGCCAAGGTACTGGCCACATGCGAAGGTCAGAGCTGCAAAGGCTACAGGTGAGCCAGAGGACCATGGAAGAGCAGAGTCGGTCAGCAGAGGACCACGCAGGAGCAGAGCCGGTCAGCAGAGCACGTTGGATGTTTCAGTGAGCATGTCTGCTAAGGGACAAGGAAAACCAGGACATAACTGGAAATGGAGATGGTTTTCAAGGAGTTGCAAATGGGTCGAAGAACCTTCAGGCTCTTTGACCTTGAAAGTGGAAGACTGTCCTGTTAGTGGAAGGATGGATTATTGTAGGTCTAGAGGCAAAAGTACCTTGGGATATCTCAAGACCCTTTAATAGCCATTTACCACCAAGCTCTTCATCTAACACTCTATTAACTGGGTTGTTGTTGTTGTTGTTGTTGTTGTTGTTTAAGGAGGGTGTTGATACAGGGTCTCATTATATAGCCCTGCTTGGGTTGAACTGGCTATGTAGACCAAATTAGTCTCCAACTCAGAGATCAGCCTGCCTCTGTCTCTGCTCTTGAGTGCTGGGACTAAAGGCGTGGGTACTTGTAGATAAAACTGTAGAGTGTATTCTGAAAGAGACAGGGCAGACTGGACCCACCTCACCCCAAGCTAGGAATGCAGTTGATGCAACATTTTACTACTGGAGCTCTCCTTTACGGGTTGCAGCCCCCAATGAGGAAACACCTGCAAGATTTTTAAATAGTTTTTGGTTCCTTTTTTTTCTTTGAGGTTTGAGACTCACTCTAGCCCAGGCTGACACGGCACTCATTCTACCTCAGACTCAAGAAGCTGTGCCAGAAGATGGTGAGTTTAAGGCCTACCTGGGCTACCTGAGTCTCAAAATAAAAAGTGAAAAAGGAAGTTGGGGGCCTGGTGCTACAGCTCTGCATCAAATAGGCCATGGGTCCCATCTCTGGAGTAAACACACACACACACACACACACACACACACACACACAGATTCATGTAAAACCCTTTTCCATAGTGGACTGTGTCGCTTAATTATAAATTAAATCTACGGTCCCAGCATGAGCACTCATATCTCATATTTGGCTCAGAATAAACTATCTTCTTGTTTTCTTAAGGCACAGTTCCTATTTTTACATAGCCAGGGTTTACCAACCAAAATGGAGGAACAGGGTAGGCAGCACGCTCAAGAGAGAGTTTGGGGTTTTCTTGGTTTTTGAGACAAGTTCTTTTATAGCATAAGTTGGCCTCCAACTCACTGTATAGCCAAACTTGGGCTTGAACCCATTGTCCTAGTGTCTCCATCACACCCCAGGAACACTGTGTCTGTGTAAGTGTGAGGGTCACTAGTGTTTGCCACTATGCTGGGATATTTTTTAATTAATTTACTTTTATTTTATGTTTATGAGTCTTTTGGCTGCATTTATGTAAGAGCACTTGAATTGTACAAGGTCCCCAGAGCCAGAAGAGACCTTCGGGTCACCCAGAACCGAAATTACAGATTTTTTAGCCACCATGCGGGTGCTAGAAATCAAGCCCAGGTCCTCTGCAAGAGGAGCCCCATGCTCTTAACCCCTGAGCTGTCTCTCCAGCCCCATGGGCTATTCTTTAAATGATCAAACTAACATAGGGAAGTTGCAGAGGTAGCTCAGTTGGTACAGAGTTTGGACAGCATGCATGAAGCCCCTAGCTTGATCTTCCTCATTGGATAAATGGGACAGGGAAGTACATGCCTGTAATCTCAGGACTTGGGAGATGGAGGATCTGTTCAAAGACAGGCTGGGCTACATATCAGTTCTAAAGCCAATCTGGGACACGTGAAGTCTTGTTGTGAATGGCTCATGTCTATCGTCCCAGGACTCAGTAGTCTAAGAAGACCCAAGAGAGAGGTTCAGGCCAATCTGGGCTACAAAGTCAGGCTCTGTCTCAACAAATAAGCAAACAAGCAGAAAAACCCACAGCAATACATTTGCATGATCAGAAGATTTCTTAAGCTAAAAGTTGACCTAATTAATAGAGCTTAATCCAAGAGTGCCAAACTGTTTTCTACAGATTTCCTCTTATTTCTCAGGTTAAATGTTCTTTCAGAGGCTTTAATAGTTCATCTATGTCAATCCATTAATCCATTTAAATGAGCATGTACATCCCAATAAATACAAAGAAGTCTGATGTTGACTTGCCCTAATATCTACCAACTCAGTCATCATTGTCCCAAAGTCCCATATAAAATCCCATATAATTCCATATAGAATTCTATATAATACGGCAACTCCAAGGAGCACTATTTTGATTTCTTCTCTTCAGCATATCTACAGAAGACTGCACTTACCAGTTCAGAACCACAGCTTCTTGCTCCCAGTTTCTCCTCCCAGTCTTCTGCGGACAACTAACTCTTCCTGAGTTGTTTAGGGATATAGACAGCTCTCTCCAGGAATTCCATCCTTATCTTCTGGCCACACCTTTACCTGTTTTGTGTGAAAATTGAGTCTCTCCACTTCTAGGATGATTTTCTTGATAGCTTCTTCTTTCTGATTTAAGCAGATTACAGGAAAATATTATTAATAAATGGGAACATTACTAATTTTTTCTTGTGTTATTTCAAAGCTGCAGCAAAGATCTTGATTTTAGGTAAAACTACAGGCCTAAAGATCAGGTCCTCTTTGAGACAGTTGGTGGGTAAAGAAAGCTTGAACACCAGGGGCAGCCCTCTCAATTTACAGAGGAATAGAGCATAGAACCCAGCTTCTTCGTTGGGCCAAAGGCAGAAGTGAAAGCTGATTCTAGCTACTTATACCACACTGTTCTGTCACAAATAACATCCTAATAAATATATATCAGCAGCCCATGCTAAGAATAGAACAGTCTAAGCAAATGAAATGAGTCTACAGTCTCTGCTTAGAGAAGTTTAAGGAAAGAAGCTGTCATTTCACAGGTGAGATAGGGCTTTGCTATGTCCCCAGCACCTTTGAGACATTACTAGCAAGTTACAGATGTTTCCAGAGTGTGGTAGCTGTGAAAGACTGGAATCTAGATATCACTACTGTTCTGGAAACTACAGGATACTACATTGTTCAAAGCAGAATGTTTCTAGAAGGTATTGAGATTATGGGGCATCCTTATTCCTCCAAATCAAACAAATCAACTACCCCTGCGTGACCTTCTTAAAGATACTGAGGAAGAATGGGGCTGGAGAGATGGCCTAGCGGTTAAGAGCGCCGACCACTCTTGCAGAGGACCCAGGTTCAATCCCCAGCACCCACATGGTGGCTGAGAACCATTTGTAACTCCAGTTCCAGGAGAACTCCAGTTCCAGGGGAATCCAACACCCTCTTCTGATCTCTGCGGAATTGCACAACATGGGTGCACAAACCTACATGCAGACAGTACATTCATACACATAAAAAATAAATAAATAAAATTTTTAAAAATCCTCATTTAGGATACCGAGGAAGGTTAGAGAGATGGCTCAGTGGTTAAGAGAACTGGCTGCTCTTGCAGAGGACCCAAGTTTGATTCCCAACACCCACATGGTGGCTCACTGTCCATAACTCCAGTTCCAGGGGATCCGATGCCCTCTTCTGACCTCTGTAGGCACTGCATGATATGGTGCACTGACGCACATTCAGGCAATACATTCATACATATAAGATAAAAATAATAAAAAGTATTATAGCCAGGCATGGTGGCACACTCCTTTAATCCCAGCACTTAGGAGGCAGAAGCAGGAGGATCTCAATGAGTTTAAGGCCAGCCTGGTCTACATAGGGAGTTCCAGGCCAGCTGAAGCTACAGCGAAACCCTGTCTCAAAAAATCAAATAATAATATTAATAATAATAACAATAATAAATAAAATACTTTTTAACGATTTATATATTTGGGGCTGTGTAAGTATGCAAATGTGTGGAGGGGGGATGGGTGCCTGGACATTGTATATGGAGTCCAGAAGAAGGCACCAGATAAACTTTTCTTTGTTTTGTTTTGGTTTTGGTCTTTTTGAGATGGGGTCTCCCTGTAGCCCCAGCTGTCCTGGAACTCATTCTGTAGACCAGGCTAGCCTTGAACTCACAAAGATTCGCCTGCCTCTGCCTCCCAAGTGCTAGGATTAAAGGCATGCGCCACCACGCCCGACTAAATATACTTTAATTATTTTAACAAACCTCCCTTTGAAGATATAGTTCAGATAAGCTGCAACCTTGGAATTTGAATTCAAAATGAAACATAAAGGCCACAGTTAAGGAAATTTCTTCAGAGAGCTCTGTCCATATTTCATAGAAATCCGTATGTACTTCTGTGATACAACAGCCAAAAAGTGATCCTAAGTCCACCAAGTAAATGCAGAAAACCACAGTGCTATTTGAGGCAGGTCATGCTAAAATATAATTTACAATTGTTAATTTGCATTTAAACATTAATAATATTTTTTAAACCAATAACATCCAAGTAAGAAATTGTACGGTATTTTGCTGCCTTGTACTGAACCTCAGTTCATCTGAAAAGTAAGACTGGAAAAAGCTCACGCCCAGTCTTGCTCTCTGTGCTCCACTCTGACCCCGTCATGGTAAATGCAAATAAGTCAATGCTGAACCAAGATTTTCCACACCTTAAAAAGAAGGCAAACGAATACAAAGGTAGTATACCACAGGTGAGCTTCCAGTAACCACCAACTCAAGTTCTTTAATAGCACAAAGATTTACAAGTCAAAATAAACATGTGACTTAAAAATTCTGTTATTAAGATAACTCAGTTGTCCTTTATTCACTTTGAGATTGGTAAGGACTGGATCTTTAAAAACCTGAAGAGGCGTTTGTAAGAGAAAAAAAAAATCCTCAATGCTTTAAAAAATCTAACTGGTTTAGGAGTCCATATAACCCTTATGCATGGATGGACACAGGTGCTTTCTGCAGAAAAGACAGAAACATTCTGTCACCTGCAGAAGTGGAGTCTTCAAGCCAGCTACACACTTATGTGAATTGATTTACCCATGATTGAAACGGAAGTAACCTTCCAAAACGCAGCCCAAGACAGACGCCTCACCTAACGAGATCTTTAAATCTTTGCTAGCTGAACTGCTGTTGGTCATAGTTCTGTGAGCTAAAGAAAGGATTACTCTGCACACCATCCCAGCACATTCACCTGTGTTCATTGGTGACCTGCCCACACCTGGAGGACCAGGAGGCACACATTGAGGAAGCCACTGATCTGGTTTCTGTTGTGATGGCTGGTTCATGCTAACTTTGGGTTTCTGAGGGCCAAAGAGGAGGAAAGAGAATCATAAAAAATCCCATTTCTTGCTCAGCATTGATGGATAAAATACCTTCCTTGATAACCTACTTCTTATGACATAGCGATTATTAAAAACAGAAAGGAGCTGAACCTGTGTACTACTGTGAGCAGCCCCTTTATAATGAAGTATTGATTTCCAGAGATGGGAACAGCAGCTCTTCATGTTTGCCTAGTTCCATTAAGTGATTAGACTCACTGATAAGAAAAAAATAAAGTTCTGATCATTTCTGTCATCTAGAAAAGTTGTTGTAATAGGAGGTGGCTCTAGGGAGCTCAGATCCTTTCAACTCTGATATAGTTCAAACTACATGCTCCTAATGAGATTCTAGAGAATGCGTTATTTATCTGCTAGCCTACAGAAACTCATCCTAGCAAAGATACAACAAGAAACTTGGTATTTTTTTTCTCCAAAAAGTTTTTTTTCCTTGTAAATAAACCTTCAAACTGGAGGTCAGTTGGAATGGGCAACAGAGATATTTAAATTCAATAAAATTCCACAAAATTACTGTAGCAACGTCCTTTAAAAAAAAAACAAAGAGGTTATTAAAAGCAGACATATCTACGGGTCTCTGCTGGGCTTGCTTCCTCAAAGCACTAAGGTTGGACAGTGCAGAGAGATGGCCCCAGAGTCAAACTCACATGCCACTGAGGAAGTTCTGTTTCTGATTAACCAGAAACAGAATGTTGAAACCTGAAATCTGAAAGCCCACGTTGGCATTTAGGCCATTTGTCAAAGTTTTCTTCATATTATCAACTGGTATAGAAACATGCTTAGGCCCATGGAAGAACAGACGTGAAGGTACTTGAAGCAAAGAGCTTAGGAGTGCTAACAGAAAGGCCGCTCACAGCTGGCATTTATCCACCAAGAGTCTGTCAAGTCCTTAGTCTATTTGACTAGAGAAATGGGTGTGCGTCTTTGGGACTTAAGAGGGTGCTACCACCAGGCACTTTTAATCCCAACCCTCAGGAGGCAGAGGCAGGCAGATCTGTGAGTTCAAGGCCAGCCTGCTCTACACAGTGAGTTCCAGGACAGCTGGGGCTACAGGGAGAGGAGACCATGTCTAAAAAAAAAAAAAAAAAAAAAAAAGAGGTTGCTGGCTTTTCCACTTCTGTGCCAGCTCCTGATCTTTTGCTAATTTTTTTCTTCAAGTGTAACTGACGCTCTTTTTATTTATTCTGTAACCCATCTTTACTTTCTGATTCGCCACCAGTCAGAAAGTCTGCCCCAATGTTGTTAAAAACCCATAAATCTGATGACTTCCAGCACGTACACCTCAGAAGCTTTCATTTGATTTCCAGGGTCCAAAGATTTCTGCTTTTTGCCTTATAGGAAGTTGTTCTAGTTTAGTCTTATGTTCAGACTCCAATCTGCTGAGCATCTCTTTTATGAGGGAAATAAAAGAATTGAAATAATTGAGCTTGAGAGTGTTTCCAATACTCGGGGGAATGAGATGAGGCAGTACATTTCCAGATAGCTGTTCTTTGGTGATTCCCAATTTCTTATGAGCAAAAATATGTTTATAAGCCGGGTGTGGTGATGCACGCCTTTAATCCCAGCACTCAGGAGGCAGAGGCAAGTGGATCTCTGTGAGTTCAAGGCCAGCCTGGTCTACATAGTGAGTTCCAGGACAGCTGGGGCTACAGGGAGACCCTGTCTCAAAAGGACACACACACACACACACACACACACACACACACACACACACGTATATTTATAAATACCTAAAATTCCCATCAAGACCACAGTTCCTTGGATGGACTTTGTTGTAAGGAGGGTAGAATATAGCATTCCATGCAAACCACTTAGCCATGTATTCCCAAATCTTTCCTAAACAAACTAATGAATTCACGGGAACAGCAAGGAGGATATTCAGGCATTTTAATTCTTCGCATCAAAGCATTTTTCATGGATAGAGAGTCTACAATATTTGAAAAAATTGGAATGATGTTTAGACAGAGCTCCTGGATCTGAATAGAAGGAGTCTCTAGTGCTCTGTAGACTATCGGGAAGACACTGTTCTTTACCTCATCAGGAGGGGTTTTGTATAGCAGGACATTCACTTTGTTGAGGAAAATTAACAAAATCTAGATTGGCTCCTGCTGTTTAAGTACAGGACCAAGTCAGGTAGAATTAATCTGACATATTCTTCTCTGCTGCATTGCTCTGCAATCAGTAAAACATTAGGCAAAACAAAAGATACTGAGTCAAGGTTTACAAATTCTGAACTCAAACAGGCAACATTCTGTGCACAATGACAAGCTCAGGCAGCTTTGGTTAAACCTTTGGCAATCCTTTGGTAAACTGTGATTTCTGAAAATTAGATCTTTGGACTAAGGTAGCAAAATATTGAAGTGTTACTGCACCAATGTAATTAAAGAAGGGAATTCTTGTCATTTGAGCTGCATCCCGTCCTCCACGAGGAGTTACATTTAACAATAATTTCATGTGATAATGATAATTCCCTGTGTCCACCGTCTTCATGCATACTTGTAAGTGAACTAGATCCTAAATGAGTCACGCTCTCCGACTACTGAAATGCTCATAAATATCTTGCTTGTTGGCTTCAAACATAGGTTTCCCTTTATTAAATACAGCATACATAACAGTTCCTAAAGAATACAAATCACTGGCTGTTTCACAGCTGACTGAAAGTACATATTCAGAAGCCAAATACTCAGGGTTTGAAAGATACAGTGATGGTAGTTTAGGTTTCATTCTTTGCAAGGAAACTTGGGTTCTTATTCAGAAGTATCGCTGGAAGACACACAAAACTCAAAACCCATTAGTTTCCAGGCTCCACTTTTATTCAAAATTTTATTTTCAGGAGTTATGTTCCTATGAATCATCTTAATGGTTCTATGCAAAAATGACAAACTTCAGAAACCAGAAACAAACCAGACAGTTTGTACATCGTAAAGTTTATAATCCTTAGTGTCTGGGGCTCTTGAAGAGGGTAGATTTTCCCAGTTACCAAGAACATTGGCTAAACTGCCAAAAAACTGGTTCTGTACAAAATGCCAAGCAAGTTCTGTTTGGTTGACTTTTTGTGTCATTAAAAATCTAGGCTGGGCGTGGTGGCGCAGCACACCTTTAATCCTAGCACTCAGGAAGCAGAGGCAGAGAGGGCTGGAAGTTGATTTTTCATAATAAAGTACTTGGGGAGAAGGGAGAGCAAGCTGAGCTGCATGGTCTGGAGGGCACCTGCTGCTGCTGCTGCTGCTGCTGCTGCTACTGCTGCTGGCGACCTTGTTGGCCAGGTCCTTGGCCTTCTCTGTAGCTGCCTGTGCTGTTTCCTTTGCTTGGATTTTTAGGGACTGTGGGACATTTAAAGTTCTACTGTTTTATGCGGTGGTATTAATAATAAGATGAGATCTTACTTGGGTGTGGTGGTTCACACCTTTAATCCCCACACTCGGGAGGAAGAGGCAGGTGGATTGCCACAAGATCAAGGCCAGTCTGGTCTACACAGCATGGTCCAGGCCAGCTGTGACTAAGGGAGATCCAGTCTCAAAAAAAAAAAAAAAAAAAAAAAAAAAAATGAGATCTAGGCGATAAGAAACCGAAAGGTTGTGGTTTACTAGTGATGTGTTTGTGTGTCAGGTCACAAGGGCTCAATTTTGCTAGGTAGATTCACACGCCTTAGCTAAAGAATTTCCCCTATTGGACTGGCCTGTGGACACATCTGTGGGGGATTTTCTTGACTGTTGAGTTATGTAGGATCTGCCAGCCCACTGTAGGCAGTGCCACCCCTGAGCAAGTGGTCCTGTGTTGTACAAGAAAGAAGGCCGAGCATAGGCAAGGGGAGTGAGCCATTGAGCAGTGTTCTCCATGGGCTGTGCTGCTGCCCTGAGTTCCTGCCTTGGCTTCTCTTGCTGATGGACTCTGAGCCGTAAGCCAAATAAATCCTTTCCTCTCCACATTGTTTTTGCTCAGTGTTTTCATCATAGCAGTAGAAAGCTAAGGCAATTTATTGGGTGTGGTAGTGTACACCTTTAATCTCAGCACTTGGGAGGCAGAGGCAGGCAGATCTTTGTGACTTCAGGCCAGCCTGGTCTACAGAGTGAGTTCCAGGACAGCTGGGGCTACAGGGAGACCCTGTCTCAAAAAGACAATAAATAAATAAATAAATAAATAAATAAATAAATAAATAAATAGAAAAGACAAGCATTTGGTACATACTTTAAAACTAGCACTTGGAGGCCAAATAAAGGTGCAAAATGTACTTTCTACCACTCTCCATATTCCTTTGAGGCAGAGTCTCTCCCTGAATATGAGGCTTGTATTTAACCAACTGGGCTAGAAACCAGCAAGTTCCAGTGGTCTTTCTGTATCTGTGTCCTAGGGGTTGGGGTCACATTTTATGTGGGACACCTGGCTTGTTATACAGGTGATGGGATTGGCACTCTGGTCCTCACGATTGTGAAGTAGTGCTTTTACATGCTGAGGCACTTCTCCAGACCCATCACCTATTTCTTTTAAATATGGGTGGTAGAAAAATCAAAGCTGCATGTGTCATTCTCAATAGATTTGCACTGGACAGGGCTGACCCAGAAGTACAAAACAATTACCTGAATTATTTCTGGGAGGAGGAGATGGGGGTTCAATAGGGCAGAAAATGTGAAAATTCTACTGTGAACTTGAACTCTATTGTATTTTTGATGTTTGTCCTTTTTTATTTGCTTACTTGTTTTGCTTACTCTTTTTATTCTTGTTTTGAAAAACAAGTCTTTTGTAGTCTGAGCTATCTGTGAATGCTCCAGGCAGCTGAGGCTGTCCTTAGACTTCTGATATTCCAGTCTCCACTTCCGGAGTGTTGGATTTCAAGTATGTACCACAGTAATTTTCTTTTCTACAGTATTGTTTACATTTACTTTTAAAATAGTTCCATATGGATTTCAGTCTTGGTAATTTCCTTTTAAAAATGTACTTATCTTTAAGTGTGTGTGTGTGTGTGTGTGTGTGTGTGTGTGTTTGTGTGTGTTTACATGTGCATGGAGTTGCCCACCAAAGCCAGAAGAAGGCTGAAGTACAGGGCAGTGGTTAGTCACTTGATGTGGGTCCTCTGGAAGTGCAGCAGAGGTTAAACGCTCTCAACCTCTGAGCCATCTCCACAACTCCTGTGCTGGAGGCTTTTAAAAGTTGTTTTTTACTTATTTGATTATTTTTATTTTATGAGTGTTTTCCTACATGTATGTATATAAGTGCACTGTGTAAGGGCAATGCCCATGGAGAAGAGGTCCATTGGATTCCCTGTAAATGGAGTTACTGACGGCTATTAGCTACCAAGTGGGTGCTGGGAACCAAACCCTGGACCTGTGTGAGAGCAGCCAATTCTGTCAATTGCTGAGCCATCTCTCCATTCCCCCTCCCTTTAAATAAAAAAAAAATTTTTGATTTTTCTTTTCAGTGCAGGGATCCAACTTAAGGCTTTGCACCTGCTAGGCAAGCTGTCACTGAGCTACATTCCCACTCGTGTTTTTGTTTTGTTGAGACAGGATCTTACTATGCAGAGGAGGCTAACTTCAAACTAGCCATCCTTTTGCCTAGGCTTCAAATTTACAGTGATCATCTTGCACTGCTCCCTGAGCGCTAGAATTACACATCATGTGTAGCCTCACCCAGCTAAAGCAAGAAAACACTGAGGAACAATAATAATGGGAACAATAATAATAATCCCAGTAATGTCTATGGTTCAGTTACTAGTGTTATGCCAGACTCTTAGTTTTGATCAATGTACCATGGTGTTCACAGTGTTACCATTAAAGCAAACTGGATGATTATGAGTAAGAATGCTTGAGATTTTGCTGTAGATCCAAATTACTTCAGGATTAAAAAGTTAAAGAAGAACAAATGAAATAAAAGAAATCCAGGACCTCTACCCTCCCAGCTTACTATAAAACAATTAGCTCAAGCAGGCTGCCTACCCACAGCATTCCTTGCAAATATGTTTCCTGGAAATGGGCAGCTAGAACGGTATTCAGTGCGGGATTTTGTCGTCTTTACCTGAAAGTCCATCAACTCCCTGAGCTATTTCCTCCCTGGATGAGGAAGTTGCTGCATACATGGCAGGAAGTCTGTCCCTTAGGAAGATGTTTCTTGAAAGGAACAGTGGGAACTGCAGAGACCATCGCTGTCCCCGGCCTGGGAGCAGACAGGCCTTACAGCCCTCACGTCATGTTGGAGCTGTCCTTCAACCACAGCTTTAGTCAACAGTGGGTCAAACACTTTTGCTAAGATCCAGTGGTGAACTTTGGAATACCGAAATTGTTCCAGCCAGGCATGGTTGTACTTATCTGTGATCCTAACGATGGGAGGTAAAGGCTGTAGGATGGGGAGTTCAAGGTCATCCTCTGATACACAGAGAGTTCAAGGCAAGCCTGGTCTATATGAGACTCTGTCTCATCACTACCCCGATCATCATCACCATCAAAACAAAAAAGATAATAAAAAATAAATTGATTCAAAAACCCATTATTAAAACAAACATGTATGACACCATCTTACTACATTTGGCCGGTTTCTTTAATTTTATTTTACTGAAGATTTTTACAAACCAGAAGTAAGTTCAGTATATAACTAAGCACCGATGCTATAGCTATATAGGTGTATAGATATGTCATAAACATCAAGAAAACATACAAACGTCTGAGCATGACTCAGGCTTATGCAGCCCTCACTAAATTTGTACAGACAGTGCTGGTCTAGGGGTACAGAGCATTACTTTGACTCATTCCTGGGGAGACTAGGGAAGGTTTAGTGACACGCAGGAGGCAGAGGCAGAAGGATCATTGAACATTTGAAGTTAACCTGGGCTATATGGGAAACTTAACACTATCTAGGTTATACAGCAAGACCTTGTTTCGAAAACCTAGCAAGCAAACAAAAATTAAATACAATGAAAAATTCAAATAACAAAATGTAGAAGTTACAAAGGAACATTTATCAATTTGTAGAAAATTATGACAAAAATATAAAACTATAATGAAATGGTTCAAAGGTGACTCACCCAAAATGATTTTCTTAAACTGATATGAATCTTTAACTTGATGTCTCACTAGCAGAGCTAACAAGGACACAGAGGATGTAGGAGCCGGAAACTAACACCTTCGACTTATACTTCGCTCTTGCACAGGTTTTCCACTGAATAGCAACTGAAACCCAAGTCTTCCTCTGCCTTGAGGACCAACCACTGGATAAAATGGCCATCTGCCCCCCTTCTCTACCACTCCGAGCTGAGACCCAGAAAGATGAGAGATCTCAAAATGACTATTCTAGCACATCTCCTCATCTCCAGAATGATTCAGATCAGTGGCCTGAAAATCCAGGGCCCAGCTGAGCTCCACTTGATTTTTGTACAGCAGCAGATCACCCTTGGGAGTGGGAATGGGGGTGACTGGAGAGTCAAGCTGTTTTGGTTCAGTTGAAATGCTTGACATCGTGTTGGGGTGCTACTTGTTCAGATGCATGTATTTCTCAAACTCTAGCCACATGCTTACAAATGAATGCATTTTGTTTTGTTATACAGCTATTTCTACAAAAACTTTGTTCATATAAATTGACTGGATGTTATCAAGAGAGTAGTTGAACTGCTTACAAATTCTGTCTTGGGACTTACTTTCCAACCTATAGATTCTGGGCAGAGAACCCTCCCATCTCAGAACTGTGGGGCTCTACTGACAAAATCCCAAGCACTTCTAAAGGGCGAGCTACACACATTCAGTCTGGGCACACTGTTTTTATTTATTTTTGAAACAGTTGTCTCATGTAGGCCAGGCTGGACTTGAACTCTCTTGTAGTAAGGATGATCTCATATGTACCAAGGATGACGTTGTGCTTCTTGTTCTGCAGCCTCCACCTCCAGAGTGCTGGACTACAGACAGTGTTCCACCAAACCACCCATCATTAGCAGTCTCAGGGCTGGGTGGTCCTGTCCCCTTGAACGCAGAGGTAACAGTGCTCTTCACTTCGGCAGAGGTCACAGCTGAACCTCCATTTGAGCTAAATATCTCCAGAAAATGGGATCCTTGTTCTCAGAGGCCGGGACAGAACCTGCAAACTTTTCAGCTGACACGTGTAGCTTCCCAAAAGAAAATAGATAGGTTAAAAAAATGAAGCACTTGGATCTAATAGCCTTAGAAATTGAGAGTCCAGGGTGATCAGGAAGGCCGTCCACTGCTGGCCTATGAGTAGTACTCATTTGAATTCTCTGCTTGGTATACATTCTCCTCCAGGGTATAGACATTTTCCTTCGAGTGCATCCTATTTGCTGCTGCATTCGCTGAGCCCATAGCAGGGAGGTCGGCCAGTGTGATGAGGCTGTGAAAATAGTTACAGTTGACATAAGAATTTCCTAGAGACAATTAGAGTTAAAAGAATAAGATTCAGGGGCTGGAGGGATGGCCTAGCGGTTAAGAGCGACGACCGCTCTTGCAGAGGACCCGGGTTCGATCCCCAGCACCCACATGGCGGCTGAGAACCGTCTGTGACTCCGGTTCCAGGAGAACTCCAGTTCCAGGGGAATCCGAGACCGTCTTCTGACCTCCGCGGCATCGCACGACACGGGTGCGCAGACCTGCATGCAGACAATACATTCATACACATAAAAA
>VZQC01009358.1:336815-371674 GCA_009823505.1 Rhizomys pruinosus
TTTTTTTGTCTTTTCGAGACAGGGTCTCCCTGTAGCCCTAGCTGTCCTGGAACTCACTCTGTAGACCAGGCTGGCCTTGAACTCACAAAGATCCGCCTGCCTCTGCCTCCCAAGTGCTAGGATTAAAGGCATGCACCACCACGCCCGGCTTGTAGATGATTTTTAAACAAACATTATTTTGTCTCTATAATAGATTAGGTTCATTTATTCTGAAATAAGAATTAGTTCACATAATATTTAATGGAAAGTCATTTTTTTTCTTGAAGTATATTGAAACTTTTTCATGAAATGAATCTCACTAAACTGTAAAATCTAGTACTAATTGTGTAAGCTGTGTCCATTAAGAATGGATGTATGCATATATAGTCAGAAATAGTTAAAAAAGATATGTGTATTAACACTAGAGTCCTCAGTCTCGATTGCACATTAGAGTTAACTGGATGGCTTTTAGGACAATACCTGCTGAGATCTTGATTCAGTTGTTCTGGGGTGGGCCCTACCCCAGCATCCTTACGCACCCGGGCCATCCTATCATCCTAACACAACAGCAGAATAGAAAATATCTGGGCTGGCCTGTAAAAGCCCTAAGCAGAGCTGCTTGTTTTCCTGCTCGCTTTGTAACTAATATCAATGTCCAGTCCATGAAACAGTAACCAATAATTGATCATTGGAAAACAAATCCATGGGAGTTGGAGAGATGGCCTAATGATTAAGAGCACTGGCTGCTCCAGCAGAGGACCTGGATTCAGTTCCCAGCACCCACAATCAGCTAACAACCATCCACATCTCTACTTGCAAGTCATGCAATGTCCTCTTCTAGCATCTATGAGCATTGCATGACATGGGTGCACACATATACAAGCAGACAAAATGTTCATACATCTGAAATAAAAATTAATTAATTAAAAACCAAATACATAAATATAACTACAAACAACCATTTCTTAATAATGAGGAAGAAAATTCTATATCTTAGCCTTAGAACTAAGGAAATTAATTTACAAGAGACCAGCTATTCAATTTTCTTTTTTTTTTTCAATTTTCTTTTTATATTCGTGCCCGGTCTACAAAAGAAATAGAATCTTAGATTCCCAAAGTGCCGGGTGAGAATTTGTCAGAGAAAAGATAATGCCGTGTTAGAGTAGGGGGTCCCCCAGGGCTTGCTCTCCCTTCCAATACTCTTACCTTGAATTCAGTAATTTCTTTTCCTCATGAACATAACCTAGGCAAAAATACAAGAAACAAGAAACAAAATGAGGTGATTTTAAGTAATATTTGCTTAGTGATATCCATCCTCCCCTTAGAATGAATTAAAATACTAGTGTATGTGTTAGAGCTGTGCCCAAAGTAGTATATATAAAAGTGGTTGTTGTTTAACAAATATTTTGAGGTATATTTCATGTGTGTGACAATTTGGTAAGAGTCAGGAATGAACAGGTGAATTGTGAGCCCTGGCTCCAGGAGACATGCATCTTAGTGAGGAAGGAAATATAGACCTGTGGAAAAAGGGAGAGAAGGAAAAGTATAATGAATAATTCAAATTATGATGCATCATGAAAGGAAACCAACCTCAGGCTGAAGCGAATCAGAGAGATGGAAGTCAGGGAAGCCCTTTAGGAGAAGATGTTAGAGGTCTGTTCTGAGAGAAGAGAATGAGTCAGCTATGTGAAGAGCAGGAGAAGAATTACAGGAAAGGAAAACCCCTAGGAAAGATCTTTTCTCAGTGTCATAATCAAAACCATACCTGGAATAAGAGAACGGACCCTAATAACATCAGGAAGGTAACCAGAGGCTGGGTCCTAAAGATCTTTTCATTGATAGTCCTGTAATCTCAGCACTTAAACTGTAGAGGCAGGAGAACCCTAAGTTCAAGGACAGCCTGAGATGCATGAGACCCAGTCTCCAAAGAACAAAATAAAAGGTTTGAAGGCTATAGGAAGGCATAATGCCCTGTAAGAAGTCACTGAAGGACAGATATGATCTGACTTAGTTTTAATGTTAACTCTATTCTGTAGAGAACAGGTTCAGAGAAGAAAAAGAATCAAGGAGACAGATGGTGGTGACTAAGATTCATACAGAATAATTATAGGATTTTGGATGTAGTCTGTAGAGAAACTGAAACTAACGGTGATTACATATTTAAAGGTAGTGAAGGATTTGGGAAGATGTCTACATTGCTGGCATAAGCCACCGGAGAAAGAGTGGTGAAGTCCAGGTGAAGGCCAGAGGCTGACAGCTGGGCTCTGGGAGGCAGAACCGGGAGCCCTCTTCTGACATCGTTAGCACGTGAGACTTCAACGAGGAGCCACCAACTGGACAGTGAGAAGAGCAGCACAACATCATTTTAGGAACTGAAGAAAAATATTAAGGATGTCATTTAAGTCCACAGGAAATGCACATTTTAACCTAAAGACTCTACAGAGGAGAAAGGCCCCTATCTTAGGAATTTCAGTATCTAAAGATCAGAAAGGGGAAGGAATATCTAAATAACTGAAAAGGAGTGACCAAGTAGAAGAGTGTTTCAGAAGCCAAGAGAAGGAAGACTGTTTAGAACACAGAAAGGGATCTGCTTACCACAGTGCTGCAGAAATACTAACCCTAATACATGCATACAAGAGCGTTAACCAAATGGAATCCCGTGGTGAGCTAGACTGAAAGTACATCCACAGTGCTTCAGGATAGAAGTGAGATGATAGTGGATCCAAGAGAACAGAGGGGTGAGAGGAAGGGGCCACTCATCTGAGAAATATGGCTGGGAAGGAGAAAGGAGAAAGGGCAGCTGGAGAGAAGTATGTAGACCAGAGACAGAAGCATGAAGAGAAGAGACGGGCAATTCAGGAGAAAAGGAGGAAATGGGGGATGAGGTCTTGGCAACAGAAATTGACCTTTGATATTTCATTGGTAGGAGAGGGATGGAGGGGATTAAGAAGCACAGGTGGTCATCTAGGAGAGTAGACAGTACAGTGGAAAGGCAAAGGACTGGGGGGTATTTTTGACCCAGTGTGTGGCTATAGCGTCATCACAAGAACCTAACACGTCAACTGTCAAATGATCTCCAATAACATTCAGGCAAAAATTTCAAAGTGAACAGAACCTTCTGATATTTCTTCTAAACAGCCACGCATGTGAAACATTATCACCCTCTGTGCAGTGTGGTTGGTGTCAGGAGCCCCAGGTACACCAAAAGCTGATGATGTTGAGGTTCATTATATAAAATATAACAATAAAAGTCACATCCCACCATATTCTATAAATGATCACCAGATGGCTTATAATATCTAATACAATATAGATACTATATAAAGAGTTGTTATGATGCAACATTTAAGGGATAAGAACATGTCTATACATGAAGAGTAAAAATGGAACTTTCCAACTATTTTTGCTTTGATGGTTGAATCCATAGGTGTGAAACCCATGTACATGGAGAGTTGACTGCATATGTGTATCAGATTCACCCATGCCTCATTCCCTTCTACATAAACGGAGATCATTCTTTAATACCCAGGTCTCAGAAAACTCTAAAAAGTACTGCATAACTATAGTTTTTCATGTTGTTGTTTAATAGCCTCTAGATTTCATATTCAAGTGGTCAGTTACCAGGGTAACTGCCATCTCTGGGTGAGCCCATGTGAGTGTATAGGGGTCACTCTTTTCTTTGAACAAAAAGTGTCAAAAAGCAATGAGGGAGGGTTGACATCAGTTCCTACACCTGCCAATTAGCTACATGGCTATGGCATGTCGTTTAACCTTCAGGATGCTGGTTGTCCACTTGGATTATAATGGCACCTATCACATAGGGTAGTTATGAGGACTGAGTCTCCTTAAAACCCATGGCAACTTTGGTTCATAATTCAGGTGACCAATTCCTCCTGGGTTTCCCCAGACCATGCCAGCTGTACCAAAGGAAATTCCACATCTTGGAAGTCTCCATCGGTCCTAGGAAAATCTAAGGTGGTTTGTCACCCTACAGACATGGCCCCTGTTTACGTGTCAGTGAGAAAGGATGCTATAATCTTTCAAACTCTACTGGGAAATTCATGTTGTCTGCTCTCAGAGAATGTATTAGAAAACTATGTGAGACATTGGGATAGTGGAAATATTTGGGTCTTGGGTATGGTACGGTTTCCAAGTATAATCATCAAAGTAAAGAACCTTCTGTTTTTCTTTTTTTTTTTTTTTTTTAATTAGTTTTTATTGATGCTTTGTGCATTTCATACATTTTTCCAATTCAGTTTAGGCTTATTTCCCTTTCCCTCCCCCCCCCCCTCCACCCCCCACCCCCCACCCCATCCCCTGATCATGCATTCTGCCTAACTGTCCTGCCATTCTTTCTCTCAGTTTTTTTTTTCATTTAGCTATAAGTGCTAATCCCTGAGTACAAGCATACTTCATACAAAAATCTATCGCGGCTGTTGTGCTCCAAACACCTTACAGCCCACCATCCAGATGGGGGTGAAGGTTGTTTGCTTCATCAAGTTTGTTAATAAGTGTTCCAGATTAACACTTGCTGCTAGTTTCACCATCACCCCAATCGCTGCCCTTACATTCTACCACGCCCCCTCTTCCGCAGGTTGTTCCCTAGGCTTAGAAAAGGGGCACAGGTGGATGACGAGCTTAAAACAGTCCATCTCTCTCTGGAGCTGCTTGACTTGGACTCTGGTCAGATTCTGGTGTTTCCTTTCATGGGCTGACAAGTTTGTCCGAGGAATAAACCTTTCGAGCCCTACGTACATGAAGAAACAAGCAATTGTTAGAATACTATAGGTATTTAAGCAGCACTATAGTTATGGTAGGTTACTTTAGCTTAGACACATGTTTGGATATGTCTAATCCATGAAATACAATTTTCCCCCCTGTTTAATATGACAGGGTCTTAGTGTGTATCTCCTTATAATATCTTATAATATCTCCTAACTGTAGAGGATGTAAGCTTGGTGGCATCAGCCATGGGTTATTTCTCCACGGGGAGCGCCAATAGCCAATTAGATTTGGGATCTCCAGGCACATGGCTGCCTCTGCCCTGCACAGTATTTCCAGGCAGGTGAGGTGAGGTGTAGCTGGTGTGACGGTGGAGTCTTGCTTGACTCAGGGGACCCATATTGCTTATTGGTTTAGTGGCCTTTGGATACACTCTCTAGTATTCCAGCGGACTATACTGTACCCTTGGATGTGTGGTCTCAATCCATCCCTCCCATGTTAACGTCAGGTCTTCGGGCCGACAGCTGGGGGTCTTATTGCCTCTCCTCCTTTAGGTTTCGGTTATCCCAACTTAGTGGCAAGGAGCCCTTACCTTTTTGTGGGGCCTGGATCCCCTGGCCAACATCCACCTGTAGAACAATCATTGCTGATGTCAGAGTTCATGTATTAATATATTTCTGCCTGAGTGCATAGCCCTAGGACTTAGTATTATATTTGTTCTGCAACCGCGAGTACTACACTTCCACAGTTCCAGGCCTCTAGTAGTCACATAAACAGACAAGCCGTTTTACCGGTTTGTAAGAGATTACCTCTACAATAGTTGTCTCAATTTACAGTTGGGGGGCGACCTCATCATTGTCATCTTTCTCCTTGTTCTAAGGGGGGAAGGAAGGAAAGTCTTTCATATCAGAAACTTTGTGGCACTCCTCTAGAAGGTAAGTCTCATTAGGACTCATTATAATAGTTGTTACAGGTATGATCTACAGAGGGGTTCGGTGTTTATGGCAATATGAGGCTTTTCTTCCTTTTGAAAGTTCAGATGGGTCAGCCTTCCAGTTTGTCTCTTTTTGTTACATCCTACTCAATGCAAAGCAGTATCTTTTCTTTCTCAGCCGTTAGGTTGGGGACGTTTTGTCATGTTTGGAATCACAAAAAAATCTTTCCCATGTTAGTTTTAAGATTTGATTGCAAGGGTTTGATGAAAGGTTTCATGTCTTTCTGTATCCCCCCCTTTTTTTAGCGTATGAGTCTCCAGAATACGTTTGTATTATACATACTATAAGGTGGAGATCAAGGCAAGATTTCATCAAATATCACACCCTGGTGTTGGGTGACTAGTAGTGTGATTAAATTGGGAAGCAAACTAATGTTTTACGTTAAATCCATCTTAAAGAGAATGCCTACAAGGTGATACTGTACACAGGGAAATTATAGAAGACGAATTTGTATGTGTCAATCCCAAAGTTCTGTGCTCTACAGCTATTTATGTAAAGCAAAATGTGGCAACAGCGAATTAAATCTCCATTTCAACTCACATGCATTACCATTTTTATCAGAGTCTTTAAAACCAATGTTGTTTAATATACACAAGTTTACTTTTACTTTTTTTTTTTTTTTTTTCTGTTTAATGTGGTATTCAATGTACTGTCTGCATGCAGGTTTGTGCACCCGTGTTGTGCAATGCCGCGGCAGTCAGAAGAGGGTCTAGGCTTCCCCTGGAACGGAGTTTTTTTTTTTTCCCTCTGGGAATTGGAGTTTCAGCATGGCTCTCGGCCGCCATAATAGGGCTTTGGGGATCGAACCTGGGTCGTCTGAAGAGCGAGTCGGGCCTTTTAACTGTAGGCTACTCTCTCCAGCCCCTACTTTTACTTTTACTAAGTCCTAAAACAAACCATGTGTACCTGTAGACAGTGTCTAGGCGAAAACTGGGTACTTGGTGAGCTCACGTCAATTAAACTCATGCCTTAATCTCGAATTAAACCACGTTTCCCTCTCCCACCTCCCCCCTTCCATATTCACCATTCAGTCCATTTATTTGATGCAGTTTTCTGTTGTTTTTTTACTATCCTTGCACTCCCTCTCCATGAGAAATATTTATATTGGGTTGTTGGTATCAGCATACACATAGAGAGGACACCATTTTGTCTTTTGTTTTCGGGAACTGTGTACTTAACGTTAACTAAAGTCTTCCAGCATCCCATCCATTTACTGCCAAATTTTCATGATGTTGTCCCTCTTTATTGCTGACATAGTATATCCTTGTATACATGCTACACATTTCTCTATCCACACCGTCAGTTGAGGGGCCCTGGACTGGTTCCAGCTTTTGCTATTGTGAACAGAGCTGCAATAAAAATAGCTGTGCATGTATCTTTGCAGTAAGTTAAGTTGTGTCTTGTGGGTATATCCCAGGAGTGGTATGACTGGGTCAAATGGAGGCTCATTTTGAGTCTTCTAAGGGTTCTCCACATGCTTTCCACTAGTGGCTGTACAAGTTTACATTCCACAGGCAATGATGAGTGTTACCCTTTCCCCACAACCTCTCCAGCACTTGGTATCATTCATGTTCCTGATCCTGCCAGTCTTATTGGAGTAAGGTGATATCTCAGAGTGGTTTCATTTGCATTTCCTTAATTATCAAGATGTTGAAACACGTCTTAAGATGTTCGGCCATTCTCTCAATCCTCCTCTGTGAAGTCTTCGTTCAGATCTTTGCTCCATCTTTTGAATATGATTTCATTGTTTTCTTTCTTCTTTTTGTTTTTGAGTAGCTTGTATACTCTGGAAATTAATGCTTTGTCAGATGTATTCTGCTGTGAAGGTTTCCTCCCACTCTGTGGGTCTTCTCCTCACTTCTTTATTGCTTCCTTTGATGTAAGAAGCTTTTGAGTTTAAGATGGTCCCATTTGTCAATTGTCGATCTTATTTCTTGTGCAGCTGCTGTCTGATTTGAAAGTCTTTTCCTACAACCGTATGTCGTAGTCTGCTGCCAACGTTCTCTTCTATCACCTCCAGAGTTTTGGTTTCACTTGAGGTCTTTGGTCCATCTGGAGTTTTTGACCTTTTGTACAGGGAGAGAGTAGGGGTTTAATTTCATTCTTCTACAAGTGGTGATCCAGTTTTGCCAGCACACTTGCTGAAGATGCTGTCTTTCTTCCATTGTGTTTCTTGGCCCCCTGTCAAATATGAGGTGTGCTGAAATTGTATGAGCTCAGGTTTGGATCTTCAGTTTTTATTCCATTGGTCAACTGGTCTGTTTTTGTGCCAGTACAGGCTGTCTTTATGACTATAGCTTCGGATAGTTTTGATGTCTGGTATAGCGATCCCCCCTTATTGCCTTCTTTTTCACTCAGGGTTTGCTTTGGCTATTCGGGGTCTTTTTGTTTTTCCAAATGAAAATTGAGGATTTTTTTTTCCAGGCCTGTGAAGAAACTTTGGGGATTCTGATTGGGATCGCATTAAATCTGTACACTAGTTTGGGTAGGATGGAATTTTTTACTATATTTATTTTCCCAATCCATGAGCATGGGAGGTTTGTCCATCTTCTCATTTCCTTCCTCAATTTCCTTTTTCAGGTTTTAAATTTTTTGTTGTAGAGATCCTTGGTGTCTTTGGTTAGGTTTGCTTCCCTAGGTATTTTATGTTTTGAGGCTATTGTGAGTGGGAAGGTCTCCTTGTATTCTCTTCTTCAATTGCTTGTTGTTGGTGTACAGAAAGGCTACTGATTTTTTCTAGGTTTATTTTGTATCTGCCACTTACCAAAGCTCTTTAATCGTTTCTAGAGTTTTCTGGTGGAGTTCTTAGCATCCCTTAGTAGACAATCATATCACAGCAAAAAGGGATAGCTTGACTTCCTCTTTTTTCCAATTAGACAACTCCTTTAATTTCCTTTTCTTGCCTTATTGACCTAGCTAGGGTTTCTAAGCACTATATTGAAGAGGAGTGGTGACAGGGGGCAGCCTTGCCGAGTTCTCCCTTTTAAGGGGAATGCTTCTGTCATTTCCCCATTTAGGATGATATTGGCTGTGGGTTTTCTGTATATGGCTTTGATTACATGAGGAATGATCCCTCCAGACAAATTCCCTCCAGGACTTTAACATGAAAGGGTGCTGGATTTGTCAAAGGCTTTCTCGAGTCAATTGAGATGATGGCGTGGTTTTTGTCCTTCAGTCCATTTGATATGTTTGATGATTTATTGATTTTCGTTTTATGTTGAACCATCCTGCATGTCTGGTATGAATCAACTTGGTCATGGTGGATGATTTTCTTGATGTGAGTCTGTATGCGATTGCCGTTAATCCTGTTTAGAATTTTGGCATCTTGTTCATTGGGTGGGTCTATTAGTTCTCTTTTTTGGTTGATATCTTTCCCTGGTTTTGGTAGTAGCGTAATGCTGGCTTCTAAAAAGGAATTTGGAAGAAGTCCCTCCATTTGTATCCTTCTAAACAATTTAAGTAGTAATGGTTGTAAGTCTTTACGAATATTTTATAGAATTCTGCCGTTAATCCATCCGGGGCTCTCCTGGGCATTTTTTGGTTGGGAGGCTACTTATTAACTTTCGATTTCTTCTGTACTATTGGTCGTTGTTTTTAGGCTCGTCATTCTTTTGGTTGAGCTTTGGTGATTCCCAGGATTTCAGATATTCATCCATTTCTTCTAGGTTTTCAAACTTAGTAGAATATAAGTTTTTTTTATATATGATTTTGGATTTTTCATTGTCTGTTGTGATATTTCCCTTTCATCAACGATTCTATTGATTTGGAGTTGTTCCCTCTCTTTTGGTTAACTGGGCTAGCGAGGTCTGTCTTCTTGTTTATTCTCTCAAAGAACAACTTTTGGATTCATTCATTGATTTTTGTATGGTTTTCTTTGTTTCTATTTCATTGATCTCTGCTCTGATTTTTTTATTTCTTCTTGTCTGTCCGTTAGGGTTCATTTGTTGTTGTCTCTCAAGTATTTTTAGCTTGTGTAGATCGTTCACTTGTGCTCTTTCTGTTTTTTTAATGTGGCACTTAGAGCTATAAACTTCCCTCTTAGGATTGCTTTAGAGTGTCCCATAGATTTTGCTGTGTTGTTTGATCATTTCATTCAGTTCCAGGAATGTTTTTATTTCTTTTTTATTATTTCTTCCTTGACCCACTATTATTCAAGAGTGTTGTTTAGTTCTCCATGTTTCCTGTAGGTTGTAGGTTTATTCTGGTGTTGATATTGAGTTTTATTGCACCGTGGTCTGATAGATGCATGAGATTATTTCAACCTTTTATTTGTTGAGTTTTTCCTCTGTTGTCCCAGTATATGGTCTATTTTGGAGAATGTTCCATGAGGTGCTGAGTAGAAAAGTGTATTCTCTGGTTTTGGGTGAAATATTCGGTAGATGTCTGTGAGGTCCATTTGGTGTATTGTGTCATTTAGTTCAGATGGTCTCCTGTTTATCTTTGTCCTGTTGATCTGTCTAGCAGGACTTAATGGGGTATTGAAGTCCCCTAGTATTAGTGTGCTGGGGTTAATCTGTGCCTTGGATCCTGAAGAATTGTCTTTATAAAGTTTGGTGCACTGTGTTTGTGCGTATATATTTATGATTGTGAAATCTTCATGTTCAATTGTTCCCTTTAATAAGATTGTAATGGCCCTTTTTTTCTCTTTTGATTTCTTTGCTTTGAAGTCTATTTGTCTGATATTAGAATAGCCCACACCCGCTTTCTTTTTGGTACCATTTGCTTGGATTACTTTCTTCCAACCCTTCACCTTAAGTTGGTGCCTATCCTTGGCGTATGGCGTCTCCCCTGCGACCCAGGTTCCCGCCCACAAGTCCAGCTGGGACCAGAGCAGAGGAAGAAAGCGACCCTGCTCACCCAGCGCGGTCCCTTGGGCCGGGGACCCAGAGACGGTTCACAGGAACCCTCTCCCAGCTGCCCCGCCAGAACCCGCTAGCCAGTGAGGAGCTTGTGTAACCTGGCCTGGCGCGTTATGGCGTCTCCCCTGCGACCCCGGTTCCCGCCCACAAGTCCAGCCGGGACCAGAGCAGAGGGAAACGCGACCCTGCTCACCCGAGCACGGTCCCTCTGGGCCGGGGACCCCGTAGACGGGTTCACAGCGAGACCCTCTCCCAGCTGCCCCCCGCCAGACCCCGCCTAGAGCTCTATGATTTAATTTTATTTCTATTTGTATGCTACATGTGTGCAGGTCCCCTCAGAGGCCAGAAGAGAGAGTCAAACCCCCCAAGCTAGCATCACCAGGCAGTTGTGAGTCTCAGGACATTTCTATGCTCTACAGGAGCAGCAGGCACTCTGAACTTCTGAGCCATTTCTCTAGCACCTCAAATAAATTTTCCACTTAAAATCATAGGACATCAAATATATGGGAAAGATAGAGGCATAAAAAGCAAGTTTCCTTAATGTTAGCACTAAAAGTATTAGAACACAGGTCACGGTTTTAGACTATGTGTTTTCCGCTAAGCCCCATATATTTTGTTTCCTATAATGCCATTAATCACCATGATGGCAACGTGGCTTCCACAGCAGCCAGATCTGCAGACCTTCCCTGTGTGTTGCAGATTTCTAGGAAGAACATAAAGAAAAGCAGCAGGCAGCAGAGCTTCAAAGCCCTGCAGGCACCAGGCAGGAATCAGAAAGGAGCAGGAAGGAGAGTGCTGGAGAGGATGGCTCCATCTAGTGGACACACCGTCGCACTACACCTGATCGGACAGTCAAGCTACACATCTGGTCTTTCTCATAAAAGCTCCGTGTTGATGTGCATTCAAACTTAGAAATATATAACACTCTAGATAAAAGGCAATATGTATTTTAGAACAGATGAGGGCAACTTCATTTGTTAAACAAACAATACAACTTGCCACCATCTGATCTTTCCAAAGAGCCCTCAATCAGAAGACCTGTTCATTTCCTAGAACTCGGTATGACAGCTCTGAAAACATGACCTTCAAAAGTCAGCATCCTGTCTTCTCAGCCGCAGCAGTCTGGGTATATCTGAACTGAAAATGAATATTTCAGGACTTTCATAGTGAAAGTGAAATTAGTACCCCCTTGTAACTCCAGTCTTCTAAACAATCACACTGGACAATGAAGATATCCTTACAATTAGCCTTAGTTTAAATTTTAGTACAAAACATTTCATTGAATTGTGAAAATTTAGTTCACTATAAAAAAGATGCTTTGCCTTTTTGAAATAACTTTAAATATAAAGTTTTTTGAAAAAACTTTAAATATAAATTCTATATAATATAAATATTGTACAAACACAGTTTAGAAACAACTCTGAATGAAAGCAGTGACAGTTTCATACACTGTCATACCTGGAATAGGACTTTCCTTTTTTATATATTTTTAAATTTTATTTATTTTGTAGGTGTGTGGATGTACTGTCTGCATGTAGGTCTGTGCACCCATGTTGTGCAATGCCTTGAAGGTCAGAAGAGGGTGTCGGATTCCCCTGGAACTGGAGCTAAAGATGGGTCTCAGCCACCATGTGGGTGCAGGGGATCAAACCCGGATCCTCTGCAAGAGCAGTCGGCGCTCTTAACTGCTAGGCCATCTCTCCAGCCCTGGAATAGAACTTTTCTAAGACAGAAAGCATTTGTTCCTGCCCCCCCACACACACACTTTTCCCTTTTCATTTTTGTCCTACCTCCTTCTAAAAACTAGTTCAGAGACTGGTGGATATTTCTAGAAATGCTCAGCATTAAGACGCACGTGTAGAGGAAATGGCGCTAATGGACGGACTCACATGGCAAATGATTTCCTTGCCCTCAGGTCTGCTCGGCTCCTGTTCGCTATGGAAGCCTCCTCACATATAATACCCTTCCTTATCCAAGGGCCAAGCATGTACTAATGTACCAGCTATCCAGAGACATAAGGCAACAGACACGCCTCCAATGGTGACACTAGACTCCCTTCTGTTTATCTTTAAGGTAAAGGAAAATGTGCATGATCTCATAATTTGAGTCCAGGGAATGTAAAGAGATTGTCATTCAGAATTACAATAAAAAAATAACAGGTAATCACCAAACACTCCTAAAATAAGTCTTCCCTCACCACCACCAGCACAGTCACCGCCAGCTTCTTTTCTTTGATGTCCTATTCCCTTCTTCATGGTATTAGTAACCAAGACATTCATTTCCTCTATGATTAATGATTATCCTATACGGACACAAGCATTATGGGGTCTATTTAAGGAAACACAAAATTGTGACATGCTCATGTTTGAGAGAATGCTCTGGAGTGACTAGAAGGCTGACACACTGTTGGTGTAAAGATAAGGATGATGTTAACAGTGAGGTTGAACAGAGGCAGCTAGAGAGCCACCAGTGTCACTGATGAGTGGGACACCAGATGGACTGACACAGAAAACAGCCTGGGGCTTAGAGGGTGTCTGGTTTGTTGTATTTCATTGCTGTCTTCTGCTGTCAGGGCAGACTGTCCCTCAGAGGCCACCGGGACTTAATCTGAAGCATAAAGACTGTCTTCAATAATGTAGACTTCGTCTTCCACTCGGGACGGCACTGTCAGCATCTTTTGCAGAGCACCAATCTTAGAAATATGGAAGGCAGCCAAGCTGTAGAGAGAGTTGTTGTTGAAAAAGAACAAGTGGTCATTTCTCGGGTTGGAGCAAAGCTTTCACTTACAATTCAGCAAGATTGGGTACCAGGGCTCCAAGGAGCCCCATATAAACCGTAATAGTCAGTTGCACCACAAAGGCCTGTGGTAACTGTGGTCCTGGGCATTACATCATAGAAAAGTGTGATTAATAAGTGTCAGAGGGGGGTGCTCAGTGGTGAAGAGCATGAACTGCTTTGCAAAGTCCCTGAGTTCTGTTCCCAGCACTCACGTCTCACAATCATCTATAACTCCAACTCCAAAGGATCTGACACAACCTTCTGGCCGCTGCAAGCAACTGCATTCACATGGACAACACACACACACACACACACACACACACACACACACACACTAAAAATACTTTTTTTAATTTTATTTATTTTTGTATGTGTATGAATGTATTGTCTGCATGTAGGTCTGTGCACCTGTGTCGTGCAATGCCGCAGAGTTCAGAAGAGGGTCTCGGATTCCCCTGGAACTGGAGCTCTCCTGGAATTGGAGTTACAGATGGTTCTTAGCTGCCATGTGGGTGCTGGGGATCAAACCCGGGTCCTCTGTAAGAGCAGACGGTGCTCTTAACCGCTAGGCTATCTCTCCAGCCCCACTAAAAATAATTTTAAAACATCAAATAACCCAAGAAATATCAAACAACAATAAAATATCTCATATTGTTATCTTTTGGGATCCTTATATAATAGAACACAAAATGGAAGATCTACAGTTAGATATCAAACTGAGTTAATAATTCAGTATATGAATTTTGGAATCGAGCTAAGAACTGCATGGCTGATGTTTCTGCAACTATTAACTGTGTCCCTTTAGAAGGGGCTATAAGGATTGGTGACCTGGGTCCTATCTCTGGAACTATGTAAAGGTGGAAGGACAAAACCACTCCTGGAAGTTGTTCTCTGACCTCCACATGAGAGCTGTAGACTCTGCCCCTCACACACCCACTCATTATGTGCCTGAACATACATAACAACAACAACAAATAAATTCTTGTTTAAAAGGTAAATCCTTGAAAGATGGCTCCAGGACTAAAGAGCCCATGTGCTGCTTCTTCAGAGGACTTGAGTTCACTTCCCATCACCCATGGCAGGCAGCTCACAAGTACCTGTAACTCCCGTATGCTCATACAAAAAGTAAAAATCTTTTAAAAGATTATAAAATAAAAATAAATGGCTCTGATTCTGCATAGGACTCTACATCCTCTGACATCAAGAACAGAATAGACAAATGTTGAAGTAAAAAAACAGTGCTGCTTCACAGGCCCGGTGGTCTATGGCACAATTTCAAACACAACCTTACGACACACACTCATAGCATGTTAAAAAATAATTGGTCATTGGAGGTAAGGGAATTACATTTTGGAGAGAACTGTTTGTGCTCCATGCACCTGCTTTTCCCCTCAGTTGTGGCAGGTTTGTAGTGGGATGACGTGGAGAGCCTCCACGTTCCCTGTGAACTGGGGTAGTCACAGGGGACTCAAGCTTGAGCTTGCTAGAACCCATGGAGTTCAGATCAGAGAAGAAAACAGACTAACTCAAGTATAGTTTTTTGCACAGGTGGGGTTTTATAATTTCTATACAATGACTTTTTATTACTGAAATATTTCTAGAATAAGTGAATATTTTCACTCAGCCACATAAAAAACTATGGCTGTACTGTGTGCTCAAAAGAACATGAGAGGCAAAGCTTCTCTACTTGGGTCTGCCCCCCATGTATGTGAGGAGCTTAGGGTCAATAAGCTGGAAAGAGTCAGTATGATGTGCCTGGCAGGAAGAAAGTGCCAAGAGAAATGTCTGGGATATGCTAGTAGGGGCCTGGGTCTGTCTGGGATATGCTAGTAGGGGCCTGGGTCCATCTGGGATATGCTAGTAGGGGCCTGGGTCTGTCTGGGATATGCTAGTAGGGGCCTGGGTCCATCTGGGATATGCTAGTAGTGGCTTGGGTCCATCTGGGATATGCTAGTAGTGGCTTGGGTCCATCTGAGATATGCTAGTAGGGGCCTGGTTCTGTCTGGGATATGCTAGTAGGGGTCTGGGTCTGTCTGGGATATGCTAGTAGTAGCTTGGGTCTGCTTGCCCGCTTTATGTTCTTCTTGCCATTTTGTGAGGCAATTTGCTAAAACCCAGGCTGCCCTTAAACTCTGCTTCTTTCTCTTTTTCAATGTGTCAACTTTGAGGGCTAGAAAAATAACATACAGATTAAAAGTACTCACTCCACAAGTATAAAGACTGGAGTTCAGATCTGAGCCACGTAATAACCCAGGCACCTCTTATACTCTCATAAGCCCAGGACTGAGTGGGATAGAGACAGGAGAATTACTAGGACTCACTGGTGGTTAGCCTACTGGTAAAATGTGTGCTCCAGGTTTAGGGAGAGACTTCACCTCAAAAGAAAAGGGTGAAAACTGACAGACAGTACTCAAAACCTTTCTAGACTCCACAATTGCATGCACACCATATACATGCACGCCTTCATATGCATGCACACCTCCATATACATGCATTCCTACATATGCATACACACCTACATATACATGCACAACTACATATGCATGCACACCTCCATATGCATGCACACCTCCATATGCACATCTCCATATGCATGCACACCTACTGTGGTGGTTTGAATGACTGTCCCCCATAGGCTCTAGATATTCAGACATTTGTCTCCAGTTGGTGGCGCTGTTTTTGGAGGTCTTGGGGTGTGTGGCCGTGCTGGAGGAAATGTGTCAATGGGGGCAGGCTTAGTGAGTTTAACAAGCCTCGTGGTCTACAGTTGCTCTCTCTGCTTCCTGTGCTCTTTGCAAGATGTGACCCTCGGCTTTCTGCTCCAGCCCTGGCCACCATGCCTCCCACCACAATGGACTCTGATCCCATGGAACCGTCATTCATAAGCTCAAATAAACTCTTCCTTTTATAAGTTCCCTTGGTCATGGTGGTTTATCACAGCAGCAGAAAAGTGACGAATACAGGACCTGTCTGTTGCTAGCGTACATGCTCTCTGCTTTTTTCAATTTTAACTTATGTGATGAGGCTCTGGGACGACTGGGATTCCTCTGGAACTAGAGTTACAGGAGGTCATGAGCTACCTAACATGGTGCTTAGAACTAAACTTGGGTCCCAGGCAAGAGTAGTATGCACTCTTAACCACGGAGCCATCTCTCAGTCCCGTCATCAGTTTCAATACAAAAGTTACCTGATGGGGCTGGAGAGATGGCCTAGCGGTTAAGAGCACCGACCGCTCTTGCAGAGGACCCGGGTTCGATCCCCAGCACCCACATGGTGGCTGAGAACCGTCTGAAACTCCAACTCCAGGAGAACTCCAGCTCCAGGGGAATCCGACGCCCACTTCTGACCTCCGCGGCATTGACACGGGTGCACAGACTTGCATGCAGACAATACATTTGTACACATACAGAAATAAATAAAATTNAAAAAAAAAAAAAAAAAAAAAAAAAAAAAAAAGATGAAATCTTGCTAGTCTAACTCTAGAATGACATTGTTCAATCTCTCATTGAAGGAAAGGAAAAAGAAATCAGAAAAGTAGTTTTAATTTGCATTTCCCTAATTGCCAAGGATGTTGAACACTTTAAAAAGTATTTATTAGCCATTTTGTTTATTCTTTTGATACAAACACCACTACATGGAGTCCATGCATCATGTATTTGTGTCTATTTATAAAGGAATGTGTGTATATGTAACAATAACAATCTAAGGAGAGGACACAGAATTGAATGGGAGTACGAAAGGGACTTGGGAGAATTTAGGACTGGGAACGTTTGGAAATTATGTAAATACAATACTCATGTATAAAAATCTCAAAAGTAAAAAACATTACCTATAAAATAAAGAAACAAATAGAAGAAAAGAAAAAGAGAGAGAAATTTATGACTCTAAGTTGAGAGGCATCAACATGAGCCGTCCCAGCTTACCTTAGCGAACCCGTCTTCTTTTTCATGTGGATACACCCTAAATTTGGGTGAGATGGGGAGAAGGTCAAATGAAATTCAATATTTCAGCCAAAACATGCATGATACCTTCTTCTACTCATGGGTGGTGTTTCTATATTCTAGCCACACTTATTTACTTACTTATTTGCTTATTTGGGTGTGCACCCATATGTGCCACATGTGGAGTTGGAAGTCACAGGACAACTTGCAGAAATCAGATATCACCCCCTTTTTTTTTTTTTGGTCTTTTCAAGACAGGGTTTCCCTGTAGCCCCAGGCTGTCCTGGAACTCATTCTGTAGACCAGGCCTGCCTCTGCCTCCCGAGTGCTAGGATTAAAGGCGTGCGTGCACCACCATGCCTGGCCCAGATATCACCTTTGACCACGGTTGAATTCACGTCCTGAGGCTCCATGGGAGGTGCCTGTAAATGCTGAGTCATCTCACCTGCCTATTGGTTCTGCTTTTAATGGGACCTTTACCTGGTAACTTAGAGAAATTCCTTCTCGTCCCTTGTTTGAATCTACAGAACCCAAATAAGCTCTTCATTTTTCAGCATCTTCTTTGCATTCATGGTTTGGCGAGTTCACCTGCATAGCCTAACATGCTAGAATGGCATGGTTCCATTACCTTTTGTTGAAAGAAATGAAGAAATTTAAATGTTACTAGTGGGCTGCTAGAGAACAGGTCTGAACAGGACTCTCCAGGGTACTGGGACACAAGGTCCTACTAAGCATCATGCCCATCAAAAACCTACTTTTCATGAAACTCATTAAACTAACACCTTATATTGGAGTTGAAGATCAGCCTCAGCTATACAATAAGTTCAGTGCTAACTTGGTCTACATAAGACCCTGTCTCAAAAACCAAACAAGAAGTAAAATGTGGTGGCACCTGCCTTTAATCCCAGCACTTGGGAGGCAGAGCCAGGCAGATCTCTCTGAGTATGAGGCCAGCTTGGTCTGCATAGCCAGTTCCAGGCCAGCAGGGCTACACAGGAGACCCTGTCATATTAAGAGATATCGAGATGAGCTATTATCAGATAGATATTGAGGTAGTGCGGGCTAGATTATGATAGAGGTAATAGATTACAATATATATACGACATGGGGATACATATATATATCTGTATATATAGATATATAATAAAAAAAAAAAAAAAAAAAAAAAAAAAAAAAAAAAAAACATATATATATGTATATATATATACATATATATATATATGAATAAACCTAAAAGTAAGCAAAGTTATTAAGTAAAACTTTACTAGTACTAATGCTCTGTAATGCTCTGTGAATTTTATGGAACAGGGATCATTTTGAGATATAACAACAGTATGAGATTGCTGTGCACTTAACACAAATGCCAGAGCCGTTCTGGGTGCTTGGTGTGTCCTAACACATTCTGTGGGATGTAGAAGTGTTACCATGTGTGTCTTGGACTGGGGGATTTCATATGAAATCAAAACTCCAGGGTATGTAGAGTAACTTGAAAGCGCCAGAGTGACTGACAGCCCTTGCTCCAGTTCCAGAGTCTGGAAAATGTATGTACTGTCTTCCTCATATGTGGATCCTAGATCTAAGTCCTTATATGTAAGTATGTATGTATCCTTATACATATATATGTATGTATGTATCCTTATATGTAAGTATGTATGTATCCTTATATATATATGTGTGTGTATGTATATATATATGTATATATATGTATCCATATATATATATATATATGTGTGTGTGTGTATGTATGTATCCTTATATGTGAGTATGTATGTATCTTCATGTAACTACAAGAACCAGGAAAATGGAAAGGAACCAGGGAGGTAAAGGGAAGAGGGAACATGAGAGACAAGACGAGTAGGAGATAGATGCTACTTAAAAACTGGGGAAATATAAATGGGAGGGGTGAGGGAGGGTTATGCAAGGAACTCTTGGGATAAAGAGGAAGAAAGAGGAAGAAGGAGCTCAAGAGAAGTGGGACCATAGGAGACCGGCATCGTCAAGGGGGAAATGGAGAGGGCATGAAGTGATGGAGAGAGAGAGAGAGAGAGAGAGAGAGAGAGAGAGAGAGAGAGAGAGAAATAATGCCTAGTTACTTTAAAAAACCAGAGGGAATCACAATAGTCCAACAGCCTATGGACAAATTATATATACAATATCTCTGCATGAATCCATGTGCATAGCTGAAGACTCCATAATAAGAAACAGGGCCAGTCAGGCAAAACCTTCCTTTGAGTTGTTGGCCAGGGTAGTTCAAGAGACTCTCACAATTATAGAGGGTATTGCCAAAACCCTGACTGTCTCCCAGAACTTGAAGTTAAGACCTTATTGCTGAAGACAAGACATATATCAGACACAGGATTTGGAGCAATAGAGCTGACACTGATCTGGAAGCCACATCTCCTAAAGGCTAGCTTTAGCTTTGGAGAGCACTATGCAAGCTACTAAGGAAGAACAGCAATCTATGTTCCAACCCCAGCTTCTAGGCCAAATAACCACATCAATGACTGGTAAAGCAAATCACACTGATGTATAGTGGCACTTTTATCTTGGCGGTAACCAACAGCTACCTACTTAGACTTAAAGCCCACTGAACAGGAGGAAACTCATGTGTGGTACTGTAGACATAGCCAAATATACATGGCTGGAGAAGTCATAGAGCTTAGGGAAAACCTTAAGACTATCACATCCCTAGACTAATGTAATTTCTTACTATGTTAAAATATGCATCCTTATATTTTCAGACAAGTATCCCAGTCACCACTCTTTAAAGAAGCTTGTTTTGTACTAGTGAGAGACTATAGAGTACCACAACTGGTCCCACACAGACAGTGGCTGTGACTTGCCTAAGTCCTAGCCCTAAGGCTCACAGCACATAGAACAAGGGGGTAAAGGGAATACTAATGAATCTCACTTCTCACTAATGAAGCTCCTTCATGCAACAGAGAGCCAGAAACACAGAAGTTAACAAATGGCCAAAGCATGGAGAATAAGAGTCTTCAGAGTGTGGGACAGGACTTCTCATGCGAAAATTCACCCACCCAGGGCTCAGGGAGCCTTTCAGAAAAGGAGGCAGAAAGATTGTAAGACGAGGGAGGAGATGCATGGCCACATGGAAATAGAGTCCTAGAAGCTCCTGGGATTCTGCTCATGGGAACCTGCCACAGTGGTGTCAGCTTGCACAAGACACATGAATACTCAAAGCAGACAAAAAACCCAGCACAGAACTGTGGAAATAGAAAGCCCAAATGTTAGTTGAAGATATTGGCAGCTGATTACTGCTGGGTGAGGAAAGGCAGATCTTCTCAAAGGGAAGGACTATGTATAGGCCGACTACACCACAGTGGATGAACTGTACTAAGAAATGCCTGGGGGCACTAACTTGACATGACAGGCCTTAACACAAATGATAGAATGTATGAATTCTAAGTCGGGCATGGTGGTGCGTGCCTTTAATCCCCGGAGGTGGAGGTAGGCAGATCTCTGTGAAATTCAAGGCCAGCCTGGTCTACAGAGCGAGCTCCAGGACAGCTGGTACTAAAAGGGAGAACCTGCCTCAAAAATACCAAAAAAAGGAAAAAACTAAAAAAGAAGAATGTATGAATTCTGGGGAGGGGGGCTGGAAGAGGATGCCATTGGGGAAGGGGGTATAGTGATTATTAAGATCGATTGAGATGTGTTCAAAATACACAAAAATTCAATTAAAATTTTATATAAAAAAGAAATAACCCCTAAAGAAAAACAAATGTACTGTCTTTTCTGTCAAACAGTTAATTAAGAAAAAGGAAGTCTCCACCTTTACAGAAATCTCTAAAGATGCTATTTGGCAAGAATCGCCCCAGTCAGCATTTTCCTTGAAGTCAAAATATATACTCAAATTTCGTTCTCCTTAGAAGTTATACCATTTTGAATTCGTCAATCACATAAGAATTTAAGAAGGGGTTCTGATCACTCAGACTGAGGTGCAGGACACATGGTTAGAATTAAAAGCTCAGTATAAACCCCACTATGTAATGGTTTGCTGGATTTAGAATAGACCTTTATGCCCCTCAGTAGAAGTAAAATATTTTGCTTTGTCAAAATACTTTGGATCATGTGTGTTCATTTATTAAGGAAAACCCCAGACCTATTTCTAACATAGGGAACAATCTTGAAGTCACTTACTTGCCACAGCCATGGCACTCACTAGAATCAGCAGCACCACTGCAGCAATGGAGATCCCAACAACGGATCCCTTAGTGGTGGTCACCCGTGGCTTTTGCGTTGGGATGGCTTCCTACAGAAACAGCAGTAAATGGCACTAGGTTAGAGGATCAGAAACACATCACAGAACACCTTAACCTTTATCTGTATTTGCATTCAGCTACTTCTGGAATATGCAAGAAAGACCAAATGATCCAAAGTGTTTCCTACAAGGACGGAATTTTTCTTTACTATTTTGTGTGAGATGATATTTTCATGGTGGTATACCTTGGCCAAAATTCAAACTGAGGGTTTAAGGTGGATTTTTTTTCTTTTGTCTTTTCGAGACAGGGTCGCCCTGTAGCCCCAGCTGTCCTGGAACTCACTTTGTAGACCAGGCTGGCCTTGAACTCACAAAGATCCGCCTGCCTCTGCCTCCCAAGTGCTAGGATTAAAGGCGTGTGCCACCACACCCGGCCTTAAGGTGGATTTTTATAGCATGCATATATATGAGGTAAGAGGCAGCAGACTATTTTTGTAAATGCACCATGATATTAAAAAAGAAAAGTAATTCCTCATCTGTAAATTGACATGCTTTCTCTGATATCATTCAAATGTGCTCAGCTACTGAATCTCAGCTTTGATTAGACTCCACTTCTCTTGTAAAACACAATTCAAGACTGTGTCTTCATGAAAACACTCAGAAGACACTGCTCATGGACACAGCCTGCGAACACTCTGATCAGACAGAAATGCAGATTCTACCCAAATGCCCTAGTGCAGATGATCCACCACCTACTGGAATAAGCATGAAATGGGTTGGACATAGTGTTAAGCCCCTTTTCACAGCATAGAGCCTAATATGCTAACCCTAAAGAGATCTATAAAATGGTGATCAACTGCATGGAAGTGGAGGAGTGGAGATCTCATCTTTTCCTGTGTGTGAGCTTCATCTCTGGAGTCACAATCCCAGGTCTTCTACACACACAGTCTCTGTAACCATGACAAGTCGGTAAGCCTCTTTAATCTTCTGTTGAAAGCATTCTATAGTGTCCTTGAGAGACGTCCTTTCACTTACTTATTCATAAACACCATGGGAGATACAGAAGAAGGCAATGCTTGTATTGTTTTGGACATTTTCTCATGTATGCTATTCAGACTTCAAATTTATTGTGTAGATGATAATGCCCTTGAATTTCTTTTTTTTTTCTTTTTTTTTTTTTTTTTTTTTTTTTTTTTTTTTTTTTTGTTTTTTTTTGAGACATGTCTCCCTGTAGCTCCAGCTGGCCTGGAACTCACTATGTAGACTAGGTTGGCCTTGAACTCACAGAGATCCACCTGCCTCTGCCTCTTGAGTGCTGGGATTAAAGGCGTGCACCACCACAACCCTGTGACCTTGAACCTCTGATCCTCCTGCCTCTGCCTCCTCTGGGCTCAGATTACAATCATGTACATGATTCCCACAGAACATTCCATTGTTTATAACATTTTCCTGATTATCTCATACACAGCCAGGTATTTTTACAATTATTTTATAAGATAAAGTCCAGGAAGTTGACCTCTTGGTTCAAAATACACCTTGCTATTTCTAGGCATGGTCCTGCCTAGGACCATGTACTAATCTAATCTAACCCCAGTACTTGGGAGGTAGAGACAGAATATCAGGAGTTCAGTATCCTTCTCAAATGCGTAGAGAGTTCAAGGCCAGCCTGGGATCCATGAGACCCTGGGCGGAAAAAAAACAGAAAACAAAAATCAAACTCTGTAATGATGTAGACTGTTTTCAGTGTGCCTAGATACAGTTTCCATCTTTGCTCCTATTTATCTTGAACTTCTAAATTGTTTCTACTTGTTGCTAAAAATGACTGTTGCTCAGGCAACTGAAGCCAAGAATTGTCTGGCCTTCCAGTGTTTTAAATGCAGCCAGGTCTTCTCACTTAGCAATACAATAAACACATACATAATAGGTTCTCATATTAAACTAGTATTCATAAGTTCAGTTCAAATACACAAGACTATTCTGTGCCCGTGACAAATAAGTTGTTACATGTTTTAATATCAAGCTGGGCATAGTGGCACATGCCTGTAATCTCAATACTAAGTAGGCTAAGATAGGAGGATCATGAGATGCAGGTCAGCCTGAGCTACACTGTGAGAGCATGTCTTTAAAGAAAGCAAGCATAGTGGTATAAACCTATAATTTCAGTCTTGAGGAGATCCCGGCAAGAGGATCAAAAGTTCATGGTCATCATCAGCTACTTGCAAAATCAAAGTCAATTGGGTTATATGAGAGCTTGTCTCCAAAAAATATAAGTAAAAGAAACAATATCACTCTGTATGTGTGATGGGCTTATTGTCTGACCTACTTAGTTCCCATTGCTGTGATAAAACAGGGACCAAAACCAACTGGGGGATGAAAGGATTTTTGGACTTTGGCTTATAGCTCCAAATCCATTATCAAGAGAAGTTGAGGCAGGTACTCAGGGCAGGAACCTGCAGGCAAGAACTGAAGTGTGGACCACAGAGAACACTGCTCACTGGTTTGTTCCTCCAGCCCATGCTCGACCTGCTCTTTTTACAGCCCAGGCTCCCCTGCCCACAGATGCCACTACTCACAGTGACCTGGACCCTCCCACAGCACTGAACAATCAAGAAAACACCTCAGAGAGATGCCTGCAGGCCAATCTTATAGAGGAAATTCCCCAGTCGATGTTTCTTCTTCCCAAGACTGTCAAGTTGACAACTGAAGTTATCCCGAACAGTGTCATGAAGGTATAAAAGCACAAGGCCATTTGCTCCTATATGAAATCTCCATCTTTCTTTTGAGTTCAAGGCAGGGAGAAGCAGTACAAAGGATCAAACCCAAGACCTCGCATACATTAAGTCAGTTTTCTGCTATCCTCGGCCCTGAGTTGGTTTTACAGCAGCCATACATTCCCCAGGACTTGATGTCAGGTTTTTCCTCTTACCACAAACTCTGTTTCTTCTATATTACTTACACATACTAAAATAAAGATTTGTTTCTCCCAATAGCCAAAGAAAGGAGATACCATTGATTAAGACTATTACGGGGCAAATTTTTGTAGAATCACTCTTTAACTTCTATTTTATTTTTCTTTTGGATAGTCTCCACTCTATCCCATTGATTCCAAGCATGATGTCTCTATTGATAAGTGAAGTTTCCCATAGTAGGGCATTTCATTTGTTCTCCATGAAGTTGCTTATTCTCCCCCCCCCCCAATTTTTGGCCACATGATCTCTCTCTCTCTCTCCCTCCTTCCCTCCCTCTCTCCCTCCCTCCCATATTTGCTTTGTAAAATGTCATTTATGGGGCATCTCTAACAAACTGGCCCACCTAAATGGACTTCTTACATTCCAACTCCCTTCACTACACCTGGATCATTTTCTCTTCTTTTGGTTTGATTTAAGACAAAAGTCAGTAAGCTGATTTTTACAGCCATAATCATCAAACGCAAGTTCCTTCCAGAAAGATATACAAGTGAGCCTGGCTAATAATACAGGAAAGAACATGCTTACAGTGTGATTGTTCCAAGGCTCATCTGGAGATGATGTTGCTGTGCCATCCCAGCCTGCTCAAAAACAAGGAAAAGAGTTACAGTCCAAAAATATTGGATTTCCAATGTCGAAAGTGAAAGTATTTATAGTGCCTTCTAGTGATGAGTGGACTGTTAAATAACATGAACAAATGCTAAGGCATCTAAGAGTCATTGCATTTTACTAAAATGTCCTATGAAATTTTTATCTTGGGCTCATTAAAAATGGACTTTTAGGAGGAGGGAGCCTAAATATAATTACTATCTACTATCTGAAATGCACAAGAACTCAATATAAATATACACAAAAGTGAACATTTTCATCTTTATGGAAAAAATGCATGTACACTAGAAGTTTTATCTACAGATGTAGGGCAAATTCATTATGTAACCGGTTAAGAGCCCACCTGATCTGTATTTTCAGGATAGCTAAGGATGAAGAATGCCTAAAGGTCACACGCACATCCAGAGATCAGGACCACTCTATACAGAATGAACTTTACATTGATTTTATATTCAGAATGTGAGTGAAATCTATCATGGCATCCAAATAGGTGGCATGTCCTTCCCACATTACATGGTAGTACACCTTGCCTTCGATCCAGAAGTGTTTTAGAAAACAGGTGTAAATGTCACCCACAAGAACAATGTATCTACTACCACAGGATTTCAATGGCAGAAGATTCACTGATCTGAAAACTGTGAACATCCACATATTCAGTGTTTTAAATACATCTACTTTGTAACCAAGAATACATTCTCTTATCCTTTCTTAGCATGTATAGGCCAAACATGGAATTCTCATCCTGGTGAGTATTCACAGCAGACTAAGAACTTTACATCCTAGTGATCAGTCCTTCAGTGGCATTTTAAAGATGAGGAAATAGACATCAAATGATTATACATTTCTTTTTTTTTCCAAGGCCAGTTTTTATTTAAGCTTTGTGTATTTCATACAAAATTTCCCAATCAAATCCAGAACCATTCCCCCATCCTTACCTCCCCCAACCTCACCAGAGGATTATACATGTCTATTTTTAGCAAATATCATGCGTCTCTGCTGGTAACCCACACACAAGGCCTCCTACTGAATGGAAATATTTCGTATCTATAAAAGTCACTAACTCTGGCAAAATAGAGCCCCATCATGAATAAGGTTGGGTGACTCTCAGTGCTCCCCCCCTCAATACATTACTCTTGCCTACATTTCTCTCATTCTGAGAGCACTTCCTGGGGCTGGAGAGATGGCCTAGCAGTTAAGAGCTCCGACTGCTCTTGCAGAGGACCTGGGTTCGATCCCAGCACCCACATGGCGGCTGAGAACCGTCCGTAACTCCAATTCCAGGAGAACTCCAGTTCCAGGGGAATCCAACACCCTCTTCTGACCTCCGTGGCATTGCACAACACGGGTGCACAAACCTACGTGCAGACAGGACATCCATACACATAAATAAATAAATAAAATTTTAAAAAACTAAAAAAAAAAGAGAGCACTTCCTAGGGAGAGGTTTAGGCAACATCTGTAGTCTAGGCTCTGCTTGTAACATGATCTTAACTAAGACATTCAGGAATAAGACTACATGATTCATAAAAATCATGAATTTCAGTCACACAAATTTTAATTCAGTGCTAGCAGGGGCTATCAGCAATGTTACCTTCCTGAGGTCAATAGCGCACACACACACACACACACACCACATGTCCTGCAATTCTCAGGACAAGTATGTCTGATATAGCTGTGAGCAGACCCTATTTTATAGTGATGGGAACTGGCACACAGATTCAGAGAAAGTGGATGTTTATGCAAGACAGTCAGCTCTCAGCAGGATAGAAATGGAAAAATGTTCATGGGAGGGTGAAGAGAATCAGGAGGCCTGGGAAGGGGACAGGGTCCATCGTCCTGGGATCTGGCTTCTTGTCCTCCTGAAGGAGGCATCAAAATTCAGACTCCAGAATAAATAGCCACCTTTTGTCATTTCCCTGCTACATAAATTAAAGGGTCCTAGAGGTGAAGCTTTAGAAGACCCCTCCCACTGCCCATAGTGGGACAGCTTCATAGCGGCTTTCTTCACTGAAGTCACGAAAACAGGACAAATTCATCTACGACATCTATGTTCATGGCAAGAGGCCTATACCCGATGTTCAAAAACAAACAAACACAGTCCCACATTCAAAATGAACAGTGACTGAATTTGAACAGACTGAACTCTGACCTTATAGCTTTCATCAGGAATGTTCTGACCCTGTGTGCCAGTTCTCTTCACTATAAAATAGGAACAACTCACAGCTATATCACAAGTACTTATCCTGAGAATTAAAGGCCATCCCATGTTGCCTGGTGCTCAGGAAACAATAACTGTTACCAATACAATAGTTCCTTCAGATGGAGGACTCAATTTCAGAATGGACTAAAGGAGTTCAGAGTCTCCTTGTTCTCTGCTGTTCCCTATTTTTTTTTTTTCATCAGAAAGCTGTGCATACCTGGGCCAGACACTCATCATCCACATCCACACCCTAGATTAATGACTCAGCTATGTCTGACTAATAGAGAATCCCTTCAAGAACCTGATAACGAGATGGGTGTCCCCAATCAAGCTCTTACACAACACAGGGTACAACTTATGAGAGGAAGACCATGGTCCTTCTAAGCCATGCTCAGAACCCAGTTAAAACCCCATCATGTACTTTTGACTAGACTCGGCGGCCTGGGTAGCCTACAGTTTCTCATGACAAGGCCTTTGGTGCCGAAACACATGACTTTTACCTGGTTTGGAGGTCTGTGTGTGTGTCGATGTTAAAGGAGTAGAGGGAGAGACTCTCATTGATGTTGGAGCATGTGTGGCTCTTGCTGTAGTTGTGGGTTTCAGTGTAGTTGTGGGTCTCGATGTAGTTGTGGGTCTCAGTGTAGTTGTGGGTCTCAATGTAGTTGTGGGTCTCAATGTTGTTGTTGTGGGTCTCAATGTAGTTGTGCGTCTCACTGAAGGATTTGTTGGAGTGTCTGGAACTAGAAATCAATAAGAAAGCAAGAATCAGCCGAACCAGAAAATAGAAACGTGTCTTGCTGGACCTGCAACTCTCGCATAACAATAAGAGGTGGAAGAATCTCCCCTGATCTCTTTCTTTCCTACTGACCACTACGTGACAGGGAGGGCTTTGGAGACAAGGGCTCTATTGCACACACATGCCACTGCATCTACCACTCCCACACACATCTCACATATCCATACCAGCATACAGGTAAACAACCCAGTGTGGAAAGCATTCAAAGAATGAACATTTTAATGTTCTAAGACATAAACTCAGAGAAAAGTGGCTATTTTTCTTTTTGGTCTTTTTGAGACAGGGTCTCGTTGTAGTCCCACCTGGCCTGGAGCTCACTATGTAGACCAGGCTGGCCTTGAACTCACAGAGATCCGCCTGCCTCTGCCTCCCGTGTGCTGGGATTAAAGGCGTGCACTACCACACCTGGCCGAAAAGAAGCTATTTTTTTGTCTTTTTTTAAATTTTATTTATTTTTTGAGCAGAAGTTTGCTGTTTCAGTCAGTTCTTTGATGCAGTCCTTTCTGTTGTTGTTGTTGTTTCCAATATACATTACACTCAAAACAGTCAACTTCCTCATGGAGAATATTGAGAAAGACTGAGAAAAAGATGAAAAGCATGTTTGGCAGAATGCATGAGCTCTTTCGGGGTGGAGGAATGGGTGGGAACACGGGTCTAGATTTGTTAAAAAAATAAATAAATTTATGTGAAAAAAAATAAATTTTATTTATTTTTGTATGTGTATGAATGTACTGTCTGCATGTAGGTTTGTGCACCCATGTCGTGCAATGCCACGGAGGTCAGAAGAGGGTCTCAGATTCACCTGGAACTGGAGTTCTCCTAGAATTGGAGTTACAGACAGTTCTTAGCCACCATGTGGGCGCTGGGGATCGAACCCGGGTCCTCTGCAAGAGCAGTCAGTGCTCTTAACTGCTAGGCTATCTCTCCAGCCAAAAAGAAGCTATTTTTAAAGTTAATTAAATTCTGCTTAAATAAAGCTCCTCAATGTATTTCAATGAAAAAAGTGAACACAGTTCCATGGACCAACCCGACTGTCCCATCAGGAGATGGATTCCTGATTTACTCTATGCTCACAAATTAAGGTTGCTCAAGCCTTCATCCAAGCAAATAAAAGTTACTCTGTTTCTCAAAAACAAATATTTAAGGCTGAGTCTGTTGGCATGTACCCGTATCTCAGCACAGGAGACAGGAAGGAATCAGGATGGGAGGACTCAGGAGTTCTAGGCCATTGGAGTAGAGCCTGAGCTACATAATACTATTTCTCAAAAAAATAAATAAACAGATAAAAATAAAAACCAAGTGTTTCATATGAAAATAATAAGTTATTAGCAGATGGGTAATGAAGTTTATTTGGAAGAAATAATCAACAGAACCAGGCAAGCTTACCATGATTAACTTGCAGTAAGAAGGTGACTATCCCTATAGACAATGATCTCTTGTTCTCCGTTCGACAACAATAAAATCCACTGTCAGTCACAAGAGTTTGCTCTATGGTCAAAGACACATTTCCTTGTGGAATCTGCCCTTTAAGCTGGTAACGACTATTCTTATAATAAGAGACGCGGTATCCATTCGTCCGGATGAGCGGCTGTAAGCATGTGAAAGTTGGACACTCCCCTCGGCTCCAACACATGACTGAGATTCCATAGGACACGTTGTAAGTACAGGGCAGTGTGACAGGGTCACCTAACACTCCTTCCACCCTTCTGAGTGAATCCACAGCAGCTGTGAGAAAGAGAGAGAATAAACATTGAACGTTTTCCTAATATTTTGTTTTTATTTCTTTTTAAATTTTATTTTATGTGTATGAGCGTATCGCCCACATGTGTGTAAGTTCACCCATGTCATGCAATGCCCGTGGAGTCAGAAGAGGGCATCAGATTCCCCTGGAACTGGATACGGATGGTTGCTAACTGCCATGCAGGTGCTGGGAATTGTACCCAGGTTCTCTGCAAGAGCAACCAATGCTCTTAACCTCTGAGCCATCTCTTCAGCCCCTTTGTGGTTGTTTGAATGAGAGTCCCCCATAGGCTTTAAGTATTCAGACATTTTATCTCCAGTTGGTGGCACTATTCATGGAGGTCTTAGAAGGTGTGGCAGGGGCTGGAGGAAGTTCGTTATTGGGGGCAGACTTAGTGAGTTTAACAAGTCTTGCAGTCTCCAGCCTCTCTCTCTCTGCTTCCTGTGCTCATTGCGAGATGTGACCCTTATTTTTATTTCTTAGTTTCTTTTCAATTTTTCTCTTTTGGCTGTACTGGGGATTGAACTTGGGGCACTATGCATGGGAGGCACATGTTCTACCACCGAGGTAAAGCCTCTGGCCTTCTTTTCATTTTTCTTTGTAGACTCTTTTTTTTTTTTTTTCTGTATATGTATGAATGTACTGTCTGCATGCAGGTCTGTGCACCCGTGTCATGCAATGCCGCGGAGGTCAGAAGAGGGTGTCGGATTCCCCTGGAACTGGAGTTCTCCTGGAATTGGAGTTTCAGATGGTTCTCGGCCACCATGTGGGTGCTGGGGATAGAACCCGGGTCCTCTGTAAGAGTGGTTGGCGCTCTTAACTGCTAGGCCATCTCTCCAGCCCCCTTTGTAGACTCTTTATAGCTTAGATGTTTAACACTATCAACATTTTTCTTTAACATATTCTTTCTCAGTATAATTATCTAAAGGATATACTTATAGATAAAGCAACTTATTTATGCTCATTTTTCTTTTCTTTCCCTTCTTTTATGTGTTTGTTTTTGAGACAAAGTACTGCTCTGTAGCCCAGGCTGGTTTAAACTCACTATCCTTCTACCCCTGACTCCTAGTGCTAAATAAGCATGTGCTACTGAGACGAGCTCAAACTCTTCATTTTTTTTTTTTTTTTTTTTTTTGGTCTTTTTGAGGCTGGCCTTCACCTCGCACAGATCCACCTGCCTCTGCCTGGGATTAAAGGTGAGTGTCCACCTAATCTGCTGGGATTAAAGACATGCGCCACCTTTAAAAAGTAAATCCTCTATAACAAAAGTTGGGCATATGGGTTTGAATTCCGATATCCAGAAGTTGGAAGGTAACGGCAGGAGCATCAGGAGTTCAACATTTGCCTTGGCTCATGAAGCCATCTTAACCCCCTCTTCCACACCACCCCACTTCCTACTGAAAATGAAATCACTCACTCACTACACACCTCCCCTCTTCATAAGCAGAGCTAACATTTTGTTTAAAGCATTGTTGACTTAAACACAGAAATTCAGTAACTTTAGAGAGCATTTTCACAATGGGTTTTATAATATCATCAGAATGGGCCCAGGCTTATTATGGGCTTTAGGGACAGTCCTAAAAGAAAGAAAACATTCTATACAGGGATTCCTTCTTTTAAGTTGATAGCAGTTCAGCAACTGAGCCAGACTCATGCAAGTGAGACCACAGAATCAGTGAGTATTCAATGAAGATCCAAATCAAAGCTGGGTGTGGTAGTGCACGTCTTTAATTCCAGCACTTGGGAGGCAGGGTCAGGCCAATCTCTGTGAGTGTAAGGCAGCCTGGTCCATATAGTGAGTTCTAGGCCACCTGGAACTGGTCTCAACAAGATGAAAAAAATTAAATATATATCATGTGGGATAAGAGCATAAAATTTCTATTACCTATGGTTTCCAAGGTGGACTTTAAAGGAACTCTGAAGACTGGGGCTGAAGCTCAGTGGTAGAATACTTGTCTAGCTTGTGCTAGCCCCGGGGTTGGATCCCCAACAGAGCTATTTTAAAAAGTCCACAAGACAGGGGCTGGAGAGATAACTTAGCGGTTAAGAGCACCAACTGCTCTTGCAGAGGACCTGGGTTCAATCCCAGCACCCACAAGGCGGCTAAGAACCATCTGTAACTCCAATTCCAGGAGAACTCCAGTTCCAGGGGAATCTGAGACCCTCTTCTGACCTCCACGGCATTGCATGACATGGGTGCACAAACCTACATGCACACAGTACATTCATACACATACAAAAATAAATAAAAAATTTTTTAAAAAGCCCACAAGACAATGAGATCGGGGAGACTTACTAAGCTACCCATGTAGGACTAGACTGTGAGACTAGGAAGTGCTCTGAGGTGGGAGATGTTGTTATCCAAGCACTCGGGAGGCAGAGATAGGTGGATCTCTGTGGGTTCAAGGCCGGCCTGGTCTACAGAGCGAGCTCCAGGACACCTGGTACTAAAAGGGAGACCCTATCTCAAAAATACCAAAAAACGTGTAAAACCAAAAAGAAAATAAATAAATAAATAAATGGATATTTTTTACCGAAATATTCTTTACTTAATTTTTACAGAAATATACGAGAAGAAATGAGCTTTCTACCATAATCCAACCAGACAGATATTAGTTTTTAAAATTTAGAATGTGTACCAATTATGTTGGCTCATCCCTGTAATCTCAGCAGGTATCTTTGGAGGTAGAAGCAGGAGGATCCGAAGTTCAAAGTTGTCCTCAGCTACAGATCAAATTTGATCCCAGTTTGAGCTACATGAGACCCAGTCCCCAAAAAGGCTAGGGAGGAGAGTAACCTAACTTTAAACAATTATTTCCCCACATCTCATAGGATGCTTTGAATTAGTATATCTAAGTTATATCTGAAAGTGGTCTAAACAAATTAAAAATGGCCAAAGAAATATAATGAAGGCTAACTCTTCTTCAACTCTTGATTCTACTTCCTCTCCTCAGCTCTCACACTTAGAAAGCTATAATAATATCTCTTATGAAACTTCATATGTGCTTCTACATCTATGTATATCCACTCCTTACCTGACACAGGTTGAGAATCTTGTCCAATTTGCCATCAATATTTATTTATTTATTTATTTATTTATTTGTTTGTTTGTTTATTTGGTCTTTTTGAGACAGGGTCTCCCTGTAGCCCCAGCTGTCCTGGAACTCGCTCTGTAGACCAGGCTGGCCTTGAACTCACATAGATCTCCCTGCCTCTGCCTCCCAAGTGCTGGGATTAAAGGAGTGTGCCACCACGCCCTGTGGGGTTTTTTTTTCATCATCAGTGTTTTTTAAAGCATTTTATTTATGTGTATGAGTGTACTGCCTGCATGTATTTGGTTGTACCTGGATCGTGCAATGCCTGTGGAGATTAGAAGGCAGTGTCAGATCCCCTGGAACTGGAGTTGCAGATGATTGTTGGCCACCATGTGCATGCTGGGAATCGAACCCAGGCTTCTCTTTTTTTTATTAATTTTATTTCTTTCTGTATGTGTATGAATGTACTGTCTGCATGCAAGTTTGTCTTGCAATGCCGGGGAGGTCAGAAGAGGGTCTCGGATTCCCCTGGAACTGGAGTTCTCCTGGAATTGGAGTTTCGGACAGTTCTCGGCCGCCATGTGGGTGCTGGGGATCGAACCCAGGTCCTCTGTAAGAGCAGTCGGTGCTCTTAACCGCTAGGCCATCTTTCCAGCCCGAACCCAAGCTTCTCCAAGAGCAGCTGGTACTCTTAACCACTTTGTCATGTCTCCAGCCCCTGCCGTCAGTTTGGTGACTCATATGAGTTGGGCGATTTCTTTGGAGTTAAAGCTTCACCCTGGTTCTCTGCTCGCTAGATAACCCATTATAATCCATCCAAGCCCAGGGACTGTCCCTCTCCCTCCTCCCCCTCCAGCCTGCACAGCATCCTCAGCTCACCTCCGCACTTACCTGTCAGAAGCAGCACAAGGCCTGAAATGGCCACTCCAGGATGCATGATGCCGCCGACCTGACAGAAAGGGAAGACACACTGGTTGGTTGTGGCACCAGAAGATGGTGTCCAAGCAGATCTCAATTCTCAGACTGCAACTTCTCCTCAGCCTTGACTGTGGGAATCGTGTGGACCTGCTCTGCTGGGGCTGAAAGAAACACATTCAAGGACTTCATTCAGGGCTTTGTTAGTCTCCAGTGGTGGAGGACTCTCCGCCTTCCCATGGTTAGGGAAAGCTTGTCCTCCAAAAACCTTCTTTCCTCGTCTTTCCTCATGTATAGCCATCAATCTCATTCCTAGTCTGGTCACAAATAAAGCAGAATACAGGCAGGAGATGGTAGAACCCCAAGCAAAGACTAGCCCTCTGAGGGCGAAGCGCCTCCTGGTGGACACGCGGCAAACCCTGCTCCGTGGCCAGAATCCTTGGCCCCGAAATCTCAACCAAGTTCATCTTTAGTGTGACGAACTGAGCAAGAATGTGAAGCACTGTGCCTAAGCACCCATGCTTCCACACACAATTACTGAGATGACGTCTTCCTGAGGACTGTCTACAGAACAATTTGAGAAGCATATGGGTTCGGATCCAAACCTTCCACTTACAAAGCTGGGCATCTTGGGAGCTACAAGGACCCTCCAGACCTTGATTTCCTCATCTTCAAAATAGCACTAACAATATTTGCTCAGCTTTTTGGAGAATCTGTTGTGAAGGCGATGCTGGGATTCTTACTAACAAGCATTGTGTCTCAGCACCCCTGAAGCTGTTACTTTTAACCCCATTCAGAGAGGAAGGCTTGTGTGTTCACCTTTATTCTTTCTGTCACTATAAAATCACGAGGAAGCCCTCTGCTGTCATCAACTTATCTTCCAGCCTTGTGGGATATATATATATATATATATATATAAAGAGAGAGAGAGAGAGAGAGAGAGAGAGAGAGAGAGAGAGAGAGAGAGAGAGAGAGAGAGAGAGAGAGAGACCTTTCCAACTTAAAATATCATTACTCAATTTTGGAGTTTGCTGACCAGTAGTGCATTTCTGGCCCATCTTCTGACTTGGCAATATGCTGGTTCTGTTGTGCATTTGTGTA
>VZQC01009358.1:371919-382364 GCA_009823505.1 Rhizomys pruinosus
CTTTTTCCTCCTGCGGCTTGCTTCTCTCATCTGGTGAGTTTGTCTTGCTGCTGTGATCAACCTTTCGGATCCCAGCGTGTACTGAGACTGGCAGATCTCTTGGAATCCATTCGGGCCTTCAGCACTAGACTGGGACTACTGAGACATCCAGCCTTGTGGACTGAGCAGTTCCCTGGATTCCCGGCCTCTCCAGTTCAGCGCTACTGTTGAGCTCCGTCACGTGAGCAAATCAATAAATTGTATGTAGTTATATATTCATCCTGTTGCTTCTGTTTCTTTAGAGAACCCTGACTAATACATTTATTGGTCTTTTTGAGACAGGGTCTCCCTGTAACCCAAACTAGCCTGGAATTCACTATGTAGACAAGGCTGGCCTTGAACTCACAGAGATCCACCTGACTCTGCCTCCCAAGTGCTGGGATTAAAGGCGTGCACCACCACACCTAACACTAAAAGTTTATTTCTTAATTAGATGCCCAAATTTAAAAATTTAGAGCTTACATAAAACTCAACTCTTGGGGGGGGGGGAGAAGGTCTTACTATGTAGCTCTGACTTGCTTAGAACTTGTTGTGTAGATTAAGCTGGCCCGAAACACACAGATTCACTGCCTCTGAAGCTGGAGAATTAATGTATGTATCACCAGGCAGGGTGAAGCTCAACCTCCTGTCCTTTTGTCAAATAAATTAGCTGGTAGCACATAGTATCCATTCTCCTGTCCCTTTAGAGTGCTCTTGTAAGGACCGCCTACAAGGACATTCACTGCCAACTGGTACCTTCCTGAACACAAGTCCACTGTCACTGAGGTTGTCTTATGGCTTATTGGTGACAATTCTCTCTCATAAAATGAAAGGATTACACTATGATGACTAGCAGCTTTCCAATTCCCTAGGACAAACTCTCCACATTCTTGAATTCAGTGGGGTGATTGGATGAGTTTTCCCATGGATGAATCACATTTCTGGTTACTAGAATCCCTGTTTTCATCTTGACATGCTTGAGAAGAACACGTTTGCTCCCTTGTCAACCTCTGAAATTTGAATTGTAGTTCCCTAAAGGATCCACACCTCTGAATATTTTGCACCTAGTTTGTGGGTAGATGCAATGTTGTAGATGAAGATCCTAAATTATCTTGATCTCTCTTCAGTACCCTTAACAGGCAGTTACTACCAAGCTCTATCTCTCCCAACATCCTGTAACTGTTAGGGAAAGCTTTGAGAGCACACTGTTGAATTTTTCAAACAGCTAATTTAAACCAGCCCCAAAGCTGAGAATTGTACAAATTCTGAAATCTACAGAAGAGAGTTCTCTGCTCTGCTGTGCGCAACCTCCTTGAATCCTTACCAGAATACTTGGTAAATGCATTGATTGCTTATTTTCTCTTGGTCTGCGACTATACAAGCTGATATAACATCTTTCCTAGTGGAACCTACTGTTCAGGATGAGATATTATGAATTATGCACCTTGTTCACACAGATTTGGGCACAATAAACCCTTATTCCTTTTCAAACGAGAGCTGCCATTTTCATTGCATTTATTTATTTTTAGGAGCGGATAGGCTGCAATCGGGCCAGGGTGCATATGTGGATGTCAGCGGACAACTACTGAGAATTGGTTCTCCCCTTCTGTAATGTGAGTCTGGGGAATTGAACTCTGACCCTTGGGCTTGGTGGCCAAGTGCATTTACCCACAGAGACATATTGCAAGCCAAAGAGCTGCAGTTTGCAATGACTAAGAGTAGGTCAGCCAGCACTGACATGGCTCACACAGAGTTAAAGCATGTCTTACCAATTTAGAAGACAAAATATTTTAAGACTCGTATTTTTTATACCATAAGACTGAGCCAAATCCCAATAGATCAAGGAGAAGACTTTTGAAAAGTTCTTCAATTCAGTTCCAATTCTTTATTGGTTCTTCTTTAGAAGTTCTTCAATTCTTTATCCCTAATAGACCTAAACGGAGGGACTATGACTCAGTACAGTAGAGACAGAAAACATTCCAGTACTGGGGGCTAGAGAGATGGCTCCACAGTTAAGAGCACCAGATGCTCCTGCAGAGGACCTGGGTTTGATTTCCAGGACCCACATGGCGGCTAACAGCCATCCATAACTATAGTTACAGGGTTTTCAACGCCATCTCTGACTTCTGCAGGCATTTCACAATACGGATCATCTTACAAACAAGCAGCCAGTGTACTCAGACACATAAAATAAAAATAATAATTTATTTTTAATTCCAGAACTGTGAAATCAAGTGGAGACACAAGTAAGTAGTGACTAATGAAGAAAATAACACACAGTGCAAACCAGGCTTGATGGCTCCTATCTGTAATCCCAGCACTCAGAAGGCTGAGGCAGGAGGATTTCCATATATTTAATACCAGCTACACAGCAAGTACCAAGCCAGCCAAGGTTATAGGGTAAGACTGTCTCATAAAAGGAAAGGCAGCATGCGAGCAGGCCTGGTGGACACTTCTGTAATCCCAGCACAGCAGAAGCTGAGGGAGCCCTGGGCCAGCCTGGGCTACATCAAGAGAAAAGAAGAAAAACAAGCACAACCAAGAAAACTGTGTGATTGTGGTGTGGGTGGCCACACCACTGGTATGAAAGTCAGAAAAGACAGTTCTTTACTTCCACCTTGTCCAGGGTTCCAGGATGGAACTTGGGTCATCAAGCTTGCCAAACACCTTGATCCCTCAATTGTCTCACTGGCTCATAGAAGCTCTCTTTGTAACTTGAGCTATGCAGACTTTTGGGGTAAACTTTGTGACTCTTTGAAGGGGATGGGCTAGTTTTGATCTGAAACTCCATAGGATAACAGTATTCAGGTCTGAAACTTGAATTTCCAGGTGCTTCCTAAAGAATTTCATCGTTAAAATGGGGATAATATACAGCAAATCTTCAAACTTAACAGAGTCTCTATTCTTTTTTTAAATTTTATTTATTTGTTTATTTGTTACAGATGTAAAAATTATACAGTGTCATGTTTATTATATAAATAAAGCCATCCTAAAATTTTACTCATTTAACATAATTAATTATCTAAAATATATTACATATTATTCTATTCATTTGGTTTATCAATGAATTGGAGATCCTGGTTCTTATGTAGCTTATACCTATCTAGAAAATATATACATATATATATATATATATATATATATATATATGATTAGGAAAACATAACAAGAGCCCACAAAAGTATGCATGTATGATCTTAACCCTAGTCAAGCCAGGACCAGAATTTACCATCCTCTGCCTCAGCTACATTAGTTACATTTATTTACCAAGACAAAGAAAAGTGTTGTTGAGCAATGGAAGGACAGAGTCCAGCAGCCAATTAGAGTTTCAGCTTGGGTGTGAGCAGGGTGCAGGTATGTTTGCAGGAGCTCTGGGTTGAGGGCTTCCACAGTAAAGTAAGAAATTAACCAAGGGCCAAGGAGATGGCTTAGTGGGTCAATAATATTGCCACCAAGCCTGATGACTTGACCTAGGTCCTAAAGTCCCACATGGTAGAAGAAAAGAACGGAATCACAAGTCATCCACTGATCTATCTCCACAAAAACACCATGGTAGAAGTTCGTACATATATGAAGAGAGAGAGAGAGAGAGAGAGAGAGAGAGAGAGAGAGAGAGAGAGAGAGAGAAATACATGTAATAAAGTAATTAATAAAGTTCACGATAAGACTTCCCAAAATTTTGTTGTGAATCACTAACTATTCATTATAGTTATAACTTATTTGTTACATTATCTGGCTCATGGCTTAAAGAAGTTCACATTCAGGGGGAGCTTTGGGAGAGTTAATGCACGACCACCAGGCAGAGCCTGGATGTAAGAAGGGCAGGGTCCAGAAGGAGAGAGACTCAAGAGGAAGAAGTTCTCCAGCCCCTGCAGCTGCAGGCTCAAGAGGATCCTCCTAAAAAGATCACTACTTTTTTTTGTAATCTTCTCAAGCTTTTCCTAAATAGCATCTCATTTTAAAAGAATTCGGTGATTTCCAGTCATTGAAAGGTAAAGTCCAAACTCTAAAAGCAACTCACCTTCCCAGACTCTCTTGCACTCCAACTAAATCAACACTGTTGTGCTTACTGGTCTTGGCTAGCTCATAGCTATGTTAGATAAACCTCCAAATCACAGCAGCTAATTTGTGGTTCTTGCATTACAGTCAATGCAAGCTATTTCTTACAAAGATTTTTACTCTGCAAATCACAAGAGTCAATGAACAACACTGCAAATGTAGTTATGCCTTTACCCATCACCTCCCACTTCTAGGTTACTATATGATAATATATATTACTTATAGACACTGGCCTGAGTAAATAGGCCTTAATCCAAGCATGCCAACTCTTCTTCACAAATCACTTCATATTTCTCAAGTTAAATTTGCTTTTCAAGATTTTAATAGATCAGCTATTTAAGTCTATTATTCCATTTAAGTGGAGATCTGCCTCTCAGGAAATAGAAAGAACTCTATTTGATGTTAACTTACTTTAATTTCTACTAACAGGATCATCATTATTCTGCTGTCCCATATCTAATCCCATATATAATTTCATATAACACAGAAACTCCAAGGAGCAATATTCTGATATTTTTTTCTCTTCAGCATAAGTCTGCAAAAGACTGTACTTACCACTCAGTCCACAGAGAGCTGCAGTTTCTCCTTCTAGTCTATTGCTGACTGAGTCTTCCTGACTTGTTTGTGGATAAAGACAAGAATTCCATCCCTATCTCCAGGCCACACCTATTCACATGTTTTGTATGAAAACTGAGTCTCCCCAGTTGTCTGATCTTTTTTCTAGATAGCATCTACTCCCAATTTAAGCAGATTATAAAAATATATTAGTAAATAGGAAAAAAATCAATTTTCTCCTGTGTTACTTCCAAAACTGCAAAAAAGATCTTCATTTTAGATCAGACTCCAGGCCCAGAGATCAGGTAGATTTTGATATGGCTGGTGGGTAAAGGGACTTTGAACACCTGGGGCAACCCTCTCAATTTATATTCAAATTAATAGAAATCAAAAAAGAGGAATAGAGTATAGACCCCAGATCTATCCCCAGGATAGAGTCATAAGTGCAGCCGACTCTATACTTATACTACTATTCTGTCATTTGACTAACATCATCCTTATAAATGTTTATTAGTAGCCCAGGCTAAGAATGGAACAGTCTACTCCTTGAGTCAAGCAAGACTCCTCCGTCAGCACCAGCTACACCTCACCTGGAAATACTGTGCAGCAGTGGCAGCCATATGTCTGTATATCCCAAATCTAATTGGCTATTAGCTCTCTCCTTGGAGGAATAACCCATGGCTGATGCCACAAGCTTACATCCTCTAATGGCTAGGAGATGTTATAAGCCACAGGAAGACACTGTCATACTTAACAGAAGAAAATGTAATTCATGGATTAACATACTATTCAAACATCTGTGTCTATACCAAAGTAACCTACCATAACAATTAGTACTGTTTAAATACCTATATATCTAATTGCTTGTGTTTCATTAATAGGATTGAAAGGTTATGCCTGGACAAGCTGTCAGCCCATGAAAGAAAACAGCCAGAACTGACCAGAAACCAAGACAACAGCTCCAGAGAAAGTAGACTGTTTTGCTTCTCATCCACCTGTGCCCCTTTTCTAAGCCTAGGGAACAATCTACGGAAGAGGGGGCATGGTAGAATGTAAGGGCTGCGATTGGGGTGAATGGTGAAACTACAACAATATAGACTGGACACTCATTTGATCAACTTGATTGAACATACAAGCCCCCCCAGCTGGATGGTGGGACCCATGAGCTGTGTGGGTTTGGGCACAACTGCTTGCAAATTGGTTGTACACGAAGGATGCTTGTACTCACAAATTATCACTTATTGTTAAAAAAAATGAAAACAAAACAAAACAAAACAAAAAACAGAGAAAGATGCAGGAAAGTTACAGCAGAATGCATTGATCTGGGATGGGTTGGGGTGGGATGGGGGGAAGGGAAAGGGATATATGCCTGAACTGAATTGGAAAATGATGTATGAAATACACAAAGCATCAATAAAAAATAAATAAGAATGGAACAGTCTCAGTAAATAAGACTACCTACAGTCTCTGCTTAGAGAAGTTTAGGAAGAGAAGTTGCCATCTCTACAAGGTGAAGTAGAGCTTTGCCATGCCCTCCTCCAACCCCTACCCCCACCCTTTTCAGATGTTACTAACAGCTTATGAAAGCTTCTAGAGTTTGGTAGTTATGTTAAGACAGGAAACTAGATAGGACTACTTCTTTCTGTTCTGGTTTCTAGAGGCCGCCACATGATTCTAGGCAGAATGTTTCTCCAAAGAATTGTGAGGGACAAAATCCAGGGCATCCTTATACCTCCAAACCAAATATAGGAACGAATAAGTAAATAAAATATTTATCCATAACTTTCTCAAAGATGTAAAGGACAACGTTACAGATGTGTTTGGGGCCAGATCACCTACTGAATCATCACGTGAGTATAAGATACTTTCTCCACACCCATCTTGGGGAGACAGGTGATCAAGGATTTAATAGCATTCAGCTTTACCAGCTGACGACAGAGTAAGTAATTTGTTTTGGGGTTTGGAGTTTCTTTGGTTGTTAAAACGATAGTGCTTTTCTTCTTTGTCTTGTTTTGAGCAAGGGTCTTACTGCATAACCTAGGCTAGCCTGTAATTCCTAGGTAGCTTAGGATGACCTTGAACTTGATATTTCTGCCTCTGCCTGTACAGGTATCACAGCTATCTTGGTTTGTGAGTTACTTGAGATTTATAACAGGGCTTTGTGCATACCATGCATGCACTCTACCAACTGATCTTCCTGCTCTTCAAGGATAATCACTCTTGTTTTGTTTTGGGTGTTTGTTTGTTTGTTTGTTTGTTTGGTCTTTTGGAGACGGGGTCTCCCTGTAGCTCCAGCTATCCTGGAACTCGATATGTAGACCAGGCTGGTCTTGAACTCACAAAGATCCACCTGCCTCTGCCTCCCAAGTGCTAGGATTAAAGGCGTGCACCACCAAGCCCAGCTAGGATAATCACTCTTTAAAGGGCTGTCTGCATTCCCAAATAAAGATATCCCAAAGCACCCAGGAACCAAGTTGAACCACCCATGCCAAAAGCAAATATAGGAAATACTGAGTTTTATTAAAACCTTGGTCAAGGGTTGTGGCTTAACACAATGTTGACTCTGCATCTTCCAGTTACTTCTACTGCTATGATAAAAACACTGACCAAGTCAATTTGAGGAAGAAATAGTTTCTTTGGTTTGAAGCTCACAGTCCACCATAAAGGGAAACCAAGGCAGGAACTTGGGGCAGAACCTAGAGCACAGACCACTGCTTACTGACTTGCCTCTCAGGCCTATGCTCAGCCTGCTTTCTTATACAACCCAGGACCACCTGTCCGGGGCTGGCACTGCCCACAGTGGGCTCCAACATCCTACATAACGCAACAGTCAAGACAATGTCCCACTGACACGGCCACAGGCCATTCCAATGAAGAAAATTTCTCAGTCGAGGTTCTCTTCACCCAGGCATGAAGCTATCCAGGACACCTTATTATTTTTTATTCCAGCCTGGTCCCTTCGATTTGGGATCAGATCTTCAAGTTTGGCTTAAGAGTCAGGTTGCACTGCTGTGAAGGTGCACACCTGCAGTCAAGCCCTCAGAAGGCTAGTGCCTGAGAAACAGGATTGGAGAACAAACAAACAAAACTACAGAGCTTAATTAGGCTAGAACATCCAGGCCGGGTGATGCTCATCTAACTTCTTCAATGATGGAATCCTAGTGATTTTTATGCTCATCTGCCTCTTCCCTTCCTGCTTTTCCTTCCAGGAGTTAGAGCTCTAATTGGTGGCCTCTACTCCTTCCACACTCCGCAGATCACAGCCTAAGTACAGCAGTGTTCTCTTTAATACCTTCAATCTGATTCAACAGCTCTGTTAACTGAAGAGCTTTCAGCTTTTCCTGGAGGGACTGACTTCCTACTGCTTTGCTGGCCTGCCTTTGTTCTGTTTCAGCCACACTGGCTTCCTGTCTGCTTCTAAAAGAGCCTGAATTATTTTATAGCTGATCCCTCTCTTTAGGACAGTTCTCTCTGATGTTTTGGTAGAGCTCATCATTCAGGTGTATTCTAGAGCAAGAAGCTCCTCATCCCTCCTAGTCCAGTTTACGTCTTGGATGTTTATTCCAACGTCACCCCTTATCTGGAAAGAAAGTTCTCTAAGATGCCATACCCAAAGAGCCTAGATAAAGTTTGACTTAAAGTGCTGACCTTGAACTTCTGATTCTCCAGCTTCCTCCTCCCCAGTTGCCGGGATTACAGGTGTGAACCACTCAGACTGGTTCTGAATGGAAGGTTTGGTGCATGCTAGCCAAGACTGTGAAAAATAAATATCTGTGCTTGCAGTTGGAAGGGTGAGCACGTGCCTGCTGTACTACAAACTCGAGCTGTGCACGGTAGACAGATTTGTGTGTTTCTCCTACAAGGAAGTTAGAATGTAGCAGACCGTCCCAAGGCCCAGCAAGAAGTGAATGAGAGACGCAGCAGACCTACAGCTCTAGATTCTGAATGGCAGGGGAGATTTCCATCGTGTTTTTTTGTTCTTTCTTTTCTATGGAAATACCTTCAAGTGATATCTATGCAGTAAGGATGGGCTTGCAGTGATACATGTGACAGGTTCTAAGTACCATACCCCAGATAAACATGTGGTGAGACTCGATGCACTTTTTACTTGAGGTGGAAACGTGCTGTGCTTCTCAGCCTGGCACCTGTGAGCTGGTGATGCTTGCAATCCTCCATCCTTCCACGGGCCTGCTGAAGTCCTCCTGGGATGACCTGTCTTCCTGAGTGAAAGAAAAGTATGATTGTAATTAGGTTGAGGAAAATATACCCTGTTGATATAAAAGAATATATAAAATGATATAAAATCAGAGATGGAGAGATGGTTCAGAGGTTAAGAGCACTGGCTGCTCTTGTAGAAAATTCCAGTTCGAATCCCAGCGCCCACATGGTGGCTGACAAACATCCATAACTCTAATTCTAGGTGATCTGATGCCCTCTTCTAATCTCCACAGGTACTGCTTCAGGACATGGGTGTACCTACATACATGCAGGAACAACACTCAGACATAAAACATAAAAGTAAGTAAATCAAGAAATTAAGAATGATACAAAATCCATGTTGTAGCAATATATAGTTTGGGGACTTGGTGATTTTTTAAATTACTTTTTTTAAAGAATGGTGGATTTATTTTGGCTCACAGTAGGAGGATATTGTCCATTATGGTGGGGAAGGCATGGAGGCAGGGACGGGAGACAGCTGATGACATCACATGCACATCAGGAAGCAGAAAGTGATTATTAATCTTGGTCCTCAGCTGGCTTCCTCTTTTTGTTCAGCCCAAGACCCCGGATTCAGGGAGCTGGAGACAGTACTCCTTACCAAAGTGCTTGGCTCGCATGCACCAAACCTTCCATTCAGAACCAGTCTGCATGGTTCACACCTGTAATCCCAGCAGCTGGGGAGGAGGAAGCTGGAGAATCGGAAGTTCAAGGTCAGCACTTGCTCCATAAGTAGTTGAGATCAACCTGAGCTACCTACGTCCCTGTGTCAGAATTTTTCTTCTGGATTTCTCACACAATTTCCTAAAATAAAGATAATACGCACCTAGCTGTACACTTACTGATATTATTTTTAAACAGATTATTGTTGTATAGTCATAGTACGTTACATAGGATCATACTCTCTAACCCACCAGCTTTAAATTTAGAACTCTGCACCTCAACAACGTATAAATGCACATGTGTTTTGGCATAAAAGATATTCTTTGCAGCCATGTTTGAAATGTAAAAAAAGAAGAAACCTAAATATCTGTTTATAGGAAAATACGTTAACAGAATGGGTGAGTATACATTTGTTCTGTGGAATACTATACAGCCATATAAACAAAAATGGGAAAAGAAGTGGGTAGTTACAATATGTATTCACATGGGTTGGGAGAGGTAAACCAAGCCTGTTGGGATCTATGCTTTGGGACACAGGAAGTAGCCACTGATTTCTAGCTATGACACACTTAACACATGGCTAGTCAGGGCTGAGATGTGTTATAAATGTAAAAGGCAAACTGAATTCTTGGAAATTAAGATGAAAGAATATTATTAATAATATTATTAATAATAATTATTCCAAGTTTAAATGAATTTATTCACTTTAAGTGAATTTATTTAAAATTATTTCTTAATGCCATTTTTTTTCTTTATCTTTTTTAGACAGGGTCTCACTATGCATCTTTAGCTGGCATGGAAATCTCTAACTAGACCGAGCTGATCTTGAACTCACAGAGCTCTGCCTGCCCAGCATCCCCAGTGCTGGGATTAAAGGCATGTGCCACTATGCCTGGCTGTCATTTCTTTTTTTTTTTTTTTTTTTTTTTTTT
>VZQC01009358.1:387671-509560 GCA_009823505.1 Rhizomys pruinosus
CTCTCTCTCTCTCTCTCTCTCTCTCTCTCTCTCTCTCTCTCTCTCTCGACAGGGTCTCCCTCTAGCCCCAGCTGTCCTGGAAATCACTCTGTAGACCAGGCTGGCCTTGAACTCACAAAGATCCACCTGCCTCTGCCTCCCAAGTGCTAGGATTTTTTTTTTGAGACAGGGCCTCCTTTTAGCCACAGCTGCACTGGAACTCACTGTGTATACTAGGATGGCCTTGAACTCTCAGAGATCTGCCTGCCTCCACATCCCGAGTACTGGGATTAAAGATACGTGCCACTGTGCCCAGGTCTACTATATTTAAAAATGAAATTTCATTTTTCTCTGATGGGGATCAAGCTCATCCTTGTACATTCTAGGCAAGCTCTTTACCACTGAGCTACATTACCACCCATGTTGTTTTCTGTTTTGTTTTGGTTTTTTTGAGACAAAGTCTTGCTATGTAAATCAGGCTAACCTCAAACTAGCACTCTTCCTGACTAAGCATAAGCTTCTTGAGTTCTGGAATTATACTCATGTGTGGTGACTAAAAACACTGGAAAATTGAAGAACAATAATAGATTCCCAATAATGTTTACACTTCAGTTAACAGTATTGGGCCAATTTCTTACTTTTGATCAATGTACCAGGGTGTATACAGTGTCAACCTTACATGAAATTGGATGATTACAAGAGCCCTCTCAACTTCACTGTTGATTCAAACTGTTTCAGGATAAAAAGTTTAAGGACAGCAACACCGAAATAAAAAACATGATCTGTATCTTCCCAGCCTGCTAGAAGCAATTTGCCGGCTGTCCTCCCCTCTGGAGGTATGTGTTCCTTATAAACAGATTTGCTGGAAATAAGATGCTAGAACGATATTGCCAGATTTGTAGTCATTACCTGAAATCCTATCAACTCCCAAAGCTCTTTTTCCCATGATGTTGATAATGATGAGCCTGCTGGATATTTAGCAGGAATATATATATATATATATATATATATGGCAGGAATATATATATATATATATATTTAGCAGGAATATATATATATATATATTCATATATGGGAGGGACTCTGAGAGAGACAGTTGTTTTAAAGAACCAACACTACAGAGAACATCAGTCACCAAGGCCTGGAAGCAGACAGGCCTTAAAGTCCTCATGGCACGATTGGAGCTTTAGCTTTGGCTAAGATCCAGTGGTGAACTTTGGAATAAAGAAATTGTCCCAGCTGGGCGTGGTGGCACACGCCTTTAATCCTAGCACTTGGGAGGCAGAGCCAGGAGGATCTCTGTGAGTTCAAGGCCAGCCTGGTCTACAGAGCGAGTTCCAGGACAGCTGAGGCTATCGGGAGACCCTGTCTCAAATAGACCAAAAAAAAAAGTAAATAAAAAAGAAAGAAAAAGAAATAGTCCCAGTGGGGCAACATGGTGCTTTCCTGTGATCCCAACAATGAGAGGATCAGGAGTTCACAGTTATCCTCAGCTACAATCCCCCCCCATACACACACATCCAAAATCAAAGAAGAAATTGATCTAGAAAGCTAGTATTAGAGCAAACATACATGAAACCATCTTCCCACATTTGTCAGTGACTTTTACTTTTTTGTTGGAATATTACTTCACCAACAAGAGCTATGTTCAGTGTGCATCTGAGCTGGAAGGATGTAGCTGTCTAGGTGTGTGGGAATGTCAAATTGGATCAGGCAACATAAACAAACATCTGGGTGGTACAACATTCAAAACCACTTACATTGCCCCCAGTCTGTTCGTACAGGGCAGTAGTGATCTATAGGGCAGAGCAGCATTACAGGTCACTCCTGGGGAGAATAGAAGAGCTTCAGTGAGGTGTGCAAGAAGAGCTTCAGTTAAGTGTGCAAGAAGAGCTTTAGTGAGGTGTGCAAGAAGAGCTTCAGTGAGGTGTGCAAGAAGAGCTTCAGTGAGGTGTGCAAGAAGAGCTTTAGTGAGGTGTGCAAGAAGAGGGGGATTTTACCAACTAGATTTCCCATAAATGGAGCCAGGTGCCCAATAAGTGCCTATAGTCCCAGCACAAAGAGCCAGAGAAGCAGGACATGGTGGTGCAGGGCTCTAATCCCAGCACTCAGGAGGCAGAGGCAGGCAGATCTCTGTGAGTTCAAGGCCAGCCTGGTCTACATAACAAGCTCCAGGCAAGCTGGGGCTACAGGGAGACACTGTCTCAAAAGCACCAAAAGAAAAAAAAAAAAAAAAGAGCCAGAGGAAAGATAACTACAAATTTGAGGCCAAGCTGGGCTGCATAGCAAGTTGTGAGGCAGCCTAGTCTACATAACAAGACCTTATATCAAAAAACAGGCAAACAAAAAAATTTAAAGAAGGATCAAAAAGTTCAAATAACAAAAATGTAGAAATTACAAAGGACAAAGTACCATACAGAAGATTACAATAAAATATAAAGCTATAATGAGATAGTTCAAAATACCATGTATCTTCCTTGCCCTCAGAAGTCAACCAAGTCTTAGGGGATTATGCATAGGGGCATCTCTTGAAATGTCCTGCAAATGTGGGTCGCCAGTCTTCCTGTTCAGGGAGGTCTTGGAAATCCACTAATGGGACTTCAGCCAGTGTCCAGCCTATAAAGAGGAAAGTCTGCTTATGCTTCAGAAAAGCAAGCCTGGTCTAACAAGACCTGATTTTGTCCTCGAGCGGATGGAACCAGTAAATGAAAAGCTGAAAGGAACAAGGTGCTCCCACCCATCCCCCCCCCAAAAAAAAACCCTGAGAGACCCCGAAGACAAGATCCTCAACTGACCTTGAGAAAACAAAAACCATGGTTAATCTGGACTGACTGTGTGGCCTTAAGCATCCAAAAGGAAAGTACAACCAGAAATAATCAGTAAGACCAGAGAAACTGTACTGCAGACGTAAAACTTGAGATCTTAGTAAAAAGACAAAAATAAAAAAGAGAGAGTACTGTGATTTGGCCTGTCTTCAATTTTTACTGGCAAGTGCATCTACTCTGTGGCTGCCACCACTTTTGGCACTCCTCAAAGACATGAGACACAGCTTTTTAACCTTCCAATACAGACTGAAGACTCATGTCTCTCCAAGAATCCTCCAAACCTTCAATGCCAGATGGGGACTACTGAGATACCCAGCTTGTGGACTAAACAGCTAAGGGGATGTCAGTCTCATCAGAATATAGACTGCCATTGTTGGACTACCTGGGCTGTATCATGGAGGCCAGTGCAGGAGGATAGAGACAGGACACGTGCTTACTGGACTTCCTTTGGGGGACCATGGGAGGGAAAGACTCCAATGTGGAGCAAAAGTGCAGGATTGATAGTTGTTTGGGATTGCCAAGGAGGAACCTTCAAGCACTTCCTTAAGGAAAACATGACACCTTTTAGGAAAAAAAAAAAGTCCTCCAATTCAAGTGATATGTGTATGTGTGTATGTGTGTGTATATATATATATATATATATATATATATATACATATACTGTAGCAATACAAGTTGGAGAGAATAACAAAAAAAGAACTAAAAAAAACTCTGGAAAGATTCAGAAAAAGATGCAGGACATGTATGACAGAGTGCAGGGACTCCTGTGAGGTGGGGGGCATGGAAAGGGAAGCAACTCTTGATTTGATTGAGAAATGATGTATGACTTATGGAAAAAGTTTAATAACAATAAAAAAGAAATAAACTGAAAATAAAAATAAAATAAAATAAAATACCATGTATCTTAAACAGATGCCTCACCATTGCACATGAATAGAAAAGCAGCCATTATGCTAAGTGAAATAACACAGTCCCAGAAAAACAAATGCAAATGGTTTCCCTCATCTGTGGATGCTAACACCAGATGCCCAGTTGAAAGGCAAGCTGAGCAACATTATTGTTATATTTATTTTTATCTGAAAGCAACTATGTTGTTATAATGTAAATCTCTTAACAGGCTCTAGAATCGACCTACCACTTATTTTCAGGCTCTGTAATTACTGTATATGGGTGGAAGGTACATATTCATATTTTAGAGTAATATAAAATTAAAGGGGGAAAATGTGAATTCCTAAACATATTTTGGAATTAACATACAGTTTATTCCCAGAGGTCATAATTTTGATTCTTATGTGACAAGCATATAAGATTTGTTGGAGCAATACAAAGGAGAGGGAAAAACAACAACATAAAGACTGGGTTAAAGAACTGAATGACATGGTTGAACTCTACCCAAAACAACAAGCTTCTGCAGGGAAAGACTTTGGAAAGACTTTGGAAAGACAGAGAGAAAGATGTAAGACATGTATGGTAAAAGGCATGAACAGGGGTGGGTTGGGGGCAGGAAGAGGGGAATGTGTCTAAATTGGACTGAAAGATAATGAATGAAATACACAATTCATCAATAGAAGTATTTAAAAAACAAAAATATTCACACTTTTGCTCTGGAAAAAGAATATCACAGCATAAGCAGAAGCTATTAGGACACAAAATTTCAAAAGAGATTGACCTTAACTTATTAACTTCAGGTGTTCATTTCTTTCTTTGAGGTGGACAGGAGACAGGAAAAATTATTATAATACTCAAATTAAAGTTTTATGAACAAAAGAAAACAGAAAAAAGTATTCAACTGAACACAAAGCATATAAAAAGTAAACAAGTGAAAGTTCAGCGAAACCTTTTCTTCCTGAAGTCTAACTGTATTAAATTTGGCATATTTTCCAATATTAAGGCATAAATTAATTATAAACAATTCTAGAATATTCTCTTTTGACTAACAATATAGCACTCTCCTCTGACAAATAGTGTAACCTCACTAACAGGGACTTGGACTGTGTCATTTGCTGTTATGTTTCAAGGGACTGGACTGGTTTCAGGCATAATGTGGCTTCTAATAAAGAGTCCCCCGAGGGAATGAGGTTGCTGTGCTAGTCCTTCCTGTCAAATGAGCTAGACAGCCAAGGGGCCAGGACTTTGGTCCCTTCTGTGGTCCCAGCACAAATGTACCCGGCACACTGCAACCACCTAAAAAGCACTTGTCTCTGCTCAAGGTAGAGGCAGGACTTGGTAGGTAAAGGTAGAAAGAAGGATTAGGAGTTGAAGGCCATCCAAGGTGCATAGTGAGTTCAAGTCTGTAATATATGATACCCTGCTTTAAAAACCACACACAGGAAAAGAAAAAAACCATCACAAAACTGCCTCGTTCTTTGTAAACATATCAAAACCATGTGTATTAGTTAATTTTCTGTTGCAGTCATAAAATACCTACCAAAAGCCATTTAAGGAAGGGAGGATTGTTTGGCTGACAGTTTAAGGGAATACACTCCATCATGATGGGAGGCCAGGGCAGCAAAAGCAAGAAGAAGAACATGCTGACACACTGTATTCATGGTCAGGAAGCAGAGAGAGATGAAGGCTGGTGTCCAGCTGCCGTCCCTTTTGAGACAGTCCCAGAACTCAACCAATGAAATGGTGCTGCAGACATTTAATGCGGGTCTTCCCACCTCAATTAACTTAATCTAGAAATTCCTTCACAGACATGCCCAGAGGATTGCCTTCAGGAGACCCCAGATCCAGAAAGGTTGACAATCAATACAAACCATCACACAATGTAATCCACCATTTCCCTATTAAAGTAAAAGCTCATCTGTAAAGTCATCACAGTGAGCATCTTTGCATACACATGCTCATTTAGGACTTGGGTGGATAAGAACCTGTGTCAATCTGCTCCAAATATGTTCAAACATTTTTCCCACTAGAAGTTAATGACTTAAAAACTTTTGAGATGAATTTTTGCAACTTCAAAGTGTGCTGATGCCTCGTATTCTGTATCTTTGCCGATATGGAGACACACAGTAGCTATCCAGCGCAAAATGTGTTTCCAGAAAGATATCTGTCTGCTTATTGAATTGTTTCCTTCTTGAAATATTTAATGGGTTTCTATTATGCATCAGAGCCAGCCCAGACAACGCACAAGCCAAACAAGCCTGGTGTCCACCATCTTGGAATTTAAATTTGGGGGACCATGATCCTTCCATCAGAGGATCCACACCTGACCACACAGGTTGCTATAAGGCCTTTGCCTTCTTCAATGGAGAAAGAGAATGAGTGTCCCAGTCACTGTCTTCTCCATGAATGGAGAGGAGGGCAGAGATATTTCCCATTGAGCGCACAACAGGCGACGCCTGTGCACACGACAAGAGCATTTCCTTTTCCAGACCGCAAGCTGTGAGCAGTCTTTAGCATTCCCTGTTGTGAAAGACAATCTGGATAAGTAGCACAGATCATCCTTAAACTCTGTATTCTTCTGCTTATCCATCTCAGTGCTGCAGTTACTCACAGGCCTGCTCTACACCTTCCTGGGAGGCAGTTAACAGGGACTAGGGAGAGCTACGCAGGGAATCCACTGTGAAGACGCATTCTGTAGCGCACCAACTCTGAGGCTCACAGAGAAGCTTCTCTGTCCGTTAATCCTGTTCCGGTCCATCCTTCTTCATTCCTTCCCTTTTCCTTTTTTTCCTTCTTCCTTCCTTGGTTCCCTCTGTCCTTCCTTTCTTTTTTGTGTGTTCACATACAAGTGTCATGTGTCTGTGGTGTCTGTTCGGACATGTGTTCATGTGCATGTGAATGTGGAGACTGGAGGACAACATGTGCTATCGTCTCTCTCTGCTTCCTGACCATGGATACAGTGTGTCAGCATGTTCTTCTTCTTGCTTTTGCTGCCCTGGCCTCCCATCAGGATGGACTGTATTCCCTTAAACTGTTGCTTTGAGATGCGTTCTCTCCTCACAAGCCTGGCACTCATTGACAGGGCTAGACTGGCCAGCCAGCAGGACTCCCGATCTCTAGGTCCTTATCTCTGACATTACATGCATGCACCAGAATGCCCAGGTTTTCACACAGGTTCTGGGAATCAGATTAGGGTCCTCAGCTTGCACAACAAGCCCTTTACTAACTGATCCATCACTGTACCCTCCTGGTTTTTGTTTGTGTGTTTATTGTTTCATTTTATTTGTGAGACAGGGTCTCCATGTTGAAGCTAAGACAGGCAATGAACTCAGGATCCTCTTTCTCCAGCCTCCCAAGTTATAGGCGTGTGCCACCATGCCTGGCCCTTATACTTTCAAAGTCATAATTCACCATGAAACTCAGTGGCCACTTTAGACGTCCTATACAAAAAGACCAACACCATTGGGCATAGTGGCCCATGCCTTTAATTCCAGCACTCAGGAGGAAGTAGTATGTGGATCTCTGTAAGATCAAGGCCACTCTGGTCTAAATAGTGAGTTACAGGCCAGCTGGGGCTACAGGGAGATGCTGGCTCAAAAAAACAAAACAAAAAACCAACAAAGGAAAAAAAAAAAGACTTGCATGTGTCTCAACCCAGTATTTCCCTCCATTTTCAGGAGCTCCCTGGACACCCAAATATCTTGGAGCACTAAAGATATCATACCAAGAATTATGAATCTATCACAAAGCACATTGGAGCTCTCACAGCTATGACTAGTATGCTCAGGGCTGGGTGGTCCTGTCTCCTGAAACATAGAGGTAACGGTGCTCTTCAGTTTGGCAGAAGTCACAGTGAATCCCCATATTAGTCAAACAGCTTCAGAAAATGAGAACACTCTTCTCCATGGGCCTGGACATGTCCTCTAAAACTTGTCACCTAGGTCTCATAGTTTCCACAAAGGAAAATAGCAAGGTCAGAAATGAAGCCATTGGATCCAGCAGCTTTAGAAATTGACAGCCTAGGGGTGGTCAGGAAAGCCGTGCACCTTGGACAGAGCAGTAGGACTCATCCGAGAATTCCCCACTTCGTATACAGTCCCCTCGGTGGTGTAGATGTTTTCCTCTGAGCGCATCCTGTTTGCTGCTGCATTCGCTAACCCCACAGGAGGGAAGTCAGCCAGTGTGACGAGGCTGTGAAAGTAAAATGTTGCAGTTGATGTGAGAAATTCCCATGGTGACAGATATGGATCTGAAAGAGTAGGCTTCCCTGAAAAGAGCAGCCTTGCTGGAGTGCTGACAGGAAGAAAGCCGGAAATGATCTGGCAGCAACTGGGGAGTGGAGAAGTGGATTAATCCTAACTTTCTTAGGTATGAAACCCACACATCCCTACTCTTAAAAATTGCAGGCTAGCCGGGCATGGTGGCGCATGCCTTTAGTCCTAGCATTTGGGAGGCAGAGGCAGGCGGATCTTTGTGAGTTCAAGGCCAGCCTGGTCTATAGAGTGAGTTCCAGGACAGCTGGGGCTACAGGGAGACCCTGTCTCAAAAACAACAACAACAACAACAAAAATTGCAGGCTGAAGAGTTTAGGTGAAGACTCAAGATGTCTGCAGTGTCCTCACAAGTGCTTCAGAGAAAGCAGTGTGCTTACTGCAGACAGTAGATGTGCCAAATGTCAAATGAGGGATTTAAAAGAAAGGGTTATATAGTTCCCTGCACTATTGACGCAACCCTTCTGCGAGCTCCAAAAATTTCCAAAGATAAAGAAAGAAATGAATCAGAGATGAGTGAGCTTGAATTCTTTGCTTCTTACCTGCTTCATTAGTGGAATAAATTGGTTTATTTGTTTGGCTGTTTCAATTTTATTACTGCTATAATTTTTGCCAAAAATAATGGGCTTAAACATATTTTTGTGCCTGTACACCCACACTTTGTCCTTGCTCACACACCCCACTACTCTGTCTGTGCTTGCACTCCCCTTCCTCAGAACAACAAACAAGCAAAACCAAAGAAATAAAAATCGAAACTCATCTATTCATGGAAAGCTTTCCTATTAACTAAATCCCTCTTTCTTCTTTCTAACTTGTCCTTGAAGTTGACAAAGTTTCCTATGGTGCAACAAAGTTATAAAACACCAACTATTTCAAATGGAAATGTGATTTTTTTGAAAATATATTATATAAGACTGTTTTAAATATGTTATATAAGAGATTTTGTGACTGTGACGATAGTTAAGTCCTTACCGAGTGCCAACTCCAGATCTGGCATTGCTACAAAATCTACTGAGGGAAAAACTTACATTCTGTAGTGATTTTTCTCTTTTCAAATACTTCTTTATTTTTACTTTAAAAAATTTTATTTCTATATCATATGTGTGCAGGTCAATAGGGGGCATCACATCTCCTGGAGCTGGAGTTACAGGTGGTTGTGACCTGCTGGGATCATGGGCATGTTCTCTGGAAGAGCAACAAGGACTCTCCACCACTGAGCCCCCTCTTCAGCCCCTCAAAGACTTCTCACAAGCAGAATTTCATTAGAATTACTACTTTAAGAAAAGCTAATGCCAGGCGTGGTGGTGCACGCCTTTAATCCTAGCACTTAGAAGGCAAAGGCAGGTGGATCTTTGTGAGTTCAAGGCCAGCCTGGTCTACAGAGTGAGTTCCAGGACAGCTGGGGCTACAGGGAGACCCTGTCTCAAAAAGATGAAAAAAAAAAAAAAAAGCTAAATGTATACATTAGATGAGGTAAAAAAAAAAATAGATATTAAAACAAGTTACTCTAATGTTGCTACTAAAAATTCCAATTGAAAGCCAGGCATGATAGTGCACACCTTTAATCCCAGCACTTGGGAGGCAGAGGCAGGTGGATCTCTGTGAGTTCAAGGCCAGCCTGGTCTATATAGCAAGCTCCAGGCCAGCTGGGACTAAAGGGAGACCCTGTCTCAAAAAGACCATAAAAAGAAGAAGAAGAAGAAGAAGAAGAAGAAGAAGAAGAAGAAGAAGAAGAAGAAGAAGCTGCTCCAATTGGAACACATAAACATATACATTTCTGTTTTCCATTATACCCTATATATCTTTTTTTTACAGAATGTAACACCATGTCCCGGAGTTCAAGTCATGGCAACGTGGCTTCCACAGCACCCAGATCTGTAGATCTTTCCTATGCATGTTGCAGATCTTTAGGAAGAACAGGATGAACAGAGAGGCAGCACAGCCTCAAAGTCCTGGCAGGAATCAGAAAGAAGCAAGGAGAGTGCTGGAAAGGATGCCTCCATCTAGTGGCCACACCTCTGCACTGCAGTCTGATCTGACACTAGAAAAGCTACACATCTTTCATTGTTAAAGCTCTTGTTGATGGGCTGGAGAGATGGCTCAGCAGTTAAGAGCAGCAACTGCTCTTGCATAGGACCCGGGTTCGATTCCCAGCACCTACATGGTGGCTAAGAACCGTCTTTAACTCCAGTTCAAAAAGCTCTTGTTGATATCTACTGCCTCTGGCCCTGAAACACATGGGTTCTAGCTGGTTTTGGGGTCTGTGTGTGTGCTGGTGTTGGAGGAGTAGAGTTGGAGACTCTTGTTGATGCTGGAGCATGTGTAGGTCTTGCTGAAGTAGTCATGGGTCTCCTAGTATTAGTTGGTTTGTTGTAGTTTTGGGTGTCTGGAGGACTTGATCAGTTTCTGGAATTTGAAATCAACATGAGAACAAAGATCAACAAGGCAAGAAGAAACAAGACCCTCCTGTCAGATGCCCACCATCCCATCATTATCCCAGATCCATGAACCAGCTCTGGCTGGCAAGTAGTAAATCCTTTCAAGAACCTGGTAAGAGTGTGGGTGTCCTCCTCTCCATGGTCTTACGCAACAGAGGGTGCACATGACTAATGGACAGGAGGACTACAGACCTCGTGACACATGTGTTTGGAACCCATTTAGGAACCCTTCACCTAGACTGTACTTCTGACTTCACTTGGTGTCCTGTATGGCCTCTAAGCCATGAAGCACATGGGCTTTACCTGATTTGAGGGTCTGGGTGTTGGAGGAGCAGACGTGGAGATTGTCATTGCATTAGAGCCTGTGTGGGTCTTGTGGCAGTATCTGTCGGGTTTGTTGCAGTTGTGGGCATCACTGGAGGACTCATTGGAGTTTTTGGAATTAGAAATGAACACGAAACCAAGGATCAGCCAAGCAAGAAGAAATAAGAGCGTCCTGCACAGCCCAGTGCACCTGGGCTGCCCCCAGGCAGAAGCATCTCTTCTGAACTCCAGTTCTTGTTACTGGCCAACTACAGTCTGCAGGGGAGGGCTTTGGAGAAATGCTCAGCCAACAGGAAGCAGCTGCACTGAATAGTTTGGAGATGAGAAGAGCGTTCATAGTTTACAGACACTTTTTAAATGACAGGTATCAGATTCACATCTTTCTCTAAGCATCTGGGTGAGATGGCCAAGGTTTGCAGAGCCCAGGACTGATTTTCTTCCAAGTCCCTGACCTAAATAACACTCCAGCCTCAGCATGTTCAATTCAGTCAGTCCTGAGGGTATGTGTACCTGAGGGTACACACCATACAGCCTGCATCTTAACTTAGCGATAAGATAATTAATGCCCCTTGGCTTATGACAATTCCCAAATAAGGCCCTACAGAAAGGAGTTACACATTTGGATAGAAAGTGGTCACAATATCTGAGAAATACAAGTTAATACAGGCCTTATCCAAAAATGCTTGAGACCACTATTAGAATTTAGATATTTCTTTAAATTTGGGAATATCTTTTGCACGTGGTAAAACTCTAAACCAGAACTGATGTATGGTTCATATACATATACTTTGTATACAAAGTCTAAATTTAGCTTTATATACACTTTCAATAATTTTGTGCATGAAAAGTTGCATGGTATAAAATTTTTCATTTACATTAACAAATCAGCATTCAAAAAGTTTCAGATATTGGAAGACTTCAGAGTTTGAAGTCTTAGAATAGGAATGTTGGACCTATAATTTACAAATCAACAGAATCAGAAGCGCTATAAGAATCTAAGTGGCCTCATAGAGAATCAAAACTGTAATTAAGGCAAAAACAGTGCTTGGTAGGACAGGGGAATCAATGAAGATCAGTGAAGGACTTGAGCAGGAACAGATGTTTTTGTTTTTGGTTTTTGTTTTTATTTTTAGTCAGGAGAAACATTTTTTTCCCTTTATGTAGTTTCATCAACTCTTAACTCTGTTAACTATAAAATAAAACCTCAGGAAGTGGGAATGACTCTGAAAATTCTTCTTTTTGAGGAATATAATTTGGAATATAGCCAATTTTTGACTTGAAAGGAGTAAAAAACAAAGTGCGCAAATTGTATGCAGTAAATTGGTGTAAGTAGATGTCAGTCCTCCTGTAATTTTTTATCATGGTGATTTATTCATATGTATATCTAAGCATGTGGGCTATGGCCTGTGCATGGAGCTCTGAGGATAGCTTGAGAGAGTGGGCTCTCTCTTCCACCTTGAGATTCCAAAGATTGAAGCCATCTGGCTCAGGACAAGTACCTTTCCAAGATGAGCCATCTTGCCAGTCCTCAGCCCCCTTTTATCTAATGGTCCAAATAGTAAATCTTTGAAGCTCAGAGACCAAAAAATATGCCATTATTAGCAGCTACTCGGGTCTATCAGTTTGAAAGTCACTGTTGACTGCATAGAGAAATGAATAGATGGTCTGTGTTCCAATAACACTTTATTCACACCACATCACTGGGTTATATTATCTAATCTGGTCCTGGGTTATAGTGTGCTGACCCTAATCAACTGTATAGCACAATCCAAATCCCTCCCTGGACAGCATACAAACCTGAACTATAGAAAACAGCAAGCGTGCAATCTGTGGTCAGAGGATCATAATGAAAACAAAGGAGAAGAGAGACCTGACCAGCTCAGACTTTGTTTTCAGAGATATTTTTTCTATCAGAAAGGTGGGCCAGATACAACATACTGACAAGGGGATCCTGGAAGAGCTGAAGAGTGAGCTCAGTGTGAGAAAAACCCAAGAGAATGTAGAATTTGGTTGTTAAGGAATGAGGGAGAAAGTTGCAGGGTCCCCTATAGACTCACTGCCTGGCCCAGCAGTGGATGGGAAGTCTACACTGAGCTATAGCTTCAGCCCTTCACTTCATGTTTTTAGACTTCATAGCTTAAAATTTTTATACTGTACTAAGCAGCTAAGGGGATTTCAGCCTCGTCAGAGTATAGACTGCCATTGTTGGACTACCCGGGCTGTATCATGAAGGTCAGAACAAGGGGATCAAGACAGGATGCATGCTTACTGGACGTCATTTGGGGGACCATGGGAGGGAAAGACCCCAGTGTGGAGCACAAGGGCAGGATTGATGGTTGTTTGGGCTTGCCAAGGAGGAACCTTCAAGAACTTCCTTAAGGAAAACATGACATCTTTTAGAAAAAAAAGTCCTCCAATTCAGGTGATATGTGTGTGTGTGTATTATATATTATTATATTATATATTATATATATATATTTTATATATGTATATATTAGACTCTATAGGCCTTAGAAAAAAGACAAATGATAATAGAGAACATTAACTGGGGGGGGGCATGGAAAGGGAAATTACTCTAAATTTGATTGAGAAATGATATATGATTTCTGGAAAAAGTTTAATAACAATAAAAAATAAATAAATATTTTAATACTGTAAACATTTTTCTGTAAACACATTCTTCTTCAGTATGATTATCTGAAAGATACATCCTACATAAAATAACTTACTATACTATATGGTATTCATACTATTTTCATTTTCTGTGTGTGTGTGTGTGTGTGTGAGAGAGAGAGAGAGAGAGAGAGAGAGAGAGAGAGAGAGAGACTTACTCTGTAGCACAGAGTAAGACTGAATTCACTATTCTCCTACCTCTTATGGATTACAAGGATATGCCACTGAGACCAGGTCAAAAATGTTCATTTCTAAAGGTTAGAAACCTCTATCACAGAAACTGGGCATGTTAGTTCACATTTATATTCCCAGAACATGCGAGGTAGAGTCAGGAAGATCAGGAGTTCATGGCCAAATTTGCCTACCTATTGAGTTCAACGAAAATCTGATTTCAGAGACTCTGTTTCAACTTCCCCACATTCCCCCAAATGCTACTGAAAATGAAGTCATTTACTCAACTACCCAAAGCAGAGCCAATGCTTTCTTTAAAGACTTGGTGACATAAAGGCTGAGGTTTAGTACAGAATCAGTTTTCACAATAAGTTTTATAGTACCATCGGGAGGAATTAAATTTTATTATGGGCTTTAGAGTCAGTCCTGGAAAGACATATATACCCAGATCCCTTCTAGTAAGCTGATGCCATCCCATTCCAGCAATTGAACCAGACTCAGTTATGCAACTGAAACCCCAGAATCAGAGAGTATTCAATGAATGACAAGAAGAAGAGGAGGAGGAGGAGGAAGAGGAGCTGGAGGTGGAGGAGCAGGAGGAGGAGGAGGAGGAGGGAGAAAAAGAAAGAAAAGCAAGAAAGCAAGAAAGCAAAAAAGCAAGCAAGCAAGCAAGCAAGAAAGAAAGAAAGAAAGAAAGAAAGAAAGAAAGAAAGAAAGAAAGAAAGAAAGAAAGAGAGAGAAAGGAACCTGAGACTCACTAATTTGTCATGCACATTCGGGACTAGACTATGAGTTATGGAAGTGTTCTAAAGGAAAAATCTTTCAATGTTATATAAGATAAATTCATATTTTCCACTGAAATATTCATTACTTGATTTTGTCTAATATAATTTAGGGTCACAATTGTAATACATGCCATTATAATTAATTTCAGAAATATGTAATAAAAATTAACTTCCTACTATGACCCATCTCAGCAGTTTTTAGTAGTTTTTAAATTTTAAATTGTGAGGCAGATGTTGTGGCTCCCCCCACTAATACCAGCACTTGGGAGGTAGAAGCAGTGGGTGGGGATCAGAAGTTTGAGGTCATCCTCAGCTACATAGAAAGTTTGATGCCAGACCGAGATCCAGTCTCAAAGTTAAGTTTAATCATCTATCTCCCCATATCTCATGGAATATTTTGCATTAATATGTTTTAAAGTTAAATCACTGAAAATTGCTTTTAAAAACTAGAAGGCACAAGGAAATGTAATGAAGGTTAACTCCCCCTTAGACCCCTGATTCGACTTCCGCTCCCCCAGCCATCACACACAGAAATCTCTGCTACTATTTCTTATGAACCTCCATCTAGGTACACACATGTACATATGCTCACCCTTTACCTGACATACACTGGTGGATCTTGCTCAATATGCCATCAATTTTGTAATTCATACAGGTTGAGCACTTTCTTTGGCTTTAAGATTATATCCTGGTTCTTTTCTCACTAGATAACCCATAACCATCCAACCAAGTCCAGGGACTGGCCCTCTTCCTCCTCCCCCTCCAGCCTGCACAGCATCCCCAGCTCACCTACACACTTACCTGTCAGAAGCAGCACAAGGCTGAAATGACCACTCCAGTGTGGGAAAATTTAGTTAACATGGGTAGCATTCTAAACCAATGGGACCTCCCTGGCCATACCCATGGGGTGGGATGTAGTGATGAAAAGGTTTAGGATTTGGACCTGGGAGTTGAGTCATGCTGGCTAATATAACCAGACATTTTGCAATAAAATCTCTCTCTGCATTTGGACCTCAACGTGCATCTACATGGTGTGCTTTCCTGCATATGTTTCTCACATGGATCGTTCTGGGATTAAATGGGCCCCACAAATCTCGGTGGACCCCCCACAATTGGTGTCCGTACATGGGGCAGGATGAAACCTTAACAAATTAGGTATGCGTACCCCTAAATCTTGCCTTTTTCTTCTTTCTCCTCTCTCTCCTGATATCTATCTATGGTGGTGGAGCCTTCTCTCCTGCTGGTTCCAGTGGATGGGAGGGTGATCTGAGAACTTGTGACTTTGTACACTTGGAGGAAAACTGCAAGGATCTGATTTGGCTTAGAGAGAATGTCCCATTCTCTCCAGGCATATGCCTCCTGGCATGGTCACTCCTGCAGGCTATAAAAGCCAGTGACTTCAAGGCTGAGTTTAATACCAAGGCTTATCAGCCATGCTTGGCGTTGGAACCATTTTTCATAATTCTACAGGTCTGAAAACCTTTCTGGTTTTAAATCCCTCCCCCCAAAGAAAGACTTCATCTCCTACTGTGAAAAACCTGTTCTAAGTTCAGCTCCAACCTTAACTTGTTCATATGTAAATTTTCTCCAGGTAGCTCTCCTAGACCTGAGCTCACTTCTTTCTGATGCAAATTAAAGCCTTTCACAAGAACCACCCTACCAAGAACAATTTCTCCAGATAATTTTAAACCTTGGCCACTTGATACCTTTTTCTTAATTCTTGCCTTTTATTGCTCTCCTGTCTTCTTGTGGGTTTTTTCTAAATCTAACTCTTCCTGCCTAAACCTGCCCGCTATTTGAAGATCCAAAATTGGGATTCAGCTAGCTGTATCACTTAAGTAATTCAAATTCATTTCAGCATGCTTAACTTAAAATGTAATATTTTTACTTAACCCCCCAGGTACCCTAGATGTCTTTTGAGTAAATACAGTTACAATTGAACACAGTTACAATTAATTGGTTGATTTAATTTTTATCTTGATCTTTTTAAAATGTGTTTCATCTCAAAGATTTTTTTCTCACAGAATTCTTGACCACATGTGGTTTGAGCTCTGGCATCAACAGCCTGCCTGCTGTGCATGCTTACCAGCTGCTGGACTTGTAAGAGAGGCCCATACTGACTCCATTTTGAGTATAGCCACCATTTTAAGCAATTTCTGGAACCTGCCCAATCCAGGGAAAAGGTCAATTGCTCAAAGACAGTTGCTCAAGGCCTCAAGAACAGCTAAATTAAACTTGTTAAAGATAACTGTTGGTATGTGAGGGCAGATGGACTGACCCAACATTTCCTCATTCCAGTTGCAGGATTGTGTCTAAAGATAACTGTTGATATGTGGGGTGCCCTTGGGCTGACCTAACCATGAGCTGTAAACCTGTTATTATCCAATAAGGCTAGAAGTTACCCAAACCCCGCTAAAATTCCCCTAGACCCTGTATAAAAGGCCTTCGAGCCAAGTTATCAGGGTCAGAGCCTTTTCCCTCCCACCCCAGCATGCTAGTTTACTTTTTTCCCCCAAAATAAAGTCTTGGTTTTCCATCCTTCGATCTGTCTGGTGTGGATTCTCGAACCCTAACAGACTGAGCATGTGGTATCTAAATCATGCCCTTTAAATTTTGATTTTAGGTAACATTCTTTTGATTTCAGCATTTTGGAGACAAAATAGATGGATTTCTAGGTGAGTTTACAGGCCCTGGAGTCCTAACAAAACAAACTTGCTCTGATAAATTGTCTTTTTTTAAGGACCATTAGTAAAAACATGAATTGCTATTTTGGTTCAATTTAAATGAGAAAATTTTTGAATAAAACTGTTTAATGTTTCTTTAAGCCCATCTTCAAACTGTGTGTATGTATAAGTGAATGCAAGTTACTGCTTTTAATTCATTATAATCCTACAGGTTTAAATCTAATTAGGAGCTGACTATAAACAAAGATAGATTCAACTCATAAAGAATATTTGTTTTATACCCCTTAGTGTTAACAATTTTTAATTGGGTCTATAGTATGCATATTATTCAGTTTAATGATAAATATTGTTGTTGATTATTGTTAGTAACTGTTATTAATAGCTATAATTATTGTTATTGAATATAATTATTAATAATAATAATTCAGACTAATGATAAATTATTCATCGTTGTTGGCTATTCTTGACAGTTATTATTCATAATTATTAATGATGATTATGACTAATAATGATTAATAATTATTACAGATAATTGGCAATGATCAATAATGGTTATAATTATTGTGATTGTTGTGATTATGGATAACTATCATTCTTCCAAAGTCCTTAATAATAAGACAAGATGGATTGGTCCAAGACTACAAACAACTTTGATCCTTCCACTTTGGGGCTCCCTCCTCCATCTTTGGATCTGTAAATAGGATAGGGATAGTTAGACTTAGCAGAGGGACAGCTTAGGGACAGTTAACCAAAAGGGACAGGATAGGGAAAGAATAGAGTAGACTTTAGGGATAGTTCATTGAAGGCAGATGGTTGGGAATGGGCCTAAGAGGTGGCATACAGATCTCAGCTGTTTTATGTGTTACTAGGACATTTATTCTAATTATGTAAAATAACCCTATGACAAATTATAAAAGTTTCATGTTTCTCATTGAACATCAAACAATATGGCTTTCCTCTCTTGCAGGTCAACCTAACAAATCTTTCTTATGTATGTATGTATGTGTGTAGGTATGTATGTGTGTATGTATGTATGTGCACACACAAGTGTGTACGGATGTGTGTACTTGTGTTCTAAGTATATTTTAATGTTAACAGCTATAATACCAGTAAAAACACTGCCTCTGAGTTGGAACGTGGCCCTTCTTTCTCAAGATGCAGATTTAAATTAAATAGCCAACACATAATTTCAACAAAGGTTATGGGTTATCTATTAAAAATTTAAAGATTTCATTGAACATCTTAATGGATCTACACTGCCACCTACTGGTTACACCCTTTCAACATCTGAAACAAAGATGCAACCAGGTTTTCATTGTATTAAAGTGTTAATTAGTTTTTGGGTCTTTGAGAATAAAAAATATAAAATATAAAAATTTAAAAATTAAAAAAGTGTGTGAATTCCAATTAACATCATTACAGAATTTGTGGCCTGCATTTTTTTTTAATTGTTGCACACATACAGGCTAAGACAAGCCTGCATTTCTTTCAGATGGATAGCTGGTGTTCAGGACTGCATTTCATTTGGGTGGCCAGTCGGTTGGAAAAAGGCTCCCTTTGTGGACCACCAACCTTGGTAGCTGGTGTGAAATTCCTGTCCTGGCTCTGGGCAGGTGGAAAGTCACGGCCAAGAGTAGGAAACGTGTCTCATTGTCCCAGGTTAAGGACCTGAGTAGGAAGTTACTTCTCTGGTGGGGTTACAGGAGTAACCAACTGACCTCTGAGCTGAGGGGTCAGTTCCCCACAGTGTCCACAAAGTGGGCACTGTGTCCCCCTTCCCTTAGCAGGACTGCATTGCACCTGCTCGTGACAAAGGAAGCTTCCTAGAAGCTCCTACAAAAACAAAACAAAACAAAACAAAAATCAAGATGGTAATGATGGTAACAACTTCTCATGGGCCATATCTAGCCAGTCTTTAATTAACTAATGGGCATAAGAACAGTAAGAAAAATTTATTAAGAGCTAGATATTGAAAAATTTTTAAAGCAGGTTTTCATTCCAGGCCTGGAGAAAGCCAAGAGCTTGGAGGAAGATAGTTATTAAAATCCACTTTGTCAGGTTTGCAGTTTAAAATGGTATACTTAAAAATAGCATATATTTATACAGAGAGGTATTTCAGTAGAGATTTATACAGAAATACAAAATAAACCATATAAGTTAATGGACTTGATTTCTCTGAAGTCAGTTTTAAAGAACAAAGAATATATGTGGTTAAAATTTATTTGGCAGGTATTCAACTTTGCCCAAGCTTTGTCTATATATTATAGGATATTAGTAGACTTAATAAAAGACTGTACTGGATAGCTTTAGTGTCAACTTGATACACCTGGGTTGAGGGAGCCTCAATTGGGGAATTGGCTCCACTGGATTGGCCTGTGGCCACATCTGTGGAGTATTGTCTTGATGGTTGAGCAGTGTGGGAGGGCCCAGCCCACAATGAGGAGTGCCACCCTGGGCAGGTGGTTGTGTACTGTATAAGAGGTCAGGCTGGGCATGAGCCAGGGGAGCAAGCCAGTGAACAGCATTCCTCCATGGCTTGTGCTTCAGCTCCTGCCTCCAAGTTCCTGCCCTGAGTTCCTGCCTTGGGCTCCCTAAGTGATGAACTGTGACCCAGGAGATGTAAGCTGAATAAACCCTTTCCTCCCCAAGTTGGTGTTGGTCAGAGTGTTTTGTCACAGCAATGGAACACAAACTAGAACAAAGACTTAGTAAAAATGTCTGTATTAGTTAAATTTGATTGAAGGTTTTGGTGGAAATGGTAATACACTTAAACTAATTGGGAATATAAAATGTTAATTGTTTTGGGGCTGGAGAGATAGCCTAGCGGTTAAGAGCACCGACGCTCTTGCAGAGGACCCGGGTTCGATCCCCAGCACCCACATGGCGGCTAAGAACCGTCTGTAACTCCAATTCCAGGAGAACTCCAGTTCCAGGGGAATCCGAGACCCTCTTCTGACCTCTGCGGCATTGCACGACACGGGTGCACAGACCTGCATGCAGACAGTACATTCATACACATACAAAAATAAATAAATTAAAAAAAAATGTTAATTGTTTTATTTATAATTTTTATTAAATTTCCAACAATAACTTTGGAGTTAAGGTACACAAATGGTCTCTATATTTTTCTGTGTTATACAGTATCACCTTGTAACACTTTCTTTTACTTGTAGGATAATTTAAAGAAATTAAGTTTACTTCCCAAATAAATAGCATACAGTCAATGATAAACTGTTTGGGTGAATTTGATGAAAACTTATGCCTTGATTCCTGTTTATGGGTATGTGTAATACAACTTAGGCATCTATAGGTCAAAACATAAAAATTTAAAAAACAAGAAGAGGGAGGTGGTATAGTATTCCTTCTGGGATATAAATGGAAACTCTGTATTCCAAACCTTTTCATAAATTTTCAATGTTGAGATCTTGAAACTAACAATGGGAGGATATTTGTATGTTCCCACAGGTAAAAAATCACCAATCTAAATGCTTTTGGCTGTGCAGGATGGACTGGGAAATGCCAACAGAGAGGCTGACCCATCTGAACATTAAAGAAAGAGGAACCTCAGACTGCCTTAGTCACAGACACTGAGCATCTCTCTGAATTCTATTTGGGATAACTGTTTATAATGTGCCCTAATGAAGTTTACCTTCCAGATGCTGAGAAACCTTCCTACCTCTCCCTTTTATAGGAAAAAGAAAAACATGATGGTACTGAAGTCATTCCCTAACTGTAAATTAGAGCTAACTGTTATAGTGGTAATTTCTTATAAAACAGGTATAACTACTTTCTTTAATTGACTGGTAGACATAGGAACTGTGAAAGGATAATTCTCTATTCAGAGTCAAATATAATAGTAAAGTCTTTATAAGCTGTGTAATTAAGCAAAATATATTAATACAGGAGAGCTCTGATATCAGCAATGGATTATTCTGCCAAGGAGAAGTTGGTTAGGGGATTCAAGCCCCCAAAATAAAGGCCTTTGCCTATAAAATGGGATACCTGCAAGAAGAAAGGTGGTAAGACCCTGTTGTCGAAGACCTGGTGTAAGCATGGGAAAGATGAAACCACACTTGCAAGTGTACAGTTGGTCTCTGGAATGCCAGAGAGTGTTACCAAAGGCCACTAAAACAATAAAGCAAACATTGGTCTCTTTGAGAAAAGCAAGACTCCTCCATCAGAATCAGCTACACCTGACCTGCCTGGAAATACTGTGCGGCAGTGGAAGCCATATGTCTATATATCCCAAATCTAATTGGCTATTAGCTCTCTCCTTGGAAGAATAATTCACAGCTGATGCCACAAGCTTACATGTCCTGGGATTAAGTGGGCCCTACAAATCTCGGTGGACCCCCCACACTCCAGGATGCATCATGCCACGGACCTGAAGGAAAGGGAAGACACACTGGTTGGCTGTGGCACTAGGACATGGTGTCTGAACAGACCTTAATTCTCATACTAAAACTTTTCCTCTGCCCTGACTGTGGGAATCAGTGTGCCTGCTCTGTTGGGACTGAGAGAAGCCAGCATTCAAAGGCTTCATTTGGGATTCTGTTAGTCGGCAGTGGTGGAAGCTTCTGTGCCTTCCCATGGTTGAGTAAAGCTGTCCTCCAACAGCCACTTCTTTCCCAGACTTTCCACACATATAGCCATCCATCTCACTCCTGTCTGGGCACAAATATGACAGAAAACAAGAATGAGATAGAAGGCAGAGATTGTAGCTGCAAAACAGAGACCAGCTGGTTAACAGCAGAGCCCTCTGATGGACACAGGGCTGCTCCTGCCCAGTGGCCACAGTGGTTGGCCCCTAAGCTTCAACCAAGTTCATCATAATGGAGATGAGATGAGCAAGAATGTGAAGCACTGTGGTGAAGCACTCTTGCTACCACACAATGCCTGAGACTACAGCTTCCTGAGAACCATCTAGAAAAATCCTTTGAGAAGTGTTTGGGTTCAGATCCAAACCTTCCACTTACAAAGATGGGTAGTCATGGGAGTTCCAGGCCCCTCTGTGTTTTGATTTCCTCATCTGTATAATAGCATTAAAAATATTTGCCCAGCTTTTTAGAGAATCTGCTGTGAAGCTGATGCTGGCTTCCTTACTGACAAGCATCTAATCCTCCAAGAAGCCCTGAGGCAGCTGCTTTAGCCCATTTGTGGAGAAAGGTTACATAAGTTCAGATTCTACGTTCTGGGTTTCAACCTTTGCTCCTTAATCACTAAACTATAAACACATGAGTAAGTTCCTTTAGTATGTCTTTAACTCTTCTTCTGGTCAAAAGCTACAGAAACTTCCCGGACAGGAAAGGACAGTCCATTTGTCATCTTCTTGAAGCTGGTAACAGCCTCTACTTGAATAACATCCTAATGCCTTGTGCAAGCTGGCAAGAGTGTTCATGGAGACATGGATGAGCTTGGTTTCCTAAGGCCTGGGGCCCCTCACTCCGCACACTAGCAGTCTCCATACTTGAAAGAGACCAGAAACCTAAAGCCACAAGTTGTTGGCCAATGACTGAAACATTTTTGTATAGAATTAAAACATTTTTTATGGTTTAAAAATGCATCTCTCACCAGCCATGGCACACATGCTTTCAGTCCAAGCATTCAGGAGGTAGGAACAGGCAGACCTCTGTGCAGCCAAAGGCCAGCCTGGTCTACATAGTGAATTCCAAGCCAGCTGAGGCCACAGGGAGACCCTGTCTCAAAAAGACCAAAAGAAATAAATTTCTCAACAAAAGTCCAAAACCTTAAATTAAGAACTCACATGTAATTCAACATTTTTTTTCAGCCTGGATTCACTATGTAGATCTGGCTGTCATGAAACTTGCTATATACAACAGGCTGCCCTTGAACTCATGGAGATCTGCCTGCCTCTGTTTCCAAATTGCTAGAATTGTTATGTGTGCAACCAAGCAGGACAATACTCAGCACTTTGACATGTAGTTGGCAACACGGGGCACTCACCATCCCTTTTTTTTAGAGTTCTATTGAGACAAAGTCACCTGCATGGACATTCATTGCTTTAGCTGCCCACCACCTTCATGACACAAGCTCACTGCTCCTGAACCATCTCACAGGTTGTCAGTGGTGACAACTCTCTTTCTGATTAAAAGAAGGGATTACACCATGATCCTTAACAGCTTTATAGATTCCCAAATAAAAACTATTTCCACACTCTTGAATTCAAATTGGAAACTAGATGGGTTCTTCCATGGAATAAACATGTCTCTGGCCCTTACAATTCTTTTATTTTGTGTCTACACACATTTGAGATGAACATGTTTGATCCATCTCACCCACCATAGTTTGGATCATGGCAGCTGGGACTTGAAATCACCAACAGTATGTCAGCATGACCTGGATCATGCAGGCTGAGACTTGAACTCACCAACAGTACATCAGCATGACCTGGATGGATCATGTGAGCTGGGACTTGAACTCACCAACAGTATGTCAGCATGATCTGAATCATGTGAGCTGGGACTTGAACTCACCAACAGTATGTCAGCATGACCTGCATCATGTGAGATGGGACTTGAACTCGCCAACAGTATGTCAGCATGACCTGCATCATGTAAGCTGGGACTTGAACTCACCAACAGTATGTCAGCATGACCTAGATCATGTGAGCTGGGTGCAGGTATGTCTGCAGGAGCTCTGGGTGGGTGGCCTCCTCTGGGAAGAGAGAAATTACTTAAGGGATAACCTGAGGCTTAAATGGACAAAGAGCTTGATGACATGGGTTCCATCCACAGGCCCACATGGGAGAAGAAGAGAACCAACTCTCACAAGTTCCCTGACCTCCACACAGGAAGCTGTAGCTTACCAGATGAGAGAGAGAGAGAGAGAGAGAGAGAGAGAGAGAGAGAGAGAGATTAGAGAGAGAGAGAGAGAGAGAAGAGAGAGAGAGAGAGAGAGAAGAGAGAGAGAGAGAGAGAGATTTATAAAAATGGCCAGGGAATGTAAACTCATACAATCACTATGAAAAGCAGTGTGGAGAACCCTTAAAAGACTCAAAATGAGCTTACCACCTGACCCAGTCATACCACTCCTGGGTATATACCGCAGACATAAATGCACAGCCATGTTTATTGCAGCTCTCTTCACAATAGCGAAGAGCTGGATCCAACTCAAGTGCTCCTCAACTGGCGAGTGGATAGAGAAAATGTGGTATATCTACACAATGGAATTCTATGCAGTAGTAAAGAAAGATGACATAATGAACTTTGCAGGTAAATGGATGGAACTAGAAGATATTATGTTAAGTGTAGTAACACAGTCCCAGAAAAACAATGAATGGTATCCCTCATCTGTGGATGCTAGCACCAAGTACCTAGTTGTAAGGCAAACTGAACAAAGTTAATGTTATATTCCTCGTGACCTGAAAGCAACTATTTTCTTATATTGTGAATCCCTTAACAGGTTCTAGAACTAACCTACCATTTATTTTTAGGCTTTGGAATTTTTGGTATATGGGTGGAAGGTATGTATGCATATTTTAGAGTAATATAAAACCAAAAGAATGAGGGAAAAAATGGCCAGGTATGGTGGTGCACTATTTTAATCCCAGCACTCAGGAGGGAGAGGCAGGTGGATCTCTGTGACTTCAAGGCCAGCCTGGCCTACAAAGTGAACTCCAGGCCAGCTGGGGATACAGAGAGACCCTGTCTCAAAAAAGACCCCCCCAAAAATTGAAGTTAATCAAAGTTCACAATGAAACTTCAGTTTCCCAGTTAGGATCTAATGAAACATCCATTATGACTTGCTTCTTACATTGTCAGACTCATGGCTGGGGAGGAGAACTGGAGCATTTTAGGGTAAGCTTTGCAGCGTGATTTGTCCATGTGCTGTGGGAGATCCCACAGCAAGGTGAAGATGTCTTGCCAAAATTAATTGGTGAACCAGAAAAAAATGTACAATAGTATTCTAAAGTGATGAAGCAACACTTTTTATTAGTGAGTATGCATAGAACTGAAATAAGAAAATATCATGCAACACTCATGCTCATAAAAATTAAAAAAAAAGACATTTACTGAGAAATAACTCTAGAGTTGCTATTACTATAAGATCTATGAGGGGAAATCTACATACAAGCTTTAGTGTTTTTCTCTTTTCAAAGACTTTTACATTTTATTTATTATTTTTATTTTGTGTATATGAATCTATTGCCTGCATATGTATAAATACACTTATATCATACAGTGCCTATGGAAGTCAGAAGAGGACGTCAGATCCCCTGGAACTAGAGGGGATAGTTGTGAGCTGTCATGTGGATGCTGGGAATTGAACCTGGGCCCTCTGTAAGAGCAGCCAGTCCTCTGAACTGCTGACCCAACTCTCCAGCCCTAACTTTTTTATATTTTTTAAAAATTGTGGTGGCACATGCCTTTAATCCTAGCATTCTGGAGGCAGAGGGAGGCAGATCTCTGTGAGTTCAAAGCCAGGTTGGTCTACAGAGTGAGTTCCAGGACAGGTGGGGCTATAGGGAGACCCTGTCCCAAAAAGACCAAAAAAAAAAGTAATAAATAATAATAAAATAATAATAAAATAATAGTAAAATAATAAAATAAAGGCTCATGAAATGTGCTCAATATAAGACTAAGCAAAAAGTAGTAAAGCAATGCGGTTAAACAGGGGCTGGTGGTCTGTGGCACAACTGCACAGACAACCTTCATGATACACATGTCTGTCTCATTACACCATGTATACAAAAGCATTGGGTACAGGAGGTAAACAAAATATTTTTTTTTTTGTTTTTGAAAATAATGTTCTTGAATTTTTGTGATTTTTATGTAATATATTTGAATATATTTAGACCCCCCTCTATTATCTGTGCACCCTCTTTAGCCCCTCCCAGCTGGATTTCATGCACTCCATCATATTTGACAAGTTGAGCCAAGTTTGTGTCCCCAAATGTCCTTCGATGTGCATCCATCCATTTGAGCTTGGCTCGCCTTGCTAGCATCTCATCCTATAGAAAACCAACTCTCCCTCTTCCGGTAGTTATCAGTTGCCAGTAGTTCCTCCTCTAAGGTTAGGGCTTATTTCCCACTTCCCATTTCTAAGTTGGGGTTTTGTCTGGCTTGAGCTTCCATGGGGCTTGTGCACACTGTCACCATTTCCCAGTTGTCTGGAACACCTGCATCCTTCTGGTCATCTGCCATGTCCGGTAGATAGATCTTATTATGCTTACTCTACTTCCTCTCACACAATGGTCCCTGAGCCTTGGGTGGCAGAGGTTTGATATGTGTGACCTTTCCAGCAATAAACTCTGTAGTCTTGTATTCTCTGAACATTGGCTGGTTGTGGCTTTCTACGTTAATCACCGTCTGTCGAATGAGAAAACTTCAATTGTGATTTGAGGGATGCATTAATATTTTTCTTCCTCCTGTTCCACTATGTTCTTGAGCCTTAGGTTTAGAGGTTGCATTGTAGACATATCACTTGGGGCTGAGCACCTCACAGACACTCATTCTCTGTGTTTTACCAGTTCGGGGACTTTTTGGCAGTCTTCATCTATTGCAAAATGAAGGTTCTTTGATGACTGGTAAGAGGTACACTTGTCTGTAAATATAAGGATCGATATTTACAATACAAGAAGAAATTACATTGGTCTAGGATAAACAAAAGTAGGTTTTTCTCTAGGATCTATGACCTGTACAGGATGTTTATAGTAGCACACATGAATTTTCTGTCATTGATTGGTTTTCTCCCTTGAAAGTTTCCAGAGTTTCCTCTGATTCTATGTCTTCAGGCAGGAGTCTTCCTGGTAGGTTCCAGCTCAATTGTTCTAAGTCCTCTGTCTGAAGTACGTCCTGTCTTCAGAATTGGTTTCAGAAGGCAATCAAGGACAGCAGCAATATTTGAATTATTTGGAGGATCTTTTGTATGACCCTGGCCAACAATTTGAGGGGATGTTTCCCCTGTCTGGCACTGTGGGTTTGTTATACAGCCTTCAGCTACATACATGCACTCATATTCGTGTATTTTTCAGTAGGCTTTTGAACTAATGCATTTCCTTCTGGGTTTTCACTCCACCTAAGCATTTCTACCTTTCTCCTTCTCTCCCCCTGTATAACCTTCCTTACTCTCTCCCCAGCCATACAAAGAACTGACCATAAAAAAGGAATGACCATAGCCAAAAGGCTACAGAAAGAAATCAAGTGAAGGCATAATTATGGAAACACAAAATAGGACTAAGAACACAGACAGAAAATAAAATGGCAGTACCCAACACAAATCTTTCAATAACAACTTTAAATCATTAAAGGCCTCAACTTTTAGTAAAAAAAACAGTGGCTAGTTGAGTAGATTATGAAACAAAATCCTGGGGCCTGGAGACTTGGCTGAGTGGTTAAGAGCACCAACTACTCTTACAGAGGACCTGGGTTCAATTAGTAGCACCCACATGGCAGATAACAACTGTCTGTAACTCCACATCCAGGGGATCCAACACCCTCTTCTGATCTCTGAGGGCATTGTATGACATGGGTGCACCTACCTACATGCAGGCAATATACTCATACACGTAAAATAAAAACAAAAAAAATAAACAAAATCCAACTTTTTATTGTCTACAAGAAATTCACCTTACCTTTAATGATAGGAACCACCTTAGGGTGAAAGGATAGAAAAAATATTCTAAGAAAATGGCATTAAGAAACAAGCACTCATTGCTATTCTAATCGCTAAAAAATAGACTTCAAAATAAAATTAATCAGGAGAGATCAAGATTGTCACATCATAATCAAGGGAACAAATGATCAAAAAGGCATTATAATCATGAACATATATGCCCCAACTGCCAGTGTACCCAACTGCATAAAAATGATACTACTGGACTTCAAAATATAGATTAATCCCAACTCAGTAATAGTAGTTGACTTCTATATCCCATTCAGTCAATGAATCTAAGAGCTGGTTCTTTGAAAAGACAAACTAGGTAGATAGACCTTTAGCCCAGTTGACACACAGAAAGTGCAAATCCAAATCAATAAAATCAGAGACAAGGGGCTGGAGAGATGGCCTAGCGGTTAAGAGAGCCGACCGCTCTTGCAGAGGACCCGGGTTCGATCCCCAGCACCCCCATGGTGGCTGAGAACCGTCTGAGGCTCCAATTCCAGGAGAACTCCAGTTCCAGGGGAATCCGAGACCCTCTTCTGACCTCCGCGGCGTTGCACGACACGGGTGCACAGACTTGCATGCAAACAGTACATTCATACACATACAAAAATAAATAAAATTAATAAAAAAAAATTAAAAAAAAAATCAGAGACAAAAGGAGAAACATCACAACAACAAAAAGATCTAGAACATTAAAAGGGGATACTTTAAAAACCTATACTCTATTAAAATTTTTAAAAATCTAAAAGAAATGAATAGATCTCTAAATTAAATGGTTTGTTTGTTTATTGAGACAGGATCTCCCTGTAGCCTCAACTGGCCTGGAACTCAATATGTAGATAAGGCTGGCCTTGATCTCACAGAGATCTACTTGTCTCTGCCTCCCTAGTGCTGAGATTTAAAGTGTGCACCACCATGCCCAACACATAAAAGATCAGGACTGAGATGCTCCTTATAAACCACCTGAGCTGAAAACAAGGCAAAATACAAAATGCTGAAAATAGTTGGGTGTCAAGAAAAGGGCTCAGTAAACTAGATTTTTTTTTTTAGTAAACTAGATTTTAAGATCTAATGTGTGGAATGAGAACCAGGGACGATGGACGGCATCTTTAATCATAGGATTCAAGAATCTAAGACAGGCAGATGATGAATTTCAGGCCAGCTTGGGCTATACTGTAAGACTATCAAAAATAAAGTCTTTCTTCTTCTGTTCCTGCTTGAAAACCTGAGTCCTCAGCTTTCTGCTCCAACTGCCTCCTTCCTTGCCTCCATCACCACGATGACCCTCCCTCTGGAACCACATAAACTCTTATTTCTGTAAGTAGCCTTGGTCATGTACTTTATCACACCAACAGAAAATAACCAGTAAAGAAGTTGGTACCAGCAAGTAGGCTGTTGAACCTGGCCGTGTTGGTTTTTGGAGAAATGTGGAAGACTTTTGAAGTCTGAAAGAGAAAGGAAGTTGAATGCTCTAAGACCTTAGTGGGCCCTTCTAGTAGAAGCCTGGAGGAAAGTAGTGCTGAAGCAGTGTAGTTGTGGAGGGAGGTAGTTACAAGGACTTAAACACCAACTAGGATATTCTGGTTAGGAATCTGGCTAAAATATGCTCAAGGCCCAAGAAATTACCTGAAGTTAGATTAGAAAGAAATGGATAGAGGCTTCTTTGGTGGATGAAATTTCAAGACAGCCTAATGTTGAATATGTGGGGTGGTTACTAATGGTGATATTATGCAGATGTACAATGAAAAAGAACAAGTGGGAGCCAGACATTGTGATACATGCCTTTAATCCCAGTACTAGGGAGGCAGAGGCATGTGGACCTCTGTGAGATTAAGGCCAGATTCATGTACAAACAAGTTCTGAGACTGTCAAAAAGTACAAATAAAAAAAGAACAAGTAGGGTAGAAAGAAATACAAAATATATAGTTTGGAGAGGAAAAACTTGGAAGTTGATGATAATTTTTAAAGTTGGACAAAATACATTTTGCATTATAATATGGTCATAAGCCTATGGGGGCCAGGGAGTAGGATGTGGTGGTTTGGATAAGAATGTCCCCCATAGGCTCCGAGTATTTGAACTCTTGGTCCTCCGTTGGTGGTACTATATGGGGAAAGTCATGGAATTTCTAGGAGGTGTGGCCATGTTGGAGAACAAATGTCACTGTGGGTGGGCATTGAGGGCATATGGTCTCAGCCCATTACAATACATTGATCTGTGTCCTATGCCTGTTTGAAGAGGTAAGCTCTCAGCTTTCTGTTCCTGCTGTCTTCTGCCAAGCCTCCCTAACACAAGAATTATTATCCCTGCAGAATCAAGACTAAATAAAAATTTCCTTGCGTTAAAAATAAAAGGAAAAAATGAAAGGAAAGTTTGTTTACAAGACTGCTATTTCAAAAGTGCTAGCGTCTGCCATTGTAGCTCACCTTAGTAAGCTGAACTTCTTTTCATGTAGCTGCACTCTACACTGGAGAGGGATGGGGAAGAGATAAAAAAGAAAATTTAGTATGCCAGGCAAAACGTTCATGATATCTTCCTCAAATCAAGGGTGTTATTTCTAATTCACTCTGTTTCCCCTGTACTTTTGGATAATTCCTCAATGTGTCTTTGCTTGAGTATTGAACGCAAACCTCATTAGAGCTCAGCATCTTCTCTTCCTTCATGGTTTGTTATATTCACTCACATAGCCTAGCATACTAGAACAGCATTGTTCAATGCATTGTTCAATGACTTACACTGAAAGAAATGGAAAGGCCTAGATTTTTCTAATGGGCTGTTGGATAATAAGAGTAAACCAGGTCCACTCTGCCAGTGAGTGCCTGAGTTCAACCTCCACTTGGAGGTGTGAGCCACCAATTGTGCTGTTCCAAACTCCCTACCCCCTAGCTTAGGAACACCTAAGCTCCACCTGTGGCTTCAGGCTAGGCCTCTCTACCTTTGGACTCAGATTCAGTTTATAGTCAGCCCTGCAGAGTTGACAGGTAGACTCCACATGGTGTAAGGGTCCTGTAGTTTCCACTCTTCCAGGGAGCACCTGAGACTGATATCCACTTGGTGGCAAGATCCCCCAATTGTGTCATTCCAGACCCCCTACCCCCTAGTTCTGGATACCTAAATCCCCTTAGACCTAGATCCAGGCATCTCTAGCTTGCCCTGAGAGCCCACAAGCAGACTCCACATGGCGCTGGGCCCCATGTGTTCAAGCCCACCAAATAGATACCTGTCATGGGCCTCTGGAGGAACTTCTGACTAGCTGGATGATAACTAGCTGGCCCTTCCAGTACAAAGTCAGAAGTGAGAACATGAAGCTTTGACCAATCAGCCTTTCCTAACTAATAAGAAGACAAGGAAGGCACCTGAAGAATACAAACGAAGTCAGTCTACAATTCAACAAAGAAACACTTGAGCCCCGTCATGCTAGAATCACAAACGACAAAAGAAATCCATATGCCAAACCCACAACAACAACAAAAAGAAAACATGAAAAATGCAAATAATATGTCTCTACTAAATACTACCAATCCTGTTGAAGAGAGCTACAATGAGGACAGCCAGGACACAAAATTCAAAAGAACTATCACAGGCATGATCAAAGAATCCAAGGAATTTAAAGAGCATGCAAACAAACAAATAAAACAACTAAAAGAAGATAGGGATAAAATAAAAAAAATTTTTAAAAGAAAAATTAACCAAAAAAAGATAGGGACAAACTAAAAGAAGATAGTGATAAAATTTTGACTGAATTCATAAAAAAAAGAGACAGAAATACTAAAGAAAAGTGAGGTTGAAATAAAAAATGAAATGGAATATTCAATAAGCATCTGGAAAGAATGGGGGAAAGACTTGGTAATAAATAAATGAAGTAGAAAAAAGAATATCATGACTGGATGATAAAGTGGAAGAATTGGACCCCTCAAGTAAAGATTATGATTTTTTTAAACACAGGAAGGGAATATTTAGGAAATGTGGGGCACCATGAAAAGACCAAACCTACCCATCACAGGCACACAGGAAGAAGCTCAGGATAATGGTATTGACCAGATCTTCAACAGGATAGTAGAAGAAAATTTCCCCCAATTAAGGAAAGACATGCATATACAAATACAGGAAGCATATAGAACACCAAATAGACAGGACCAGAAAAGAAATTCCCCATGCCATACCATAGTAAAAATACTAGAGGCTCAAAACAAAGAAAGAATACTGAAAGGTTCAAAAGAAAAACAAGTCACATATAAAGGAAAACCCATCAGAATTACAGCTGACTTTTCAATACAAATAATGAAAGTCAGAAAAGCTTGGACCAAAGTATTTCCATCTCTAAATGAATATAGGTGCCAACCCTGAATATTTTATCCAGCAAAAATGTCTATTATAGTTGAAGGAGAAAGAAAAATCTTCCATGACATAAATAGGCTGAAAGAACTCATGTCCAGGAAATCAGACCTTCGGAGAATACTTGAAGTAATACAAAGAGTAGAAGAAAAGAATGAGTATACCCAAGCAGCAACAGAAGTAGTTAATGCAAACAGAAACAAAATGATGAAAAGCAATATACATCTCTCCATAATAACTTTAAATATCAATGCACTGAACTCCCCAATCAAGAGACATAAACTAGTAGAATGGATTAAGAAACAAAATCCATCTTTTTGTTGACTGCAAGAAACCCATTTCAGCTTCAAGGACAGGCACTATCTTAAGGTGAAAGGGTGGAAAAAATATTCCAAGCAAATGGCACTAAGAAGTAAGCAGGAGTTGCTATTCTAATACTGAACAAAATAGACTTCAAACTAAAACTAATCAGAAGAGATAAAGACTTCATTCTTATTAAAAAAAATTAACCAAGAACATATCACAATCATGAATATGTACACAGTGAACTCTGGTGCACCATTCATAAACACAGCACTACCTGACTTTAAGGCGCAGATGAATTCCAACACACTGGTAGTAGGAGAATTCAATACCACACCTTGTCCATTAGACAGGTCAACTGGACAAAGAATAAACAGACATCTGAACTGAACAATATGATACACCAAATGGACCTGACAGATAGCTACTGTATATTCCACCCAAGCATCAAAAAATATACTTTCTATACTGCACCCCATGAAACTGTCTCCAAAATCGAACACATACTGGGGCACAGAACAAACCTCTGTTTGTTAATACAAATAAACTGAAATAATTCCATGCATTCTATCTGGCCATAATGCAATAAAGCTTAATACCAACAACAGAAGAACCCCAAGTAACTACATGAACTCATGGAGATTAAACAACTCACTCCTGAATAATGAATGGGTCAAAGGATAAATTAAGAAAGAAATAAAATAATTCCTAGAATTAAACAAAAAGGACAATAAAACACAACAAAACCTCTGGAGCACTTTAAAAGCAGTAATAAGGGAAATTTATATCTCTATGTGCCTACATTAAAAAAGAAAACAGAAGCTGGGTGTGGTGGTGCACACAGCCTGCCTTTAATCCCAGCACTTGGGAGGCAGAGGCAGGCAGATCTCTATGAGTTCAAGGCCAGCCTGGTCTACAGAGCGAGCTCCAGGCCAGCTGGGACTAAAGGGAGACCCTGTCTCAAAAAGACANGGTCTCAGCCCATTACAATACATTGATCTGTGTCCTATGCCTGTTTGAAGAGGTAAGCTCTCAGCTTTCTGTTCCTGCTGTCTTCTGCCAAGCCTCCCTAACACAAGAATTATTATCCCTGCAGAATCAAGACTAAATAAAAATTTCCTTGCAGTTAAAAATTAAAAGGAAAAATTCAGGGAGTAAGGAAAGTTTGTTTACAATTTACTATTGACTGAGATTATCCATATCTAACGTGCCATTTTGAGCAGTCTGCCATTGTAGGCTCACCTTGTAAGCTGAACATTCTTTTCATGTAGCTGCACTCTACACTGGAGAGGGATGGGGAAGAGAAAAAGAAAAGTTTAGTATGCGCGAGGCACAAACGTTCATGATATCTTCCTCAAATCAAGGGTGTTATTTCTAATTCACTCTGTTTCCCCTGTACTTTTGGATAATTCCTCAATGTGTCTTTGCTTGAGTATTGAACGCAAACCTCATTAGAGCTCAGCATCTTCTCTTCACTTCATGGTTTGTTATATTCACTCACATAGTCCTAGCATACTAGAACAGACATTGTTCAATGCATGTTCAATGACTTACACTGAAAGAAATGGAAAGGCCTAGATTTTTCTAATGGGCTGTTGGATAATAAGAGTAAACCAGGTCCACTCTGCCAGTGAGTGCATGAAGTTCACTGCGCTATTGCGAGGCTGTAAGCACCATTGTGCTGTTCACAAAACTCCCTACCACCCCTAAGCTTAGGAACACCTAAGCTCCACCTGTGGCTTTCAGGCTAGGCCTCATCTACCTTGGACTCAGGATTCAGTTTATAGTCAGAGCCCTGCAGAGTTGAAACAGGTAGAACTCCAGCAATGGTGTAAGGGTCCTGTAGTTTCCACTCTTCCAGGGAGCACCTGAGACTGATATCCACTTGGTGGCAAGATCCCCCAATTGTGTCATTCCAGACCCCCTACCCCCTAGTTCTGGATACCTAAATCCCCTTAGACCTAGATCCAGGCATCTCTAGCTTGCCCTGAGAGCCCACAAGCAGACTCCACATGGCGCTGGGCCCCATGTGTTCAAGCCCACCAAATAGATACCTGTCATGGGCCTCTGGAGGAACTTCTGACTAGCTGGATGATATACTAGCTGGCCCTTCAAGTACAAAGTCAGAAGTGAGGAACATTGAGCTCTGCTTTGACCACATCGCCTTCCTATTAATAAGAAGACAAGGAGCGTCCGGTCAGTCATTCAGCCGAGACACCGTCAGATGTCCGTAAACTTGAACAAAACACTGAGCCCTTCTGAATCACAACGTACAATCCATAGCACCCCAAAACAAAGAACCACATGAAAATGCAATATAAATGTCTCTCTAAACTACCATTCCTGTTGAAGGAGAGCTACATGGGCCGCCGGACACAAATTCGAAAACGACAGACTCAAGTTAAGTCATGACATAGAGAGCATCGCAGACGGTTAAAGGATACAAACAAATAGAAACGAAAGTAAAGAGCATAGTGGTAATTGATTTTAAAGAATTACAAAAAAAAGAAGGGACCCAAAACGAGGTAAAATTTGATGAATCTAAAAAAAGCAAGGATAATAAAAGTGAGGTTGAAACTAAAAAATGAAATGGAATATTCACCTAAGCTACTGGAAAGAATGGGGGAAAGACTTGGTAATAAATAAATGAAGTAACTAAAAAATATCATGACTGGATGATAAAGTGGAAGAATTGACCCCATCAAGTAAAGATTATGATTTTTTTAACACAGGAAGGGATATTAGGAAAGTGGGGCACATGAAAAGAACCAAACCTCCCACGTGATAGCACAGGCACACAGGAAGAAGCTCAGGATAATGGTATGAACAGATCTTCAACAGGATAATAGTAGAAGAAACATTTCCCCCAATTAAGGAAAGAACATTGCATCACAAATAAGGAAGCATATGAACTACACAAAATAGCAGGCGAAAAGAAAATTCCATCATCCCATAGATAAAAAATGATCAAAAAAAAAAAAAAAGAAAATAAAAAATAAAAAAAAAAAAAACAATGTTCACATATAAAGGAAAAAATAACCCATCAGAATTACAGCACTGCTTTCAATGCAAACTACTGACAGCTGAAAGCTTGGACCAAGTATTTCCATCTTCTAAAATGAATATAGGTGCCAACTCGTGGATATTTTATCCAGCAAAAATGTCATTATAGTTGAAGGAGAAAGAAAATCATTACCATGCATAAATAGGCTGAAAGAATATCATGTCCAGAGAAATCAAAGACTTCGAAAATACTGAAGATAATACAAGAGTAGGAAGAAAAGAATGATATACCCAAGCAGCAACAGAAGTAGTTAATGCAAACAGAAACAAAATGATGAAAAGCAATATACATCTCCATAATACTTAAATATCAATGCCTCAACTACCCATCTCAGAGAATACGCTAGTAGAATGGTTATGAAACTAAAATCCATTATTTTTGTGACTACAAGAAACCCATTTCAGCCTTTAAGAACAGGCACTAATCTTAAAGGGTGAAAGGGTGGAAAAATATTCCAAGACAAATGGCACTAAGAAGTAAAGCATGGAATGGTTGCTATTCTTAATACTGAACAAAATAGACTTCAAAACAAAACTAATCAGAAGAGATAAAAGAGGTCACTTCATTCTTATTAAAAAAAAATTAACCAAAACATATCACAATCATGAATATGTACCACAGGAACTCTGGTGCACCATTCATAAACATCAGCACTACCTGACTTTAAGGCGCAGATGAATTCCAACACACTGGTAGTAGGAGAATTCAATACCACACTTGTCCATTAGAAGGTCAACTGGACAAAGAATAAACAGACATCTGTACTGAACAATATGTACACCAAAAGGACCTGACAGAGCTACTGTATTTATTCCACCAAGCATCAGAAAAAATATACTTTCATACTGCAGCACCCATGAAACTGTCTCCAAAATCGAAACACATACTGGGCACAGAACAAACTCTGTTTGTACTAAAATAAAACTGAAATATTCCATGCATTCTATCGGCCATAATGCAATAAAGCTTATCCAACCACAGAAGAACCAGTAACTACATGACTCATGGAGATTAAACAAACTCACTCCTGAATAATGAATGGGTCAAAGGATAAATAAGAAAGAAATAAAATAATTCCTAGAATTAAACAAAAAAGGACAAAAAACAACAAACCTCTGGAGCACTTTAAAAGCAGTAATAAGGGAAATTTATATCTCTATGTGCCTACATTAAAAAAGAAAACAGAAGCTGGGTGTGGTGTGCACACAGTCCTGACCTTTTAATCCCAGCACTTGGGAAGGCAGAGGCCAGGCGACCTCATATTGAGTTCAAGCCAGCCTGGTCTACAGAGCGAGCTCATTCACAGGGCCAGCTGGACTAAAGGGAGACGCCTGTCTCAAAAAGGACAAAAAAAAAAAAAAAAAAAACAAGAAAGAAAGAAAACAAAAAGAGCACAAACAACACGGTAACTCAAGTCACTTGAAAGATAACAACAAATAAAACCCAAATCCAGAAGAAACAACAAAAATCAGAGCAGAGATTAATGAAATAAAAACAAAGAAAGCAATACAAAAATCAATGAGTCCAAGCCAGGCATGGTGGAGCATGCCTTTAATCCTAGCACTCGGGAGGCAGAGGCAGGTGGATCTTTGTGAGTTCTAGGACAGCTGGGGCTACAGGGAGACCCTGTCTTGAAAAGACCAAAAAAAAAAAAAAAAATCAATGAGTCCAAGAGCTGGTTTCTTGAAAGGATAAACTAAATAGACAGACCTTTACCCCAGTTAACCAAAAGAAAGAGAGATCAACCCCAAATCAACAAAATTATAGATGAAAGGGGAAACATCACAACAGACAACAAAAAATCCAGAATATTATAAGGGAATATCTTAAAAACCAATACCCCATTAAATTTAAAAACCTAAAAGACATTGATGAATATCTGAAATCATGGGAATCATCAAAGATTAACCAAGAAGAGATCAACAGCTTAAACCAACCCATATCAGATAAGGAAATTGAAACAGTGATACAAAACATCCCAACTACAAAAAGCCCGGGCCCAGATGGATTTACAGCAGAATTCTATAAGACATTTAAAGAAGATCTACAAAAAATATTACTTAAGTTATTCAAAAGAATAGAAACAAAGGGAAATCTCCCAAATACTTCTATGATGACAGCATTACTCTAATGCCAAAACCAGGCAAAGATACAACCCCAAAAGAAAACTATAGAGCCATATCCTTAATGAATATAGATGCAAACATTCTCAAGAAAATATTTGCAAACTGCATAAGGGCACATGTCAAAAAGGTCATCCACCATGATTGGGTCATATTTATTCCAGAGATGCAGGGATGGTTCAACATAAATAAGTCAATAAATACCATGAATCATAAAAATGGGTTCAAAGACAATACCACATGGTCATCTCAATTGATGCAGAAAAGGCCTTTGACAAAATTCAACATGTCTTTATTTTTAAACTCTTAGAGGTAATTGGACTGGAGGCAACATAACTACATAATTAAAGCTGTATATAAGAAACCCACAGCCAACATCATTCTAAATGGAGAAAAATTAGAAGCATCCACCTTAAACTCAGGAGCCAAGCAAGGCTGCCCATTATCTCCACTCCTTTTCAATACAGTTCTTGAAACTCTTGCTAGAACAATGAGACAAGAGAAGGAAATTAAAGGAGTACTAATTGAAAAATAATAGGTCAAACTATCCTTTTTTGCATATGACATGATATTATATCTAAGGGATGCCAAAAATTCCACCAGAAAAGTGCTAGAAATGATTAATAATAGTTTCAGTAAAGTGGCAGGTTACAAAATTAATCTACAAAAAAAACTCAGTATCCTTTCTATATCATAATAACAAGCAATTAGAGGAGTATATGGAAACCCTCCCATCCACAATAGCCTCAAAAAAAAAAAAAATCTCGGAACAAACCTGATCAAAGACATTAAAGATCTCTACAATGAAAATGTAAAATCTTTGAAGAAGGAGATTGAGGAAGACACCAGAAGGTGAAAGGAACTCTTGCCCATGCTTATGGAGTGGAAGACTTAATAAAGAAAAAATGAGCCGGGTGTGGTGGCACACACCTTTAATCCTAGCACTTGGGAGGCAGAGGCAAGAGGAACTCTGTGAGTTCAAGGCCAGCGTGGTCTACAGAGTGAGTTCCAGGACAGCCAGCACTACAGGGAAACCCTGTCTCAAAAAAAAAAAAAAAAAGTTTTGCCTTCCAAATGTACAAGGCATTATTTAACTCTGTGTGAGACACTCCAGAATTTTTGCCTCCAACCTTTCTTTAGTCAATACAAAACGCAGCTTGTGGGCCAGCAAAATGGCTCAGGGGGTAAAGGTGCTTGCCACAAAGCCTGAGGGCTTGAGTTCAATTCCTGAGACCCACATTATGGAAGGGGAGAACCAATTCCCTCCACATAGGAAATACAGCATACAGGAATATGCACACACACACACACACACACACACACACCCCAAAAATAAGTAAACAGATGTAATAAAAAAGAAATTAATCAAAACTCAAAGTGAGGCTTCAAAGCTCCACCATGAGGATCTAATGAAGTATCCATTTTGAGTTATTTGTTGCATTTTCTCATTCATGGTTTAAAAAAATGTTCACATCCTGAATGGGGAAAGGATGTGGGACATCTCAGGGGAGTTTTGTGAGGGTGAATGCAAAACCACCAGCAGCAAGTGCAAGGTCAGGAAAGACTGCACAAGGGGATGAAGTTCTCCAGCCATCTGCACCGGCGGGCCAGGGAAAATGGACAGAATTTTTCTCAGCTGACAACTACAGCCTTTTAAATTTTTTTCTCAAGCTTTTCTCAGAGTATCTGCCCCACTGTGCTGGATTTCAATGACTAGAAACTTATTGAAAGACAACAAACTCTAACTCCTTATCTTCCCAAAACGGGCCACAGGTTTCACCTTTCTAACAATCCAGCCAAATCAATACCTTTGAATTTACTAGCCTTGACGACATCATGGTTCTAACACAAACCTTCAAATGTCAGCTGCTAATCTGAGGCTCCTTCCTTACGCTCCATGCATGTTATGTTTTACTATTCTCCTTAGTAATCACAAAAGTCAATGAACAAGATTGTAAACATACCATGCCCTCGACTACCTGTTTCCATTTTTTTTTTTTTTTTTTGTCTTTTTGAAACAGGGTCTCCCTGTAGCTCCAGCTGTCCTGGAACTCACTATGTAGACCAGGCTGGCCTTGAACTCACAGAGATCTGCCTGCCTCTGCCTACCAAGTGCTAGGATTAAAGAAAGGCATGTGACACCACACCCGGCCCCTGTTTCCACTTTTATATTATGATATGATAGATAGTATGTATAATGCATGGACCCTGGTCTATGTTAATGGGGCTTAATACAAGAGCACCAAACTATTTTCTACACATTTCTTCTCATTTCTTGTGCTAACTTTGCTTTAAAAGACATTAGCAGAGGCTGGAGAGATGGCCTAGCGGTTAAGAGCACCGACCGCTCTTACAGAGAACCCGGGTTCGATCCCCAGCACCCACATGGCGGCCGAGAGCCGTCTGAAACTCCAATTCCAGGAGAACTCCAGTTCCAGGGGAATCCGACACCCTCTTCTGACCTCCGCGGCATTGCACGACACGGGTGCACAGACTTGCACGCAGACAGTACATTCATACACATACAAAAATAAATTTAAAAAAAAGACATTAGTAGTTCATTTATGGAGTCTATTATTCCATTTAAATTAGTATCTACCTCCCCAAAATACAAAGAACTCTACTGATGATGACTTACTTTAAATTCTACCAATTTGATTATCATTGTCCTAAAGTCCCAAATATAATTTCACATAATTCCATGTATAATTCCATATAATACTGAAACTCCAAAGAGCAATATTGTGATTTTTTTTTTCTCTTCAGCATAAGCCTACAGAAGACTGTACTTACCACTTAGTTCAGAGCTGCAGCTTCTTGTTCAGTCTCCCTGGTCTTCTGTGGTGACTGACTCTTCCTGTGTTGCTTGTGGATAAACACAGCTCTCCTGGAATTCCATCCTTTCCTCCACATGCTTTGTGTGCGAATTGAGTCTCTCCACTTCTCCAATGTTTTCACTAGAGAGTATCTACTCTTTTATTTAAACAGATTGCAGAAAAATATTAGTAACTAGGAATGCCACTAATTTTGACCTGAGCTAGTTCCAAAGCTGCAACAAAGATCTACACCTCAGGTCAGACTTCAGGCCTAGAGAGCATGCTCATTTTAACATGGTTGGTATATACTGAGACTATGAACCCCTGGACAAACCCTCTCAATTACAGATGAATAAACAGAGAACAAAAACAGGAATAGAGTATAGATCCCAGCATGGTCCCTGGGGCAGAACTGACTCTAACTATTCAACTGATTCCACCACTCAACTAACATCATCCTAAAAAATGTTTAATAGCAACTCATGCTACAAATAGAAGAGTCTCAGCAAATAAAATGAGTCTCTGCTTACCATATAGTAAGTGTAAGGTCATAGCCCACCTAAGTCAGGAATTCCAGGAAACCAACTGGGGCAGAAGTTCTGAGAAAGTAGCTGCAACATCCTGCATTCATGCCTCACCTGATATCAGTCACGAGCCTCAGTTTATCTCGAGATGCTCCTCCTGATACCAGCCACAGACCCACCTACGCCCTATCTCCCATCTCCTCGCCCCCACTCCCTTGTAAACTCACTTCCTGTGTGCTTGGGTATAAAACTTCCATTCTGAGGACATTCTAACGCTGGGCATCCTAATCCTGACACGGGCAGGCCAGCTGCCATGCCTAAAATAAGCTCGACTTCCTTTTCATCGGAGTCCTGACATTTTCTCCTTGTACCAGGTCTCCCAAAATGAACCTAACAGTAAGTAAGCTGTGTCGCTTAGTAATTGCTGCCTTTCCTGTATTCTAAAAGGACCTTCCCATACCCCTTTCACCCTTCCCTTGAACACACTAATGTAGAAGGCTAAATGTTTTTTATTCAAGATTATAAATTAAAAATTACAAAAATAAGAAAGACCGCCAACTGTAAAATAGCAGATGTAACTGATGCTTAATATAGTTTGAGGTCAAATTGATCAAAATGTTCCTGTAAACATTTTTTTTTTCTAGCATTTCCCTTTCCACAGTTCTAAAGATGGAATTAACCAGTCATATAATGTCAAGTAGTTGAAATCCTGAAACTTGTATGTTTCCCTATAAAATGATATGTAAAACCCCAGTTTAGGGCCCACCTTTTGGAGTTCACTCTATCTGGGTCCCAGGTGAGTTAACAGAGCTCTTTTCAGCCAGGCATGGTGGCACATACCTTTAATTCCAACACTTAGGAGACAGAGTAACTTGGATCTCTTGAGATTAAAGCCTGGTTTACATAGCAAGTTCCAGACCAGCTGGGGCTACAGGGAAACCCTGTCTCAAGGGAAAAAAAAAAAAAAAAAACTAACTAAAATAAATAAATAAATAAATAAATAAATAACAAATACAGCTTTTTTATTATTTATTTCTATATGTGTATGAATGTACTGTCTGCATGTAGGTCTGTGCACCCGTGTCTTGCAATGCCGCAGAGGTCAGAAAAGGGTTTCAGATTCCCCTGGAACTGGAGTTCTCCTGGAATTGGAGTTACAGACGGTTCTTAGCCGCCATGTGGGTGCTGGCGATCGAACCTGGGTCCTCTGCAAGAGCAGTCATCTCTCTTAACCGCTAGGCCATCCCTCCAGCCCCCAAATACAACTTTTTTGTGTGAACTCAAATGTCTCTTCTCAGTTCTTAGACTTCATCTCACAACACTTCCATGGACCATTGTCTGGGAACACAGGGGTGGTTATTTAAGACCCCTACCATTGACAGCAGAGGATCAGCTGAAAGCCACCTGCTCCTAGCCCCTCCTCCACTTGCAAGAGTAGAGCCACTTCCTGGCACCTTCCATGGTACCCTCCCCATGAGCACAAGGAAACCCAGGGAGACACAAGAACCAGCAGAGGTTGCATTGTAGATGTGTTGTCTTGGCATGAACCATTCTCAGATCATGTCTGTGTGTGTCCAGTTATGAGACTCTGTACTATTCTCATCTGGTGTAAAAGAAGCTTCCTTTCTGAGTGGTATCTGGGATATTTGTCTGTACATATAAGGATATTTCTGATGTTACCTTAGTGTAGGGATGTGTCAACCTTAGGGAATTGCCATGACCTTGCCAGTTGTGTGAATCTGGCTATGTTAACACTACCACACAGGAGTTTCCTCCCACTGAGTGGGCTCTAGGTCCAATTGATTAGCTGTTGGTATCCCCCAAGATAGAAGTGCCGCTATTGCACTGATATCATATGGTGTGCTGGTCATTGATGTGGATATTTGGTCTGGAGGCTGATGTTGGACCATCGATTGATGATTTCCCTCTGTGGCTTGCATAGTGCTCTCCACAGCTATGAGAGCTGCCTTCAGGGGTGGAGACTTCCAGGTCAGAGCCAGCTCCATTGCTCAAGATCCGGTCTCTGAAGCCTGTCCTGTCTTCAGAAATAAAGTCTTATCTTCAGGTTCTGGGGGGCAATCAAGGGCTGTGGCAATAGCCTGTGTAGTTTTGAGAGTCTCTTGGACTACCCTGGCCAACAATTCAAAGGAAGGTTTCTCCTGTCTGGTACTGTTTCTTGATATGCAGCCTTCATCTTCGCATATGGACTCATGTAGAGGTATTATATTTATAATTTGTCAATAGATTGTTAGACTAATATGATTCTCTCAGGGTTTTTTTCACCTCAGAAAGGCACTAGTTATCTCTTCTCCCTCCCTTTATCTGTCTAGCTCTATCTTCCATGTCTTATCCATTTAAAGTGTCCCCATTTCTCCCTTGATGCTGCCAGTCTCCTATGAGACTTGGCACTTCTCTTGGGCTCCTTTTTTACTCTTTATCCCTCTCTTTCCTTCTACAGCCCTTCCTCTCCCCTCCGGTTTAGATGCCCTGATTTTATCCATCCCTCCCTTAGTAGCACCTGTCACCTACTAGCCTTCTCTTTCAGGTTCCCTCTCCTCTTACTTTCCTAGTTCCTTTTCATTTACCTGGTTCCTGCAGTTACACCCAGATATATACTTAAAAGGATTTGGTGCTAGAATCCACAAATGAGGGACAACATACGTCATTTCTTTTTCTGAGTCTATGTCACTTCACTTAGCATAACAGTTCTTAGTTCCATCCATTAACCTGCAAGTTTCATGATGTCATCTTTCTTTACCACTGCATAAAACTCCGTCCTGTAAATGTACCACATTTTCATTATCCACTCATCAGTTAAGGGACCCTTAGTTTGCTTCCAACTCTTCGCTGCTGTGAAAAGAATAGCAATAAACCTGGATGTACAAGTATCTCTGCAATAGGATGAGTCTTGTGGGTATTCACCCAGGAGCGATATGACTGGGTCAAGTGGTAGGTTCATTCTGAGTCTTATAAACTGCTTTCCATAGGGCTTGCATGAGTTTGCATCCCACAGAAGTGAATGAGCATTCCCCTTTCCTCACAACCCTCACCAGCATTTGGAATCGTTTGTTTTCTTGATCATAGCCAAATTCAGTAAGAGACAGATGCTGAAGTCTCCTGCAAGTTGTTACAATGGGTTTGCTAAGGTCAAAGCACTGGGTCGAGCACCACAGGGCTGCTAGACTTTGAGGTATAACTGGCAAAGGAAGACTGCATGTTATTTTGTGGGTGAACTTAATTGAAGCCTCAGCCTTTAATGGCTGCGCTATCCCTCCAGCCCTGATGTTGAACACTTTTAAAGAGTTCACTTGTCTGCTCTCAGGGCAGGCTAGAGATGCCTGGGTCTGGGTCTAAGGGGCTTCAGGTGCACATCCATTTTATTGCTGCTCTTTTCACAATAGTGAAGAGCTAGAAGCAACCTAAGTTTTCCTCAACTGATGAGTGGACTGAAAATGTGGTACATTTAAACAATGGAGTCTACACAGTGAGTTGCAGACCAGCTGAAGCTACAAGAGATCCTGTCTCAAAAATAAAAAAAAAAAAAAAAAAAGATTCTACCAGGCAAAGGAAGAGACAGACTTCAAAACAGGAAAAATCTTTGCTAACTATACATTTGTCAAGTTTATAATACATAAAAGCACAGAAAATAAAAATCAAAACAAAAATGTAATTTAAAAAATTGACTCATGAACAAACAGCTTCCCAGTGTTGAAATATGCAAGGCATGTAGCACATACCTTTAATCCCAGCACTTGGGAAGCAAAAGTAGGTATGGATTTCTGTGAGTTCAAGGCCAGCCTGGTCTTCTCAAGTTCTAGTCCAGTTAGAGCTACATGATATAATCTTGTCTCAAAAAAAAAATCAAAATATGAAGCACAAATGGCCAATAAATATGAAAAAATGTTCAACACCTTTATGATCATGGAAATATACATTATAACTACATGGACTCCTTAAAATATAAATATTTTATTCATTTTTTTGCTTATTCTGTTGTGTTTATACACTTGAGCATACATATGCCATGGTATACTTGTACACACCGGAGGAAGTTGGGTCTCTTCTCTTTCAGGAGCTGGGTCTCTTCTTCCACCTTCTGGGTGGGGATCACACTCAGGTTATTAGGCTTGACAGCAAGTGCCTTTATTCACCGAGCTGTCTTGCAGTCATGCACTGAGATGCTATCTCACTCCAGTCACCATAGTTATCATTAGAATATAAATAACAGACAATGCTCACAAAAATAAAGAGGAAAGGGAGTCCTTCGTGCTCCTGGTAAGAATGTAAATTGGGATCCATTTCCCATGAGTTCTCCTTGGGCCTGACCCCTTTGCACTGAGGTCTCAGGAGAGCTTCTGACTACCTGAGGTGAGTGAGCCAAATCTTGTCACTAATAAGAGGCGCCCCCTGCTTTGGAACCGTCCCCAGTACTTCTGTTCCAGAGCCCATATCTCCTCTTAGCTAATAAGAACCAGCCCACCCTGTTCCCCTCAGCCCTCCTTGGGCTTTGACCCGTTCCTGCAGAAGCTGCCGGAAAGCATCTGACTAGCTAGGACAGTTAGCCAGAATATCCCCTTGCAAATCTGCTCTTCTAAATAATCAAACTGGCCAATGAAGATTATCCTTACAATAAGCTTTTCATTAACTCTTAGTACAATTACTTTATTGAACTGTAGAAAAAACTGATTCACTATGGAAAAGATGGTTTGCCTTCTAAAACATTTTAACTATAAATACGGTCTGGAGAAAACTGAGAAATTGAGTCTTGAGGGAACCCTGTGACAGTTTCAGATGCTCTCATACTTGGATTAGAACTTTTCTAAGATAGAAGCCTTTGTTCCTGTTCCCTCCTTTTCTCCCTTTCATTTCGTTCCTGACATCTAAGAACTAGTTAGTTCCAAGCCTGATGCATGTTTCCAGAAATGCCTACCATGAAGACACAGTGTGGTGGAAATGGCACTAATATGTGCACTATCGTGGCGAGCTGCTTTCTTCCCTTGATACCTGCTCACTCCGTGCTCACTAAGGGAACCTCTTCTCACACGTAACACCCTTCCTTATCCCAGGGCAAATCACATAATAGTGCATCATCTATCTAGAGCCATAAGGATGTATGCCTATGTCCAATGGTGACACTAGACTCCCTTCTGTTTATCTCTGAAGGAAATTAAAACCTGCAGGTCCCCCTGATTTGTATACCTACAGGAGGTAAGTCACTTTACTTACTTGGAGTTACCCTATAAAAACAGGTAGGGGCGGGGTGTGTTAGCACTCTGTGAGATCAAGACCTGCCTAGTCTACACAGTGAGTTCCAGGAGAGCTTAGGCTAAAGGGAAACCCTGTTTAAAAATGACTGAACCAAACCAAACCAAACAACAATAAAAGAGGCAATTACAAAATTCTCCTAGATTAAGTCTCTCCTTATCCCCCTTCCCCTTGTTTTTATTGCTAATTCCTATTCCTCTCTTCATAATGCTTGTAGTAACAAGATAGATGTTCATTTCCTGCAAGATCAGTGATTGTCTTTCATGGACACATGCATTACAGAAAATTATGAACTGCTCACGTTTGAGAGAATGCTCTAGAGTAACTGGAAGACTGACACTAAGCTGATGTTAGCAGAGAGGTTGAGCATAGACAGCCAGTGTCACTGACAAGTGGGACTCTAAATGAACTGACACAAAAAACAGCCTGGAGCTTCAAGGGTGTCTGGCATGGTAAAAATCCAGTTGATGTCTTCTGCAGTCATGGGTAGAAGGTCACTGAGAAGCCACTGGGGGTTCTTAATCCATGACAGAAAGACTATTTTCAATAATGTAGTCTTGGTCTTCTACTTGGACTCTGGGTTGCAATAGCATCATATTGTGCAGGACTCCCATCTTAGAGATTCGGAAAGCAGTCCAGCTGTGGAGAGTTATTGAAGAAAGAGTAAGACACAAGCAGTCACTTCTAAGTCTGAGCAGAACTTTCACTTAAGACCCAGCAAGATCAGGGACCCAGACTCCAGGAGCCCCATACATTAATAGTAGCAACACACAGGACCTAGGTATTAAGACATAGAAACCTCTGTATAATAAACATGATACAGGGACTGGGGAGATGACTCAGCTGTTATCAGCATGCTTTGCTTTTGCAGAGAACCTAAGTTCAGACCCTGGCAACCTCTGACAACTCACAACCACCAGTTTCTCTAGCTCCAAGGGATCTGATGCCCTGTTCTGGCCTCCAAACTGCCTCTGTTTACACACACACACACACACACACACACACACACACACATATATATATATACATAATTTTAAAAATTGGGTTTGTTTGTTTTTTTGTCCTTTTGAGACAGGGTCTCCCTGTAGGCAGCTGGCCTGGAACTCACTATGCCAAGCTGGCCCTGATCTCACAGAGATCTGTAAAAATGAAAAGAATATCTAGCATCAAACTGAGTTATAAAATCAAGATAAGAATTTTGAAATTGAGCTAAGAACTGCATGGCTGGTGTATCTGCCATTTTGAACTAGATGACCTGAGCTGGGTCCCAAGAAACCACATAAAGATAGAAGGACAAGACCAGCTCCTCAAATTTGTCTTCTGACTCCCACACAACGCATACTGCGCACGTGAGTGTGAACACACACACACAAACAAGCAACACCATAAATGCAACAAACAAATTCTTATTTAAAAAATAAAGGGTTGGAGTTGGGCCTTGTGGTACATGCCTTCAATCTCAGCAGTCCAGATGCAGAGGCAAGTGGATCTCTATGAGTTCAATGCCAGCCGGCTCTACATAGTGAGTTCCATGAAAACTGCAGCTACCGGGAGATCCTGTCTCAAAAAGACAATAAATAAATAAATAAATAAATAAATAAATAAATAAATAAATAATAATGTTGGGATGGAAAGACGGCTCAGCAGTTAAGAGCACTCGGTGCTCCTCCAGAGGACTTGAACTCAGTTCCCATCACCCATGACAGGCAGATCACAACCAACTGTAACTCCTATGCAAAAATAAATAAAAATCTTTGAAAGGATTAGAAAAAATAAAGGGTTATGAATTTCTTTTTGGTCTTTTTGAGGCAGGGTCTCCCTGTAGCCCCAGCTGTCCTGGAACTTGCTATATAGTCATCTGCATCTTCTAGCATTAAGCAAAACATTGAGGTAACAAAGTAGTGCTGCTTCATAGAACTGCTGGTGTGCGGCACAGTTTCAAAGGCAACATTTATGACACACAAAGCCCCATCATGTACACAATGTGACCACCATTGGAGGGAAGGAAAGTGGGGTTTTGGAGAAAACCATTGGTGTTTCATGTGCCTGCCCTTCCCCATCAGTTGTGAGAGATGTTTCCTGACATTACATAGAGAAGTTACTCCTTATTCCCTGATAACTGGACCCTGGCCATGGACCAACACATGAACTTCATGGAACTCATGTCCTTTAAATCAAAGAAGATTGACACAGCTGGGATTTTCCATTCCTATACAGTGACCGTTTCTATTACTAGAATGTAGAACCAATGAGCACGGCTTCAGTCAGCCACATGAAGAACATGACTTCTGAGTATTCAAAGGAACATGAGAGACAAAGTATCTCTCTGCTGAGGCCTGTCACATGCGGAAAGTGGGTTAGGGTCAATAAGCTGGAGTCAGTGTGATGCATCTGCCAGAAAGAAAGTCATGAGAAATGCACAGAACATGGGCAGTGGGGTGGATGGCTTTTCTTTTCTGTTCTTTTCTTTTCTTGCTATACTTTTTTAGACAGAGACTAGAAATCCAAGATGGCCTCCTCTTTATACTTTGTTGTTTATATATCACATTTTCACTTTTTTTTCACTCTTTAGTTTTATATGCCACATTTTCCACAGTGTTTTTCTTTTCAATTAGGAGATTAAAAAGTAAATGTTGGGGGACAGGAAAGATGGCTCGGCAGTTAGAACTTCTGCTGCACAAGCATAAGGAGAGCAGTTCATATCCCAGCACCCACCAGACATCTCTTACACACCTGTAATCCAAACACTGAATGGACAGAGACAGGAGAGTCACTGGGAAACATGAGATCCTGGTCAAGGGAGAGACCCTGCCTCAAAGGCAAAGGTGGGGATTAACAGAGAGGACATTCAAGGGAGAGACCCTGCCTCAAAGGCAAAGCTGGGGATTAACAGAGAGGACATTCAAGGCCCTTCTCCAACCTCAACACAGCCACACTTGCATGCACACCTGTTTTACACACGTACAAAGGCCACACTCACACCCATACTCTCTCTCTCTCTCTCTCTCTCCTTCTCTTTCTCTCTCTGTCACACACACACACACACACACACACACACACAAACATAAAAAAAAGCCATATGTGGTGGTGCACGGCTTTAATCCTAGCACTCAGGAGGCAGAGGCAGGTGAATCTTTGTGAGTTCAAGGCTAACCTGGTCTACAGAGTGAATTCCAGGACATCCTGGGGCTACAGGGAGACCCCATCTCGAAAAGACAAAAAACAAAAAAAGGGAAAGAAACTAAAAGACTAAAATGATGCTGCATTTCATGGTTTTCTACCTAGAAAGAATATATTTATTTTCCGTTTTCAGAAGCAGGTGGAGAACAGATTTCTAAGCATGGACTGCTGAGACTGACACCTTAGTGTTTGTGCAGTGTGAACCTGGGAAACTTTTCATATTTCTGAATCTTTTGTCCAATCTGTAGGATACAATAATAGTAGTTTCTACTTCATAAATGTATTACTATGGAGGACAAGACCGAAACAATGAAATCCAAATGTATTGGGCAGATACACTGTGCCCAACACTGTTCAAGGCCTGCTCTGTGGAGCGGCTCATAGGCTTAACTCAGACACAGGAAAGGCTGTGTATGAACAGATAGCAAAAGCTAGGCATATCCATCCCCATACTCCCTCCTCTGCCCTATCTGCCTGTCCCCCAACTCCATTTATCCCTTCCTATTGCCTACATTTCTTTTTGGTCCTTTTGAGGCAGGGTCTCCCTGTAGCCCCAACTGTCCTGGAACTCACTATATAGACCAGGCTGACCTTGAACTCATAGAGATCCACCTGCCTCTGCCTCCCAAGTGCTGGGATTAAAGGTGCGCACCACCACACCCGGCATTTCCCTACATTTATTTTTAATTAAATGTATGTATGTATGTTTGTATGTATGTTTGTATGTATGTATGTAAGTATGTATGTATGTATGTATGTATGTATGTATGTGGAACTGTGTATGGATATGTGCATATGAGTTCATGGGCCCTGAAATGCTTGGGATTCTCCCAATTTTGAGTTACATGTTATTTCGAACCCCATGATATGGTGCTGGGACCTGAACTGGGTCCTTAGCAAGAAGAGTGCACTCTTGTAACCACTGAGTCATCTCTCAGCCTTTCATTAGCTTTAATACAATATGTACTCAGTGAAAAAAAGCATTCATCAAAAGGAAAGAGAAAAATCAAAGCAACCCCTTCAGTAACCGCTCCAGAAAGCGAAATTCATAATTCGTCATTTTGTTCTAACAGATTAGGACCAAGGCAGCCCTCTGCACCAGCACAGCCCCAAACCTCAAGGATGGGTGACAAGAGAGGGGGCAGTGAGTGTGTGGAGTGGAAGCTGTGGTGGTGGTGGTATATAGCTCTAATTCCAACACTCAAGATGAAAGGAGGAGCCTGGGCTACATTACCAGAATTTGTCTCTAAAATAAAAAAGAGGAAGGAAGGAAGGAAGGAAGGAAGGAAGGAAGGAAGGAAGGAAGGAAGGAAGGAAGGAAGGGAGGAAGGAATTAGCCAGGCTGCCATCACTAAAGAATTGATACAAGCCATTCCAACTCACCTCAGTAAACCTGTCTTCTTTTTCACGTAGATGCACTCTAAAATGGAGAAGGATGGGAGGAAGGAAGTTATAAAGAAAATTTATTGTCAGCCTAAACCTTCATATCATCTTTCAATCACAGGTATTGGTTCTGGGATTTTGTTATTATTATTTTGTTTTGGTTTGCTGTTTTGAGAGGGGGTCTCCCTATAACCCCAGCTTGCCTAGAACTCACTGGTCTCCATCTCACAGAGATCTGCCTGTCTCTACCTCCCCAGTGTTAGGATTAAAGGTATGGGATGCCACACTGTTTCTGTTTTTAATTGGAACTTTCCCTGCTAGCTGGGTAATTCCTCCTGACATCCTTTCTTGTGTCTATAGAACCCAGGCAAACTCTTTGTTGCTTGGTATCTTTTCATTTATGTCTTTGTGTATTTACCCACATAGCCTAACACACTAGAATGGCATGGTTAAGTGATTTTTCATTGAAATAAATGAAAAGGTGTATGTTTTCCTAATGTGCTTCTGGAGAACAAGTCTAAACAAGACTCTCCTAGGGTACTGAGACTCAAGTACTACTATGTCCACACAAATCAAAGACCTACTCTTTTAAAAACTCACTAAAATGACACTTTGTATTAGGTTCCATGGCTCTACCCTTCCTTTGTATAACTCTATAGCTGTGAACCATCTACTCTTTACCCAGACTCCTTTCTGTAAAGACCCTTTATACTCCCAGTAACATCCTCTTTGAGAGGAGAATAAACAACTTTCACTAAGGAAGGGAACATATTGGTGGCATTTTACCCAATTTCTAAGTAGTCCTCCCTTTTAGATATTATATTGTTTTGTAGTCCCAGCCAGACTGAAATTTGTTTGGGGAAGTTCCTTTTGTTTCTGTTTTGAGCCAGGATCTTACTATGTAGTCCCGGCTACACTGGAACTCAATATGTAGACCAGGCTGGCCAGGAACTCAAAGATCTTTTCTCTGCCTCCCAAGTTCTGGGATTAAAGGTGCGTGCAACCAAACCCAGCTAGACAGAAATTTGTGATCCTCCTGCTCCACTAGTCAGAGTGCTAGGATTACACACACATGTGTCATCACTATACCCATCTTATATAATCATTTTGAATGACTAAGTTCTAAATAATTAGGGGAAAATATTCTAACATTTTAAGTGTATGTTCTTGTTGTTTCCCTATTTTCTGCCTAGTCAGATTAAACAGGTCAGAGTTGAGCACATATATGATGTCTTATGAAGAAGATTCCTAAGAGGCTGGAGAGATGGCTCAGAGATTAAGAGCACTGGCTGCTCTTGCAGAGGATCCAGGTTAGATTCCCATCTCCCATATGGCAGCTAACAATTATCTGTAACTCCAGTTCCAGAGGATCTGACACCTTCTCACCTCTGCAGACACAGGTACACTTATAGACATGTAGACACACACATGAAAAATAAAAATAACAAAGAAGATACCTGAGGTTTTTCCACAGAAAATAGACTGTACAGAGATAAATACTGTGTGCATGTGCTCACACACCCTGCAGGAAAGGGACATGCAGGTCTGGGCAGCCACCTCTGAAACACTCTGTTCCAGAATTAGACACCCAGCTCCTCTCCCTCACACTTACTTCTTCTACTAAATATGTGTTCCAGAACTTTCAACAGGATCTCCATGAGGACATAAATAGATCCCCAGGGTAGGAAACTAGACATCTTAAGTACTAAAACAGTTTGTTCCCTTCCAAATCTCAACTATAGCCTACGAACTATTATTTCATTGTATTTAATTTCATTTTAAAAGACTTAATTGATTTTTCATTATGTATGTGTCTGTCTACCTGTGTGTGTGTGTCTGTGTGTCTGAGTGTATGTGTATCTGTGTATCTGTACCAGTAACTAGATTTATGAATGTGAGTACAGGTGGCTTCCAAAGCCAGAGGCATCAGATACACGGGAGCTGGAGTTTCCGGGTGTTTGTAACATGCAGGCTAGGAATCAAACTCAGGTCATCTACCAGAGCAGTAAGCACTCTCAACCTCTTATACATCTGCCCAGCCCCATTACGTTTAAATTTAATTTTTCTCTTTACATGAACAACAATTGAAAAATAAAGCATATGCCTGTTAGCCCAGAATGTAAGAGGTAGAGGCAGGATCAGGGGTTCAAAGTCAGCCTCAGCTACACAGTGAATTCAGTGCCAGGTACATAAGACCCTGTTTCAAACCTAAAAACAAACAAATAATGGTAAACAACAATATTTAAGCTCTTTGAGTTTAAAAAAAAACAACAGAGATCTTTTTGAGATATAATAACAATGGTTTGAGATTGCTGTGCACTTAAGAACTTCGAAAAACCACTCCTAGTGCCTGGTTGGTCTTAACACTTCATCCTAGGAAGCAGAGGGGTTTATCATGTGTGCCTTGCACTTGGACAGCAGGATGTCGTATGGAATCTAAACTCGATGGCAGATGAATCTACTTGAAGGCCAAGAGTCTTTGCTGTAGCACTTTGGTGTTGGAAATCTAAATGAAAATATATTGTCTTTTCTCTCAAGGGTTAAATAAGATAAAAGACATTCCATCTTTAAAGAAACATGTAAAGATGGCATTTGGCAAGAATCCCTCCAGTCAGCATTTTCCCCAAGGTCAAATATATACTCATACTTCATTCTCCCTAACAACTGGGCCATTTTGAATTAGCCAATCATGTACAAATGTGAGGTCTGGCTCTGACCACTCAAAGTGAGGCGCAGGACCCCTGCTTAGTGTTAAAACCCAGCAGAACTTCTGTTTGGTATGAAATACTTGCTGTATTTAGAGAGGATTTACCTCCTTCTCAGAAGAAAAACTTTTTGCTTTGCTAAAAAATACTTTGGATTGTAGGAAACCCCAGACCCATCCCTAACCTTGGGAACAATCCTGACGTCACTTACTTGCCACAGCCACATTCACAAGAACCAGCAGCAGCACCATGGCAATGGAGATTCCAACAATGAGCTCCTTAGTGGTTGTCAGCAGTGGCTTTTGTGTAGGGATGCCTTCCTATGGAAACAGTAATGAACAGTAGTGAACAGAAGAGGCACCAGGTTAGAGCAACAAAATCACACCCCAGAATGCCTTGACAGAGACATTTCTCTCTTTTTGCCCTCAGCTGCTTGTAGAACATGCAAGTAAGATCAAATCATCCAAGGTGGTAATCATCAGTGAACTTCTAACACAATATGAAAATCAAACTGTCTCTAGAATGATGGAAATGTATTCTATTTTGTTTTAGGTGATACTTATACAGACATGAAAATTGGACAAAATTCAAATACTAAAAGAGAAAAAAATGCTGATCTCTAAGTTGACTTGCTCTACTGTCATCTGAACGGGCTTAGCTAGTGAATCTCAACTTTGATTACAGACTCCACTTCTCTTGTACAATGCAATTCTCTATTCTGTGTCTTCATGAAAACACTCAGGAGATGCTGCTCATGGACACAGCCTGCAAATACTGTGATCAGACAGAAATGCAGATTCTACCCCAATCCCCCAGTGCAGTTGATCAGGGAGCACCACCTACTGGAATCAGCATGAAACATTGAACAGAGTGTTGGGCCATTTTTCATAATATAGAGCTAATATGCTTCATCTAAAGAGATCCACGATGGATGTTTAACTGCTAGGAAGTAGAGGATCAGAGATCTCATCTTTTCCTGTGCCTGAGCTACAGTCCCAGCTCTTCTCTTCAGTGGCTGTGACCTTGGACAAGTGGTGAGCCTCTGTTTCTGCATCTGCAAACGGCATTCAATAGAGTTCTTAGATGAAGTGCTTACACTTACTTCTTCATGATCACTGTGGAGAATACAGAAGACAGCAACGTTTGCTTGGTTCTGAGACAGTGTCTCGTGTATCCTAGACTCCATACATACAATGACCTCCATCTTATGAGCTTCCTGTTTCCACTTCTTGAGTTCTGGGATCACAGTCCTATGCCCCCTTGAACATTTACTTGTTTATAACATTGTCCTGATTATGAATCCAAGAGAATGAATATCCTTTGTCACATCTTCATTTGTTTTCTTCAATAATTTTCATAAAAAAATCATCCCATGTATTGATCTACTGATTCAAATTGCATGCTGCTCTGGCTAGGTATGGTGATATAAAACTGTAATCCCAGTCCTTGAGAGGTGGAGACAATCCAGCCAGGAGTTCAAGATCTTTCTCAAAATATACAGAGTACAAGGATGGTCTTAGCTCCATGAGACCCTATGTAAACAAACAAACAAACAGAAACAGAAATAGTGCTGTACACTGTTTTCCATGTACCTAGAGACAGATAGACTCTTTCAGAATTGGGGCAAAAAAGTTCATGCTTCCTACAGTTTATTTTGAATTTATTTCTAAATTGCTAAAAATGACTGGGCTGAGTCAGGCATGCCAAAGTGAAGCCTGTTCCCTTTTCCTTTGTGCATGGTTTGGGGTCAGAATACACCCAGGTTTCTCGGAATAGGATTTTTCACTCTTAATTTCTGTTTCTCTTACACACTGCTTAGGAATGTCACTTAGGGATTTCTCTTTTTCTTAGTGGTGAGTTTCTAACTCTTGGTTTTCTTCATGAAGTGTTGTTCACAGCCCTTGCACGTAGGCTACACGTTGACTGTTTTCCAGGTTTCACTTAGCGTGGTGACAGCAGTGTGGACCGAGGTGTCCTGCAGCAGAGTCCCCTCAGAGTTTCCCTATGAGTAAAGCAGCATCTAAGCCCTCACAGCAGAAGCCAGTTAGCTCACAGGCCTCCAATCCGAGATTCTCTGAGTAGCAGTTAGGAAGTTTTACAGCTTCGAATGGAGCCTTACACCAGTGTCCCCTAGTTTATTTTCTGAAATCTGTAGCCTACTCAGACTCTTAATGCTATTGAGGACTGCAGCCAGGTCTCCACAGCCACTGGGTGACGATTAGGGTCAGCAGATCACGGGACAGTTCTGCTCTATGGGTGCAGGTAGGCAGCCAGACCATCTCCACCTTGCTCGTATGTGCTGCTCCGCCATCTTGTTCTTCTCCACAGTTCTTCTCCCTCTTACTTGTCAAGTCCTAAGTTCACAATTTTGAGAGATCAGTATGAAAGCATCAAGATTCAGAATTAGAAGAGGCTTGGAGTCCCATTTCTAGGACCTGGAGCTGAGAGTCTCTGTCACCTCCACTACACCTCCTGCGTCCTTATTTTGGCCTTCCAATTATTTTTTTTATGTGTATGAGTGTACTGTTTGCATGTAGGTTGGTGCACCTGTGTCGTGCAATGCCTCAGAGGTCAGAAGAGGGTGTCAGATTCCCCTGGACCTGGAGTTAAAGACGGTTCTTAGCCGCCATGTGGATGCTGGGAATCGAACCCGGGTCCTCTGCAAGAGCAGTCGTTGCTCTTAACCGCTGAGCCATCTCTCCAGCCCCCAATTATTTTCTTTCTTACTTGCCACGTCCTGTGTTCAGAATTTGGGATCAATATAGAAGCATTTGTGATCAGGCAAATATTCTTCTTGTGTAATAAGGTTCCTCACATGGCGCATCGGATGCATTCAGTCTCTTGGGAGCCGGGTACCCTGCCTGGCCCTGAGGATGGCTGCCTGGGGCCTCCCCAATCCATCGCCATCCTTCTCCTCTCTTTCTTCCAATTTTCTTCTTTTTAAATTAGCTCGTTCTTTTTTCCAACTTTTGCCCATATAAAGTCTCTCTCTCTCTCTCTCTCTCTCTCTCTCTCTCTCTCTCTCTCTTTATACTGCTTTGTAAAATATCATTGATGGGGCCTCTCTAATGAATTGTTCCGCCTAAATGAAATCTATAATTCACACATCCTTTTATTAGGAGTCAAGTCTGTTACTTCCTTTTAATTGCTTTTTAAAATATTTTTGCTTTATTTTTATACTATGTGTATGAGTGTTTTGACTCCATATACTAAGTGTACCACATGTGTGCAATGCCCACAGAGACCAGAAGAGGGTGTTGGATCACTAGGAATTGTAGTTAAGATGGGAGTTATCCCCATATGGGTGAAGGGAACTGAATCTGGGTCCTCTGCAAGAACAGCCAGTGCTCTTAACCACTGAGCCATCACTGTAGCCCCATTCTTTTTAAATTATTTATTATTATATATTCATTAATTAATTTGCTCCTGTGCACGTTTTGAGAAAAGGTTTCACTATGCAGCTCGGTGCCCTGGTACCAAGCTGGCCTCAAGTTTGTGATCTCCGGTGTCAGCTTCCTGAATCCTAAGATTAAGGCACAAACTACTATGCCTGGATCTTTTCTCGTTCTCTTTTGATGCAAAATTCTGTGAATTGATTTTATAGATGCCCTCTTTAAATGCAGCTGATTCTGGCAAGAGACACAAGTGAACCTACTAAATAAAACTGGGAAGGATACGCTTACATCGGTGTGAAGATCTTGTCATAGTATCATCCCAATCTTCTAAAAAAGAAGGAAAATTAATTATAATTACAGCAATGTTATATTTTCACTGGAGACAGTAAGCATTCACACCACCTTCTGGTGATGAATGGAAAGTCAAATAACATTATCAAATGTTATAGACACAAAAGGGTCATAATAAGCAATTATCATTTAACTGAATTACTTTACAAAATTGAATATGGTTTATTTCAGATGTTTGTCTGTTTGTTTTGAGTACGTAAATATGTACCCTTGATTGGCATGGAACTCACTGTATAAACCAAGCTGGCCTCAGACTCACAGAGATCTGCCTGCCTCTCCCTCTTGAGTGCTAGGAGTAAAGGTATAGGCTACCACATCTGGTTAAATAGTACATCTTAAACATCTTAAATTTTTGTGCTAAGCTGGTTGAAAGTGGAACTTTTTTTTCTTTATAGGAAAAAATCATGTACATGCCAAATTTTATCTACAACTATAGGGAAGTTCATTTGTGAATCAAATAAAGAAGCCACCTGTTCTATATTTTCAGGCTAACTGAGGATGGTGAGCACCCGAAGGCCACATGCACATCCCAAGATCAGGAAAAGTCTACTCAGAATGGATTTTACATTGGTTTTATATTCCAAATGTGAGTAAACCAATCATGACATGCAAACAGGTGGTATGTCCTCTTCATGTTGTTTGCCAATGTGTCCTGACTTTCCTTCAGAAACGCTTTATAAAATTTCTATAGATGTCATTCACTGGAAGAGTGTATCAAATACCAAATAAGGATTAATGTTTCCAATAACAAAATAATTGCTGATCTTCAAGTTTTGAACATTCAGATATTCAAAGGTTTTAAATGTCTGCTTTGTAACATGCACTATGCTCTTTATCCTTTTATGTATCGTAAATCAAATACAGAATGCTTCTGTTCCTGAATGCTCACAACAAATGAAGCGCTTTACATCCTAATAAGTCCATTAGTCTTGTTTAATACATTTTATAGATGAAGAAACAGACATAGAATGATTACATGTTTCTAAGTTTAGCAAAGGACAAACATCTCTGCTCCACACTCACACACACACACACACACACACACACGCGCGCGCGCGCGTGCGCGTGCACACACACCTACACCTGCACTCCCACCAAATGGTAATGCTATAGGTCTTACAAAGTCCATAATTACGGGCAAAGCTGAGAGAGTCCCAGATGAGTAAAGCTGTGTTACTCATGGCCCCGCATAAATAAATAACTCCTACTTGGTTATATTTCATTCATTATGTGAGAACTTCCTGTGAAGACAAAGGCATGTGATCAAGGCTAGGCAACATCTACAGTTTAGCTCTGTTTGTGACTTCTTGACCTAAGACCTTCAGGAATAAATTGCGATGATTCAATAAGAAAGAACGGACAGAATTTGAGCCCGGTGCTGACAGCATCCATCCACAGTATGGTCCTCACAGTCAAGGTCCTGTGATAAACACACAAGTGTGCATGTGTGAGCTCTCAACAGTGTGGGGAAACACTGGGTGTGGTGGCATTATTATTATTCTGTGATGGAAGGAGCAGGGAGGAGGGGGAGAATACCATGAAATTCGCTTTCCAGATAGCATATACTTTCTCTAGTGAGGACCCTTCAGCAATTTGACCAAAGGAATACAGCTAGCATCTGGTGGCAGAAACGGAAGTTCTGCATCTCCAAAGAAGAACCACAGACTCTCCCCAATCTAGAAATGGCAAAAACATATCCTTGAAAGAATTAAATAAGAATAAATGTAGATTGCTGGCACATACATCAAAAGCAGATGATAGACTTTGTGACAACAAAAATCCCATGCAGATATAACGTGACTTGTTTCTGATAAGTGTTTACCAACAGATGGCTGACAGAACCATGGGGTTGTTTTAGGAGTCTGAGATGTGAAGGAAATATATAGGTGGCCAATTTGGTATAGATGGTGGAAGGCCACCATCTATAAATTTTAGTGTGTTAAGACTCTGGTAAAGGGGTAAAGACCAATCACTAGCTTGGACTTAACCAAAATGATTCTGTTTATATAAAGAGTAAATGCAGAAGGCCCCAGGTCATAGGAGCTGCTGTGTCAGGGCTTAGTCTGCAAGCTTCGGTTACTCAGCAAAACATCATTGGTCTCAAGAATCCACTGGGCTGGGGAGATCAGGTTCAATTTCCAGCAACCACATGGTGGCTAACAACATGCATAACTCCAGTTCCAGGGAATCTGACATCCTCTTCTGACCTCTGTGGGCACTGCATGACATGGGTATACTTACATACATCACACAATATACTTATACACATAAAATAAAAAATAATAAATAAAATATTTTCAAAAAAGAATCGGCAGACACAGCTGTTGTATCGTCTGTTCCACCCTACAGAGCTCTAACTTGATCAGGTTTTGGTGAGGTGACGGTTTAGAGAGTAATACCCCACCCCCAAATTCTCCTTCCTCATACCTGAAAAAGTGATGTGTAGCTCCTCCTGTCCTGCTACCATGGGTTTCTACCTATTTTCATTTGTTATTGTGCTCCAACATACATCACACTAAAAATTCTACTTTTATTCTTTTTTAATTTTATTTATTTATGTATGTGTATGAATGCACTGTCTGCATGCAAGTTTGTGCACCCGTGTCGTGCAATGCCGCGGAGGTCAGAAGAGGGTGTCGGACTCCCCTGGAACTGGAGTTCTCAAAACAAACATCACCATTGTCTAATTTATAAGGACCAAGTACTCAGAGCATTCAGAACTTAGCACCATCTCTGAATGCTCATGTGAGCATAAGACCGAGCAACTAGCAGGGGAGACTCTTGGTTGTTTTAGGAGTCTGAGATGTGAAGGAAATATATAGGTGTCCGATTTGGTATAGATGGTGGAGGGCCAAATTTTAGTGTTTTAAGACTCTGGTAAAGGGGTGAAGACCAATCATTAGCTTAGACTTAACCAAAATGATTCTGTTTACATGAAGAATAAATGCAGAAGGCCCCAGGTCATAGGAGCTGCTGTGGCAGGCTTCTAGATTCCAGGCACTGCGAATACTAGTCACACATGCTACTGTATCGATCACATACATCCTTTATGATCATTCATTCATCTCATTCGATACGCATAAGCATTCTATAAAATCAGTGAAATTACATCCATGTTACAAAACTTAAACAAATTCTGTCATGCATTTCTTAGGAATAATAGAAACAGAGGCATGACATATAGAAAGTGGCATCATGGGCCATAGAAGGGAAGCATGAGACATGGGAACAGAACACAGCACATGGCCCTGGGGATCTGGCTTGCCTGTCCTACTAACAGATCAGGAAATTTCAGGCACCATTGACAAAGCCAAATTTTCCTACTTAGGGAGACTATGCTCCTCTACATACATCTCAGACAAAGACAGTGAAGGCAACAAGCAAACTGAAGGCTAAAATGGTGCCCCTCTTTGAGGTTTTAGCACTCCTCTCTGATTCCTGAGTCTAAATAAATAATATATATTAAATGATATATTATCAAATAAAATTAGTAAAAATAAATTATATATAAGTAAATAATCTAAATAAGTACTGCTCACGAATCCACCCTATAACTTTGGTTACAGAAGAACATTATTTCACTTTAACCTTACTATAAACTGCATCTCTGAACAATGTTAAGAAAAGTAGGGGCATTTCTTGGCACCTTTAGAGATGCAACCAGAGAACCAACAAAATCACATATATACCCACTCTAATCTATTTGCAAAGTTCCCTGGACAAGTCCATACTCAGGCTAAGGTAGATCTCAAACTTTCCCTGAGAGTCTCTCCTAAGAACGCCTGTGCTTAAGACCTATGTTAACAGTATTTCCAAAAATATCCAACTCTGCTTCATAGAGCCTCTCCCTGAAATTCTTTTCTTCAAAGAAGCAACAAATCCTGGTTTGACCTGAATGGAGGTCCCTAAGAGGAAAGAGATGTCTTCAGACTGTGTTGGGGGATCAAAAGGAGCTGTGCCTCTGTCCCTTTCACCACTGACAATGTCAGATCTGTCTTATTCCAGAATGTGTGCCCTCAACAACACCAATTTTATCAAGGTCTATATCTAACAGAGATTCAGGAAAAAGAGCATAGCTAACTATTAGGGTATAGGATGGTGTTCCTGTACCTTCTGATATTGATGGGGGTTCTGTTGTCTGACGTGTACTGGAATGAAAACAATTCAAGAACTAACTGTGCTTGGGGAAAAAAAAGAAAAAGAAAATAAAGTTTAAATTAAAAAATCACCAAACAAGTGTGGTGGTGTATACTTTTAATCCCAGCACTAAGGAGACAGAGGCAGGCAGAGCTCTATCAGATCAAGGCCAGCCTGGTCTATGTAGGGAGTTACAGGCCAGCTGAGGCTACAAGGAAAGCCTGTGTCAAAAATCTTAATAATTAATTAGTTGATTAAAATATTATCATTGACTTTCCATAGTGCCTTCTGGAGCCTTCCAACACAGGACAGGGTCTAGACCTTCTAATATCTCTTAGAAATTTATCCAGAGATGGCCTTCAGGCCAGGCATTGTTCTCTAGTTACTAACTATCATGAGTAAATGAGATCTATAACAGTCTTCTAGATAATTTTATCAATATCCAGAATTGTTTCACACTTTGCATTCTAGACTCTTATATTCTTCCCAAACAAACAAAGTCTATATTAATATCTGTTATGTATGGCATTGAGTAAAGCTGATGTTTTATCAAGACAAGGGACATTTCCCTTTACAGGAAGGCAGCCTGGGAGTTTCTGCTACCCTTCCCCACAGTCTGTCAGATTGTTCTAGCAAAAGAGCTGCGGCTCTTCAGCTATTGCTCAGTTTCTAGAGCTACCTCAGGAAGTCAAAGCTTTCGGAGAGCTTTGAGAACTTCTATAGCAGCTGACATTTTCATCCTAAAGCAGAAGATCTGAATCTAACTCTGTGTTCAGGATGACAAGCTCTTTCTCCATCATAAGTCAAGTCACTTACCAATTATATTCATTTGAAAGCTCCTCTCTGTGATAATTTGTGGTGTCTCTCAAAACTATGAACTTTCTAAATCCCTAACGGCTTTAAATTTGATGTTTATTTTCTATCAGCATAAGCAATATCTTTTGCCATTTTCATGCACACAAATAAACTAAGGACACTTGAACGGAAACTTCAAAAGGCAACACTCGCCGAACCTATTCGACAGGGAGTTTCATCAATTATTTTTCATGAGGATGTCAAAATAGGACAAATTCATCCTAACATAAGTCTGTGTGTTCATGGCAGAAAAACCAGACACTGAGATTAAAGGAAACAGACTGACATTCAAATGAACAGAAACTGAATCCGAACCACTTTCTGTCCTTACGGCTTTCGTAAGGGCCATTCAGACTCCGTGTCATTTCCTGTCTCTATAATAAAATAGCATTAAATCAATTTTGTACGAAATGCACAAAGCTTCAATAAAGATCTTCAGATAAAAATAGCATTAAATCATAACTATATCATACATAATTGTCCTGAGAATTAAAAAGTGTGTTATAAAACATATCTCATTATGTCTGGTGCTCAGAAAACAGTACATTTTAAACTTCATTAAAATGTTCCCCAGAGCTGGAAGGTCAATTTCAGAATGGACTAAATGAGTTCCTGTCTCCTTATCCTGACATGGCTCTCTGTCATTCTCTATTTTTTTTTTTTTGGCCCCCCAGCTAGGCCAGATGCTTGCCATCCTCATCAGGCATCCTAGATTAATGATCCATCTATAGAACATAAATCTCAGAAGACAGGAGGACCAGACACACCATGAAGCCTGTGTTTTGAATCTCGTTAGCATCCTTCACCTAGATTCTATTTCTAACTTGACACCATGTCTTTTTTTTTCTTTTGTTGATTTATTGATACTAGAGTTATGTTATCTTGGATTACGGATCATCGACGTTCTTTTTTCTCTTTGCACTTTTTCTTTTTTTTTTTTCAAAGCCAATTTTTTATTGAAGCTTTGTGCATTTCATACAAAATTTCAAATCAAATCTAGACCCATGCCCCCTTCTCTGCCCCCCACCCCACCAGAGCTCATGCATTCTGATGTTTTTCATCTTTTTCTCATTCTCAAAATTCTCGACGCAGAACTTACACCATGTCTTATATCGCCTAGAGCCTCTCATGAGAAAGCCTCTCACCTGGAACACATGGACTTTACCTGGTGTGTGTGCTGGTATTGAAGGGGTAGAGGTGGAGACTCCTGTTGGCTTTGGAGCTTGTGGGGGTCTTGCTGAAATGGCTGCGTGTCTCCTGGTTGTTGATTTGGCTACAGTCTTGGGGCTAACTGTAGCTGTGGGTCTCATTGGAGGACTAGTAGGAGACTCTAGAAATCAGTATGAAACAAGGATTAGCCAAGCAAGAAGAAATAAGTGGCTCCTGCTAGACCCAGACCCTGGCACATCCAAGCAGAAGCGTCTCTCCTGAACTCCAGTTAACATTAATGGTCAAATATAATCTGACATGGGAGGGCCTTGGAGAAATGCTCACCCAACAGGAATCAGCTGCATTGACTATTTTGGAAACGAGAACAGAGCTCATATTTTTACTGAAACACTTTTTCAGTCACATATCTCTCTAAACATCTCAGTGAGATGAGAAAGTTTGCAGAGTGCAGGGCTGATTTTCTGACTATCAGTGGGAAGTGCCTGACTTCAACGACATTCCAGGTCCAGCATGTTCAGTTCAATCAGTCAGACTACACACCATACAGCCCTGCATCTTAACTAAGGGATAATTAGGCTACTTGGCCTATGCAGTTTCCATGTAAGGCCACACACAAAGAATTTACACATTTGAGGAGAAAGTGGTCATATTCTTCTAATAAATACATGTTGATACATGCCTTATCCAAAAAACTTTGGTGCCAGAACTTCAGAATTTCTTTAAATTTTAGAATATTTGCATATAGATAATATCTTGTGGATGGAACAAAACTTTAAACATGAATTGATGTATAATACACACACATACACATACACACACACACTTTATATACATAGCCTGAATTTAAGTTCATATTCTTTCAATAATTCTGCACATGAAAAGGAAAAAGGTTTCCATTTCTATTAAGTCAAGGTTCATATTTTAGATTCTTGGATTGGGTGGGGATGCTGTACCTGTAATTTACAAATCAGCAGGAATCCAAATTATTGATTAAGGCAAAACAGTTCCTGGTATGAGGAAAAATCAGTGAAGAAGTCCAGCAGAAATATATACTATTTTTGTCAGGAGACACATATTTTTCCAATGAGCAATTTCCTTAAATCTTAACTCCACTAACAATAAAATAAAACCTTCAGAAAGGAGAATGACTAGTTCAAAAATCCTTCATTTTGAGGAATACAATGTAATTAGGGATCAAGCGAATTTTTGCCTTGAAAGAATTTTTTAAATGTGTGCATTTCTATTAAATGCAGTAAATTAGTAAAAGTAGAGGTCAGTAGCCTTTAAATTTTTTTTACCACATTGATTGATGTGTGCATGTATGTCTGAGGGTATAAGCTGTGGTCTGTGTGGGAAGGTTGTAGGATAACTTGAGGGAGTCAGTGCTTTCCTTCCACCATGCATTCCAGAGATTGATCTCAAGTCACCCGAATTTGCAACAATTCCTATACAATATGAACCTTCTCACCAACCCTCAGCCCCCTTTTTGGAAATGCCCAAATTGTAAATCTTTGAAGCTCAGAGACCTAAAATTATTGTGTTCATTAGCAACTACTCAGGTTTAAAAGTCACTGGTGACCGCATAGCAATAAATGGGTGCGTTGATGTTCCAATAAAACTTTATTCCTGTCACGTCACTGGGTTTGTTATATTATCTGGTCTGGTCCTGGGCTATAGTGTGCTACCCATAAGCTAATGCATAGCCAGAGCCCTGAACAAAACCCAAACCCCTTCCTGCACAGTGTAAAAATCTGAGCTAGAGCTGGGTGTGGTGGCGCACGCCTTTAATCCTAGCACTTGGGAGGCAGAGGCAGGCGGATCTTTGTGAGTTCAAGGCCAGCCTGGTCTACAGAGTAAGTTCCAGGACAGCTGGGACTACAGGGAGACCCTGTCTCAAAAAGACCAAAAAAAAAAAAAAAAAAATCTGAGCTAGAGAAAGCAGCAAGCATGCAAAACTCTGGTCAGCGGATACTAATGAGAACAAAAGGAAGCTGAGAACTTACCAGCACAGGAGATTCCCTTTTATTTTCCAGGGATATTTTCTCTCCCAGAAAGATAGAAAAGTACAAAAATGCTGATGAGCGAGTCTTAGAAAAGCTAAAGGGTAAACTCAGTATGTGAAAAACGCAAGAAAATGTAAAGAATCGGCTGTTAAAGGATTAGGCAGAGAGTCACAAGTTCACATATGACTCACTGACACAGTCCTACGGGGACTGTGGAAACACGGCCTGCTGGAGGATTTCTGAGCTCAATAAAAGCCTACTAGTCGTCAGTTCTTTCATGTGGCATGGTGGCACACATCCATAATCTTAGTACTGAAGGGGCAAAGGCGGGCTGATCTCTGGGAGCCTTAAACCAGCCTGGTCTGCAAACCAGGGTAGCTAGGAATATATATTGAGACTTGCCTCAAGAATACATAAGCAAGTAAATAAATATATAACAAAGTCTTGATGCTGAATGATTATAAAACAATGTTTTGAATTTTAAAAATAAAGTAGAGTCAGGTGTGGTGGCTCACGCCTTTAATCCCAGCGCTCAGGAGGCAGAGGCATGTGGATCTCTGTGAGTTCCAGGCTAGCTGGGACTAAAGGGAGACCCTGTCTCAAAAAGACAAAAAAAATAAAATAAAATAAAACAAATGTTAGTATAAGTGTCCATTGTCAATGAAAGCCCTCAGTAAAAGAAGATTAAAACACAGCACTGGGAGCCAGGAATCCTTATGAACCTATCCCTTTAATTAAATCGTTGAAGAAAATCAGGATGTCCACATCAAAAAGGAAATGTAATGATCCAAGATTTGGAGGGTTCAAAAACTTCTCACAAATAACTAGTGAACAAATCTTGAAAGGGAAACACTTCCATATCAGGCCATTTTCATTTTGAAAGGGTAATTTTAGTTATATTATGTGAGACCTATTTCAAGAATACAATGCAGGGACTGCAGCAAAACTCCAAACCTCTATGTACGTGTGTAGCCGTGCTCAACAAGACATGCTAACGCTGGTTGAGATTAGGTCATCTGCACAGCAGCACCTTGCTTTGCCTGATTTTCAGCTCCGTTTGTGCTTTAAAATGTTAAGAATGGGCATTGTAATGTTCAAAGAAACGAACTCAGGGAAGCAATGCTATTCTTTAAGTAAACTCAACTTAAATAAAGCTTTTCCCTATATTTCATAATGAAAAAGTAGATGTTGTGTTGGGACCAACAAGACTATCCCAAGTACTGCTTCAGGATGGATTCCTGGTTTAACCCATGCTCCTGAACTGGGTTCATCTCAGGACTTGATCCAAGCAAATAAATGTTGTTCTGTTCCTCAAAAGCAAATATTTAAGGCTGGGTGTAGGGGTGCACACCTGTATTCTCCACACTAGAGATGGGAAGGCGGGAGAATCAGGAGTCAAAACCAGCGACATCAGTCTATCTCTCAAAAAAAAAGCAATAGCAAAAGCAAATGTTTCATAGCAAACATGTTTATAAAAACCTTGTGCTTCCTTACTACAGGAAAAGAGAAAATTATTAGCTAATACATAATGCAATTTATTTGGAATGAATAATTTAAAAAAGTACAAAGCAAGCTTACCTGCTCTAACATCCAGGAGGAAGGTCAGAACCTGTAAACTGAACCATTTCTTGCTCAACACACGACAACAGTATGGACCACTGTCACTCTCAAGAGCATGCTCTATGGTCAAAGACAGATTTCCTTGTAGAATATTCCCCTTTAGCTGATAATGATTGCTTCTCCAAGCATAGACGCTATGGTCATCAGTCCAGATAGTGGATGTAGACAAGAAGACAAATGACATTCTCCTCGGCCCCAACGGGTGCTTAAGAGTCCATCATATTCTGAGTGAATACGGCTCAGTGTGATGGAGTGACCCACCACTCCGTGCACTTCTGTGTAAGAATCCACAGCACCTGTGATAAACAGGGAGAAGTTGGGAGTAATGGCTGAATGATCCTATTTTTACTCCTTAATTTCAAGTTTTCTTTCTTGGCTGCACAGGGAATTTAACCTGGGTCACCCTACTCAGGAGGCAAGAGGTCTATACTACACTATAGACCCAGCCCTTCATTTTATTTTGTTCTTTATACAGGCTTTGTTTATAGCTTAAACTTACAATGCTATAAATATTTTTCCTAAGGATGATTATCTAAAAGGAACACTACATAAAATAATGTGCTGTAGACTATGATGTTCCTGCTGTTTCCAAATTCTTTTCTTTCCTTTTTGTGTTTGTTTGAGACTCTGGCTTTATGTCCTGGAGTGAGTGAAACTCATTATCCTCCTTCTTCTGACCCCAGTGTGTTGGATTACAAGTATGTCCCACAGCAAAAAATTTTCATCTGTAAAGGTTAGAAACCTCCATCACAGAAGCTGGTTGTGTTCGTTCATACTCATATGCCCAGAAATTGGAAGGTAGATGTAGGAAGATCACAAGTTTATGGCCACCCTTGCCTACTTATTGAGTGCAGGGACAATCTGATCTCAAGATACCTTGTCTCAACCTTCCCCACTTTCCCCCAAATGCTACAGAAAATAAAATAGTTTACTCAGCCACCTACCTCTCCTATACAGAAAGCAGAGCCAATGGTTTCTTTAAATCATTGTCGGCCTTACACCTCACCTGCCTGGAAATACTGTGCAGCAGTGGCAGCCATATGCCCATATATCCCAAATCTAATTGGCTGTTGGCTCTCTCCTTGGAAGAATAACCCACGGCTGATGCCACAAGTTTACATCCTCTAATGGTCAGGAGATGCTATAAGCCACAGTAAGACCCTGTCATATTTTACAGAAAAAAGCATAATTCATGGATTAACATACCATCCAAACATCTGTGTCTATACCAAAGTAACCTACCATAACAATTAGTACTGTTTAAATACCTATATATCTAATTGCTTGTGCTTCATTAGTAGGATTGAAAGGTTATTCCTGGACAAACTGTCAGCCCATGAAAGGAAACAGCCAGAATTGACCAGAGTCCAAGACAACAGCTCCAGAGAAAGTAAACTATTTTGCTTTTCGTCCACCTGTGCCCCTTTTCTAAGCCTAGGGAACAATCCGCGGGAGAGGGGGCATGGTAGAATGTAAGGGCTGCGATTGGGGTGAATGGTGAAACTACAGCAATATAGTCTGGACACTTATTTGATCAACTTGATTGAACATACAAGCCCCCCCCCCAGCTGGATGGTGGGACCCTTGGGCTATGTGGGTTTGGCACAACTGCTTGCAAATTGGTTTTACATGAAGGATGCTTGTACTCATAAATTATTACTTATTGTTAAAAAATGAAAAAAAACTGAGAGAAAGATGCAGGACAGTTATGGCAGAAAGTCGGGAATACATTGGAATTTATAGGCACAGGAAAAGATTTTCTGAACAAGACTCCTACAGCACAGGCGTTAAGTCCAGCAACTGATAAATGAGACTATGAAACTAAAAAGATTTTGTTGGGGCTGGAGAGATGGCCTAGCGGTTAAGAGCGCCGACCGCTCTTGCAGAGGACCCGGGTTCGATCCCCAGCACCCACATGGCGGTGGAGAACCGTCTGTAGCTCCAATTCCAGGAGAACTCCAGTTCCAGGGGAATCCGAGACCCTCTTCTGACCTCCGCGGCATTGCACGACACGGGTGCACAGACCTACATGCAAAACAGTACATTCATACACATAAATAAATAAAAATTAAAAAAAAAAAAAAAAGATTTTGTACAGCAATGGACACCATCATTCAAGTGAAGAGGCAACCTACAGTATGGATACACAAAGAACTCGAAAGAACAAGCAACCCAATTAAAAATTGTGGCGCACGCCTTTAATCCTAGCACTTGGGAGGCAGAGGCAGGCAGATCTTTGTGAGTTCAAGGCCAGCCTGGTCTACAGAGTGAGTTCCAGGACAGCCAGAGCTACAAGGAGACCCTGTCTCAAAAAGACCAAAAAAAAAAAAAAAAAAATTGGGACAGGGAGTTTTCTAAAGATGAAACACAAATGAAAATACTTTAAAATTGTCAACATCTTTAGTTATCAAAAAAAAAAAAAAAAAAAATTGGGACAGGGAGTTTTCTAAAGATGAAACACAAATGAAAATACTTTAAAATTGTCAACATCTTTAGTTATCAGGAAAATGTAAATTAAAATTACTTTGAGATTTCATCTTAACCCATTCAGATTGACTAAGATTCAAATATAAACAACAACAACTTCTGGTGAAGACATGGAGAAAGAGGAGCTATCAGTCACTGCCTGTGGAGGTGCAAACTGGTGCAGCCATTATGGAAATCCAAGTAGAGAGTCCTCAGAAAGATTGAAATGATCTACCATATGATGCAGCCATACCACTATTGGGTATATACCCAAATGACTCTATATGGCACTACAGAACTACCTGTTCATCCAAGTTCATAATAGCCAGGAATTAGAAACAACTTAGATGTCCATCAACTGATGCAAGGATAATGAAAGTGGTATATATACACAATGAAATATTTTTCAACTCTTAAAAATAATGAAATGGTGGAGCTAAAGAGATGGCTCGGCAATTAAGAGCACTGGTCTGTCTTGCAGAGGACCTGGGTTAAATTCCCAGCAGCCACATGGAGGCTAACAACCCTCTGTAACTCCAGTTCCAGGAGATCCAAAGCCGTCTTCTGACTTCTGCTGACACTGCACAACACAGGTGCAGGAAATACACTCATACACATTAAATGAAATTTAATAAGTAAAATATTTTTCAAGTGAAATTATGAAACTCAAAGGTAATGTTGTTTCTGGTTCTGCCCAAGACCTGGAATTTATGGCCAGACATTCCAGGCCAGCACCTGTGAGGCACACAGGAATTCTCCATTCCCTCAGGAAACTGCTAACTAGTGACCACTGCACTTACTTCCTCCTTCCTACCTGCTTTTGTGCCAGATCCCTTAAAAGCCCTGGCTAGGCGCCATTTTGCTGCTGGCCACTCTTCTCCTTCTCAGGGCTCAGCCCCAGCTATTCTCACATAAACGCTCTGATTGCCCAGCCCTGGGGGGTTTCCTTTCCTTTAGCTCTGGGTCACCCCAGCATAAACCCAACACACATGGTGTTGTGACTCAGATTTGAACCAAGGTTTGGGGCCCCTGGACAGGGAATCCTCCCATGGCTAATGCCCTTAATGGGCCCCCTCTTGGTACTGGGAATTCTGTGCCCTGTGGGTCCAAGCCTCTTACGGCATTTCCAAGATCAAATCCAACAGCTCACTCATACAAAATTTAACCAACTTCTTCCAGCTGTAGAGGGAGAAACTGCATACCAACAACTGGCTGCTACCAATCCGGACTGAGACTGAACACTGGTCACCAAGAATGCCTAAGCCGGAGACCAGATCCTGATATACCATCCTGAAACCCCCTTTTCTGGACTATGCCCCCTATCATCAGGAAGCAGTTAAAGAAAGAATACGGTGCACCTTCTCTATGCTACGGTGCACCTTCTCTATGATAACCACAAGGCTGGACTGTTAGGTCTGGCTCTCCCCAAAACCTGGAATTTATGGCCAGACATTCCAGGCCAGTGCCTGTGAGGCAATCACAAGGCACACAGGAATTTTCTACTCCCTCGAGAAACTGTTAATCATTGCACAGCAAACTTACTTCCTCCTTCCTACCTGCCTTTGCACCCAGTACCCCTTCAAAGCCCTGCCCAGATGCCATTTTGCTGCTGGCCTCTTCTCCCCCTTAGAGCCCAACCCCCAATATTCTCAAAGAAACGTGCTCTGAGTGTGTAGGCCTGATGCTTCCTTTCAGTCTAGGTCACACTGGTGTAAACCTAACAGGTAAATGCATGGAACCGGAATCAATCATCCTGAATGAGGTATCCCAGAACCAGGAAAACAAGCGATACACATGCTTTGATTTGAAAATCCAGAGAGGCCAGGAAACAAACAAAAGGCCATGCGGGGGTGGAGGTGTCCTGAGAGGAGTGGTAGAATGCAGTGATATGAAGGAGTATAAGGGACAGGTACTGTTAAACACGCCTAGCTCTAACATGCTAATGAGCTGTAAAGAGCAAGCACTAGCTCTGATGTCATACATACACTAAAGAACTAACCCTAACCTGGCTGCTCTGATGAATATTTAAAAAGAGAATATAAAAATCCAGGGAAGGCAGACTCAAATAGGAACACACAGACGTGCTCCCAAGAAGAGTCCAAGACCAAGACCTCTGCTCCCAAACACTGACCCCATCGGCAACATTCCTTCGCCTCTAAGGTTTCTCTGGCTCTAGCAACCATTGATCATCCAGCACCTCAGCTGCAGACCTCTTGCCCCACAGTCGGGCTCACCTACCTGACCCATACTCTCAAGGATTCTAGACCTCGGTGCCTTCCTCTGACCCAGCCACCAGTTCCAGTGACACTGTTGGAACTCTCTGAGAGGACCTTGACTGGACCACCATGGCTGAACCCCATGGACTGCCTGCCTGTGTTTTCACTCTCTGACATCAAAAGAGTAAGCCTCCTGCAGTCTCACAATTATAACTTGGTTTGTGATTATTATGATTAAAGAATGTGTGATATATGGAATGCTTATGCCATGCTTTGGTATGTGACAAATTCAGCATATATTGAAAGGCATCTCTGTCTGAACATTCTATATTCCAATAATGATAACCTATGGGTCACCCTTGCTGCTTGCAAAAGGAGAAAAGGGGACTAATAAGGTAGGACGGGTTTAAGGGGGTGGGGAATGGGCAGGTAGGGCTGAGGAGGAGTATGGGCAGAGATAATCAATACTAAAGGCCTTTAGGGCAAGCTATGTGGAAACCTATTACTATAGAAGCTTCTTAAAATATTACATATACATTATAAAAAGACATTAAGGGTGCAGATGATGTGAAGGAATATTTTTTTAAAAAAGACATTAAGGGGGGCTGGAGAGATGGCCTAGCAGTTAAGAGCGCCGACTGCTCTTACAGAGGACCCGGGTTCGATCCTCAGCACCCACATGGCAGCCGAAAACTACCTGAAACTCCAATTCCAGGAGAACTCCAGTTCCAGGGGAATCCGACACCCTCTTCTGACCTTCACGGCATTGCACGACATGGGTGCACAGACCTGCATGCAGACAGTACATTCAAACACATATAGAAATAAATAAAATTTAAAAAAAAAAAGACATTAAGGGGCTGGAGAGATGACTCAGCAGTTAATTGCACTGACTGTTCTTACAGAAGACCTGGGTTCAATTGCCAACACCCAGAATATGGCTAGTAACAACCCATAACTCCAGTTCCAGGGGATCTAATGCGTTTTTCTGCCCTCCACTGGCACTGCATGACACAGGTGCACTTACACCCATGCAGGCAATACACTCATATACTTAAATAAAAATAAAAAAAATTTTGTAAAAGACATTAAAAGGAGTTACCTTTTTTTTTAATTTCTTTACGTGTATGAATGTACTGTCTGCATGCAGGTCTGTGCACCCGTGTCGTGCAATGCCGCGGAGGTCAGAAGAGGGTGTCTATTCCCCTGGAACTGGAGTTCTCCTGGAATTGGAGTTTCAGATGGTTCTCAGCCGCTATGTGGGTGCTGGGGATCGAACCCGGGTCCTCTGCAAGAGCTGTCATCGCTCTTAACTGTTAGGCCATCTCTCCAGCCCTTTTAACAGGTCCTACTAGACGCCATTGACTAACAAAATAAGTCCCAATTCTGGGAATGGACTCCCTCTCCTGAAGCTCGTGACCAGGGATCCCACAGAACCTCTGTCATTACTGGCCATTGCCCCTGATCTTGGTTTACTCATGATAAGGTCCTATTACTGATGACACTGCATACATGAGCTATAGAATAAAGAAGAAGAAATCAAGCTAAGGAGTGCTTAAAAGTCTCATCTCTACTGGCTTTCATAATGAGGGAAAGTGCTATGCACGCACCTGGGAGGAAAGCATAATCAGCTGTGGATCTGGTGAATCACAACAACAGCTGGCCTGGCAAGATACCCCCACCAGTGCAATACTGGTACAATTATGGGAGTAAACAACCACTTTCTAATTGGACTTAAGGTCTGCCTCATAGGATGGACCCCATACTTGAAACTATCAGGCCTAGGAACCTGAGGCAAGACAGATCAAAGGGCATAGGGGAAAGCCTAACAGTAATTGTCTACTAAATAATTATAGTGTTAAATTGACTCCTAATCACTTATTGTACACACCCATAGATTGATGCATCACTCAGATTTCACCGGAGAAGCTTCTTTATGCAACAGATGGTGATTAACACAGAAGCCCACAACTGGTCCATGTACAGAGAACAAGGGGCTGCAGAGTGATTATCCCTGAATAGGACACCTATATCAAATTTCTACTTCCCAAAGCTCAGAGATCATTGGAGAAAGAGGGGATGGTGAATGACCACAATGAAACAGAGTTTACCAGACAGCTGCTCAGTTACTCACATGAACTCACAGCATTGATGACAGTATACAAAGCACCATGCAAGCCCAAACCAAATGAAATCAGCATAGACAAGGGGAAGTGTGTAAGAAACTCTAACCCAATGTAAAAGAACTATTGATGACTGACGGCTCCTAGTAGGAGGAGAGTACGTTTCTTTCAAGGATGGGACTCTGGATAGTTAACCAGGCTCCAGCGAGTGGACCCACAATGAAGGACATTTGAAGACACAAATTAGATTCTATAGGCTTTATTTTATATATAAAATATATTGAAGCCGAGCATGGTGACATACGCCTTTAACTCCTAGCACTTGGGAGGCAGAGGCCGACGGATCTTTGTGAGTTCAAGGCCAGCCTGGTCTACAGAGTGAGTTCCAGGACAGCTGGGGCTACAGGGAGACCTTGTCTCAAAAGACAATATATATATATATATATATANCATTACGTTTTTCTCTTTCAAGGATGGCCAGGGACAGCTGGGATAAAGATTAAACCACGGAATCCAAGCGATGTTATGAATATGTGGAAACCCACAGAATAATGTTTCCTAAACTATAACAGAGGGAACATTTTTGAAAGACAGGAGGACACAAAATTAGATCTCGTATACGCTTTTGATTTTTATAATATTAAATATCAGTTTTGAGCCGAGCCGATGCGTTGACACATAACGCATTAACTCTTAGCATGAAGTACCACTAGTTGCGCAACAAGACATGCTTCTGGAATTTGTAGGCCGAACGCGAGATCTTTTGAGTGCCAGGCCAGCCTCAACGTCCGTACAGATCACGGGAATGAGTTCCAAGGACTAGCTGGGGGGGAGTGAAAATCTCCGCCTCATACAAAGAGACCCTCAATGTCTCAAAGGAGCAATTATATATTATTATAATATAGTATAAATATATTAATATTAGTATTATAGACAGAAGGCGGAGAGAGAGAGACGAAGAGAGAGAGTTGATGAGATCAGATGAGAGATGAAAACATAAAATCACTTGTGGCTGAGTTATTATTGTGATATAAGGAAAAACAAAATAACTCATGGATAGGAGCAGGAAAGCTAGGAAATATCTAATACACCTTTCAAATATATCATTGATAAAAGGATCACAAAAAAATTAATCTTAAAAAAATTTAAACAATGCAGACAGACAGGGAGAGAAGAACTAGTACCAAATCATACAATTTTTTAAAAAAATAACAAAATACATTTTAAATTTATTATCTGTGGGGAATATTAGCATAAAAAATCCCTATTTAGCAACCTGCTTTCAAAGGAAAATCTTTAATAGACTTCCAGGGGGATGTGGGTTATAGATTAGTGTTAATGTACTTAAATAGCCTGTACTAGTCCTACAGCAAAAAAATAAGAATAAAATAAACCCACAAGAAAATGAAATCTGAGATTCACTAGACACTTTTGAAGGATACATCATTAAAACTCATCTATAGTTTGAGGGAATTGCTTTTAAGAAAAAAACTTATTGAGTGCATAAATATAAATGCCCCTGAAATTCAAGTTGAAATACTAATGACAATTTTGGCTAATATCTTTGTTAGGGTCGTGAGACATAATTATATTTTATTCATTTTAACTTATAAAAATCTATAAAATTACTCCTACCATTTAATCCAACCAGCCAGAGATTACTTTTGAAAATTTAGAATGTGAAATAGATGTCATGTAAGGCAGAACAGGAGGGTCATAGCTAGAGGTCATCCTAGGTAGGAGGATCATACCTAGAGGTCATCCTAAGCAGGAGGGTCATAGCTAGAGGTCGTCCTAAGCAGGAGGGTCATAGCTAAAGGTTATCCTAAGTAGGAGGGTCATAGCTAGAGGTCGTCCTAAGCAGGAGGGTCATAGCTAGAGGTCATCCTAAGTAGGAGGGTCATAGCTAGAGGTCATCCTAAGTAGGAGGGTCATAGCTAGAGGTCGTCCTAAGCAGGAGGGTCATAGCTAGAGGTCATCCTAAGCAGGAGGATCATAGCTAGAGGTCATCCTAAGCAGGAGGGTCATAGCTAGAGGTCATCCTAAGCAGGAGGGTCATAGCTAGAGATCATCCTAAGTAGGAGGATCATAGCTAGAGGTCATCCTAAGTAGGAGGATCATAGCTAGAAGTCATCCTAAGTAGGAGGATCATAGCTAGAGATCATCCTAAGCAGGAGGGTCATAGCTAGAGGTCATCCTAAGCAGGAGGATCATAGCTAGAGGTCATCCTAAGTAGGAGGGTCATAGCTAGAGGTCATCCTAAGCAGGAGGGTCATAGCTAGAGGATAGATCGATTGGCCGTCTACTGAGCACTGCTTATGGGACAGATCTCTAGCTTTTCAGAATCAGCTTAACCATACAGAACCAACGTACTTTCCCCAGAGTTAATTAAATTCTCCAGTAGAATTTTCAAGAACCAGACATGAGGTGCGTAGTGGTAGGGTCAGTATACCACTCCTGGCAATCTCACCAATCGGAGGCAGGAGGCAGGCAGATCTGTGAGTTTGAGGCCTGTTTTGTCTACATAGTGAGTTTCTAGTCTACATAGTGAGTTTGAGGTAGTAGGAACAGCATTCTCAGGCTGAGTTAGAAGGTTCAGTGCCCGTAGAAACGTAGCAGATGCGTACAACAAGTCATAGAACGCTAGCCGAAATCAATATACAACTAAAAAGCAAAAACAAAAATGGACAAAACAACACAGAAAGCTAACTATGGGGTCAAAACAGGAGCTGGCTAGAGGTTATAGCTAAGAGGACTTACCAAACCACCTTATATGGGGCTGGGACAGACGGGCTCAAGGCAGGTAAGGAGCGCACCTGCTCTTTGCCCAGAGGTGACCCAGGTTTGATTTCCCCAAACTACTCAACGCTATGAGCGTCGAACCCCGATCTAATGTCGGGGGATGGTAGGTGGGCACACACCCCTTTATCTCTAGCATGGCGCACGGTCAGCTTCCTGGCGCTCATACGTGTGAGGTTTAATCGAGCTTCCAAAGGCCAACGCTGGTCTACAGTTATGTAAGTTCGCAGCCAGGTGGGGCTTATAGAACCCATGCATGCGAATCCAAAATAACGCAACTACCAAAGAGGACGAGTCAATCCAACACAAAACACATAAAAACTAACCATGCTGGAAAGACCACTAAAGCCCTCTTACAGAGCAAGGTGCTTCGCTAGATGTTACCTATGCCAGCAATTACAACTAACCTGTGTAATAGAATGCCCCTGTGGAAAGAAAGGAATCGATGCAAGACCTCGAGTCATTACCGTACATTTAGAGTCTAAGCACACTTTAAAAGATAATTTGAAGAGTTGGGTCCCGCAATGCATACGAAACATAGTAAAAATCGAGTCCCTAATGGTCTCACACTGTTACTGGCTACATTTGCTCTCTGAAGATGTAATCCAGATTTTCATTTAGAGCCAATCACCATAGCTCTTAACCTAGAGCAAGTAAAACTTTCAGGTTTCACTGCTACTGCTAATGCTGTTACATGGTCAATGGTTCGTATTTCTATCTGAGCTAGCTAGCAGGTCTCTAAAGAGGGATGGGACTTGTTTAAGTTTTGCGAAAGTTGCGAGATATTCACACATCTCTATAAAGATAGTATGAATGGTCCTTATTTCCCTTAAAATTAACAGGTTGAGTAGCGAAGTTGCTGGAGTGACGCACTCAGCCTATATTCGGAGAGTATCAGCGACATCGTGTTAATCAACAAGGCAAGAGAATGGAGTGGAAGTTGTTAGCCTGCAAGCCAAAGGGAACGGCTCCACAGGGTACCACCCGCCACACCCAAGCAGAAAACGTACCGACAGGCCAACGAGGTCAATAACGAATTACCAAGCCGCCAGCGCTCCATCAACACCGAGGAGTCATAGCTACCTATAAGTGGAGGTCATCCTAAGCAGGAGGATCATAGCTAGAGGTCATCCTAAGCAGGAGGATCATAGCTAGAGGTCATCCTAAGCAGGAGGGTCATAGCTAGAGATCATCCTAAGTAGGAGGATCATAGCTAGAAGTCATCCTAAGTAGGAGGATCATAGCTAGAAGTCATCCTAAGTAGGAGGATCATAGCTAGAAGTCATCCTAAGTAGGAGGATCATAGCTAGAAGTCATCCTAAGTAGGAGGATCATAGCTAGAAGTCATCCTAAGTAGGAGGATCATAGCTAGAGGTCATCCTAAGTAGGAGGATCATAGCTAGAGGTCATCCTAAGCAGGAGGGTCATAGCTAGAGGTCATCCTAAGCAGGAGGGTCATAGCTAGAGGTCATCCTAAGCAGGAGGGTCATAGCTAGAGGTTATCCTAAGCAGGAGGGTCATAGCTAGAGGTTATCCTAAGTAGGAGGGTCATAGCTAGAGGTCATCCTAAGTAGGAGGATCATAGCTAGAGGTCATCCTAAGTAGGAGGGTCATAACTAGAGGTCGTCCTAAGCAGGAGGGTCATAGCTAGAGATCATCCTAAGCAGGAGGATCATAGCTAGAGGTCATCCTAAGCAGGAGGGTCATAGCTAGAGGTTATCCTAATGTAGGAGCGGCATAGCTAGGAGATCTATACCTAAGTAGGAGGGATCATAGCTAGAGGTCATCCTAAAGGACGTGGATCTATAGCTAGAGGTTTCATCTCCTTAAGCTAGGAGGGTCATAGCTCAGGAGCACTCCAACCGTAGGAGTATGATAGGAGGGTCGTCATAGCTGGTAGGATCTAGTCAACTTCACCTAAGGGGAGGGAACATAGCCTAGAGATCACTCCTAAGTAGGAGGGTCATAGCTAGAGGTCATCCTAAGCTAGGAGGATCATAGCTAGAGGTCATCCTAAGCAGGAGGATCATAGCTAGAGTCATCCTAAGCAGGAGGTCATAGCTAGAGGTCATCCTAAGCAGGAGGATCATAGCTAGAGGTCATCCTAAGCAGGAGGATCATAGCTAGAGGTCATCCTAAGCAGGAGGGTCATAGCTAGAGGTCATCCTAAGCAGGAGGGTCATAGCTAGAGATCATCCTAAGCAGGAGGATCATAGCTAGAGGTCATCCTAAGTAGGAGGATCATAGCTAGAAGTCATCCTAAGTAGGAGGATCATAGCTAGAGGTCATCCTAAGTAGGAGGGTCATAGCTAGAGATCATCCTAAGCAGGAGGGTCATAGCTAGAGATCATCCTAAGCAGGAGGGTCATAGCTAGAGATCATCCTAAGTAGGAGGGTCATAGCTAGAGGTCATCCTAAGTAGGAGGATCATAGCTAGAGGTCATCCTAAGTAGGAGGATCATAGCTAGAGGTCATCCTAAGCAGGAGGATCATAGCTAGAAGTCATCCTAAGTAGGAGGATCATAGCTAGAGGTCATCCTAAGTAGGAGGATCATAGCTAGAGGTCATCCTAAGCAGGAGGGTCATAGCTAGAGGTCATCCTAAGCAGGAGGGTCATAGCTAGAGGTCATCCTAAGCAGGAGGGTCATAGCTAGAGGTCATCCTAAGCAGGAGGATCATAGTTAGATGTCATCCTAATCAACAGAGAAATTTTTATGCCAGTCAGAGATACATGAAAACTGGGCTTCAAAAAATTAGAAGTAAGTTTAATCAACTATTTCCCATATCTATGGAGTGTTTTCAATTAATATGTTTTTTTATGTTAAATAACTGAAAGTGTTTCTTCAAAGGTAAAAGGCAAGCTGGAGAGATGGCCTAGGGATTAAGAGCACCGACCGCTCTTGCAGAAGACCTGGGTTTGATCCCCAGCACCCACATGGCGGCCGAGAACCTTCTGAAACTCCAATTCCAGGAGAACTCCAGTTCCAGGGGAATCCGACACCCTCTTCTGACCTCCACGGCATTGCATGACAAGGGTGCACAGACTTGCATGCAGACAGTACATTCATATACATACAGAAATAAATAAAATTAATAAAAAAATTAAAAAAAAACAAAGGTAAAAGGCATAAAGCACTGTAACGAAGGCTAACTCTCCCTTCAACCTCTGATTGCACTTCATCTCCTCAGCCCGCAGGCACAAACCACACTTATACTACTCCTCATGAACTTGCATCCACTCATGCATGTACAAACACCCACTCCTGGCATACAGTTGTGGATCTTGTTCTCTTTGCCATCATCAATTTTGTATTCATGCAGGTTGAGCACTTGCTTTGGAGTTAAAGTTTCACCCTGGTTCTCAGCTCACTAGATAACCCATTATCACCCAACCAAGTCCAGGGACTGTCCCTTTTCCTCCTCCTCCTCCACTCTGCACAGCACCGCCCAGCTCACCTAGGTACTTACCTGTCAGAAGCAGTGCCAGGCCTGCAATGACCAGTCCAGGATGCATCATGCCACTGACCTGAAGGAAAGAGGGAGACACACTGGTTGGCTGTGGCACCAGAAGATGTGTCTGAATAGGACTTAATTCTCGGACTGAAACTTTTTTCACTTGACTGAGAATAACTTGCACTAGTGCTGCTGGGGCAAAGGCCCACAAAGGCTTTATTCAGGGCTCTGTCTGACTCCAGTAGGAGAGGGCTTTGTGCATTCTCATGGTCCAGGAAAGCTGTTCTCTAAAAACTGCCTCTTTTTTCCCAGTCCTTACTAAGCCATCCATTCATTCCTAGCTAGAGTCTAGTCACAAGTAAGGCAGAAAGCAGGAATGAGATTGAAGACAGAGATTAGTGTGCAGCTCCATTGTAGACCACCAAGCAAAGACCAGCAGTCCAACAGCAAAGCGCCCTCTGGTGGACACAGGGCTGCTCCTGCCCAGAGGCCACATTGGTTGCCCCTAAGCCTCAACCAAGGTGAGCATTAGTGAGATGAGATGAACTGAGCAAGAATGGAAGCACTGTGCCTCACACTCATGCAACCCTCACAGTGGCTGAGACTATGGCTTTCTAAGCCCATCTAAGAATATTTTGAGAAGTATCTGGGTTTAGACCGATCATTCCACTTACAAAGCTGTGCATCCCCAGGGTTCCAGGACCCCTCCATGCCTTGATTTCCTCATTTGTATTATAGCACGAAAAAGATTTGCTCAGCTTTTTGAAGTATCTGCTGTGAAGGGGATGCTGGGCTCCTTATTCACAAGCATCTGGTCCTCACAGAAGCCCTGAGGTGAGTGCTTTTAACCCCATTCATGGAGAAAGTTTACGTGGGTTCAGAATTACATGAGTTTCAACATTTGAGCCTGAATCACTAAATCGCAAAGAGAGAAATAAATTTTTCTTCTGGTCTAAAGATTCAGTAAATTCTCAGAGAGGAATGGGTAGCCTGTATGTGGGCTTCTTGAAGCTGTTCACAGCCTTCGTGGAGATTTGGGTGGAGTTGACATCCTAAGACCTCAGGTCCCTCGCTGCTACTAACAGTGACTGTTCTCAGAAGACACAACCTGGTAGACAATGAATAAGGCATATTTATATGGAATGGTTTAAAAATTTACTTCCTGGACATTTAGGGCCTTAATAAAACCCAACTTTCTTTTTCAGGCAGGACCTCACTATATATCTCTGGCTGGCCTGGAACTTGCCATATAGACCAGGCTGCCCTTGAACTCACAGAGATCTGTTTGCTTCTGTCTACAAAGTGCTGCAGTAAACATGTGTGACACCAAAAAGGCCAAAACTCAACTTGTTGACTTTTAGTCGAATAAAAGTAGTTCACAACTCCTGGCACCCATCATTCCTTCCGTTAGAGTTCTTTGGGGAAAGGGTCAGCTGTACGTGGACATTCAAAGCCTTAGCCCATCTGCCGCCTTCATGAACACAAGCTCATTGTGAACCAAGCTATCTTATGGTGGTGACAATTCTCTCTCAAAAAATGAAGGGAGTAGACCACGATGGTTCGTGGTTTTCCAGCTTCCCAAAGACAAACTCTCCACATTCTGGAATTCAACTGGGTGACTAGATGAGTTCTCCCAGGGAATAATCACATTTCTGGCACCTGAAATCCTTTTATTCTCTGTCTTTACATACTTGAAAAGAGCACATTTGGCCATCTCACCCACCAAAGTTTGAGCTCTAGTTACCTGGAGAGGCCACACCTGTGAATACCTGGCTCATAGATTTTGGATAGATGGAATGATCAAAGAACAGCCGCAATTATCTTGATTTCATCTGTCTCCTTAATAGCCAGTTACTACCCAGCTCCATGTCTCACATCCTTGTGACTATTAGGTAAAGATTTTGGAATGCACTGTTAAATTTGTCAGAAAGTTTTCTTCTGCCTACCCTAAAAATGAGAACAGTAAAATCTCTGGAATTTACAGGAGAGTTCCCTGCTCTGCCATATCCCATCTTCTTGAGATCCAATGTACTGTGCAAAGGCAGTGATTTGTGATTTTCTTTTGGTGATGATAAAAGTTGATGTAACCTCTTCCACAGTGGACAATGTCATTCATGACAAGGCAACCTGAATCATGTTCCTGGGCCCTGAAAAAGCATATGTGGTTCATAATAAATCCCTATTCCCTCTGGAACAAGAGCTGTATTTTTCTAAATTTTTATTGCATGTAGTTAATTTTTGAAGGGGTATACCATGAGCCCATCATGACACATTTGTGCAAATCTGAAGACAATGGTTGGAAATTGAGTCTCTCCTTCCATAATGTAGGTCCCAGGGATTGAGCTTAAGTCCTCGGGCTTAATGGAAAGTTCCTTTACCCACTGAACCATATGGGCAATCCAAGAGCTTCATTTTGCATTGACTAAAGGTTGAAGAACAAATACTGAAATTGTTCAGGCAGAATTAAACTGGCCTTGTTCATTTGGAAGACAAAATATTTTTTTTAATTTTATTTATTTATTTTCATATGTGTATGAATGTACTGTCTGCATGCAGGTTTGTGAACCTGTGTCGGGCAATGCCATGGAGGTCAGAAGAGGGCGTCCGATTCCCCTGGAACTGGAGTTACAGACGGTTCTCAGCCGCCATGTGGGTGTTGGGGATCGAACCCGGGTCCTCTGCAAGAGCAGTCAGCGCACTTAACCGCTAGGCCATCTCTCCAGCCCCGACAAAATATTTTTTGAGACTAGTTTTATGACCTAAGACTGGGTCATATGCCAAGAAGTCAATGAAAAGATATTTGGAAACTTTTTTTATTATTTTTTTTATGTGTATGAGTGTCCTGTCTGCATGTAGGTTGGTGCACCTGTGTCATGCAATGCTGTGGAGGTCAAAAGAGGGTATCGGATTCCCCTGGAACTAGAGTTAAAGACAGTTCTTAGCTGCCATGTGGGTTCTGGGAATCGAACCCGGGTCCTCTGCAAGAGCAGTCAGTGCTCTTAACTGCTGAGCCATCTCTCCAGCCATGGAAACTTCTTTAATTCAATTCCACACTCATCACTGTGATAATATGACTCAATACAATAGAAATGTAAACAATCCAGAGTTGTGCAAGCAGGTGGAGACACGGGTGAGCGAGCAACCGATGAATACAGCCACGCACAGTAAGTGTCAGGCCTGGCGGCTCATGCTTGTAACCCCAGTTCTCAGAAGACTGAGGCAGGAGCATTTCCATGATTTTATGATCACCCGAGACTACAGGACAAATGCCAAGCCAGCCAAGGCTATAGAAGATAATATAAAGCAAATACCCAAATTGATCTGAATCATTTTTCTTTCCTGGGGGAAGGAGGTCCCTACCCTGAAAATAGTTCAACTGCTTGAATTTCTATATTTTCACCCAAGCAAGAGTCTCTTGATCCCTGTGTCTGAGAACTCACCACATCCATTCCATGTGCCTCTGTCTCCCCTTCAGACCCACCACTTTATACTAGATCTCTGCCCCTAACTGGACTCCTGAATGCCTCCACACTTAAACCCTTGTGCCCCATAGCTCTGTGCTAGCCCTGCTCATTGTCCTAAGCCAGCCATTTCCCTTCACTAACTGTGTAAATGAAAAGTAATATTACTATCACAATAATCTGTAAATCTTATACATATAAAATTACAAGATATCATAATTATTAAAGGAAATAAAAATGTTAAAATTTCAGTAATTTACCATATTTACACATGATCCCCTTCATTTGGTTTATATATATATATATATATATATATATATATATATATATGTGTGTGTGTGTGTTGTGTGTGTGTGTGTGTGTGTGTGTGTGTGTGTGTGTCTTTTCCAGGCAGAATCTCCCTTTAGTCCCAGCTGGCTTGGAGCTCACAGAGATCCACCTGCCTCTGCCTCCCGATTAAAGGTGTGTGCCACCATGCCCCACACTGGTACTAGTTTTAAAGATGGAAGAAAGGAAGCTAAGNGATGCATCATGCCACTGACCTGAAGGAAAGAGGGAGACACACTGGTTGGCTGTGGCACCAGAAGATGTGTCTGAATAGGACTTAATTCTCGGACTGAAACTTTTTTCACTTGACTGAGAATAACTTGCACTAGTGCTGCTGGGGCAAAGGCCCACAAAGGCTTTATTCAGGGCTCTGTCTGACTCCAGTAGGAGAGCACCCGGGCTTTGGCATTCTCAAAGCTGGTCCAAGGCAAAGCTGTTCTCTAACAAAACCTTGCCTCTTTATTCCCAGCTCTTACTTAAGCCATACCATTCATTCCTAGCTAGAGGTCAATAATATGTTCACAAGTAAAGGCAGAAACAGGAATGCAGGAGGGTGAAGGACCACAGAATTAGTGGCAGCGTCCATATGTAGACCACCGAAGCAAAGTACCAGCAGGTAGTCCAACCCAGCGGAAGCACCCCTCTGGTGGACACCCAGCGGCTAGCACAACTGCCTCCTGACCCCAGAAAGGCCACAATCTGGGTTGCTCTCCTAAGCCTCAACCTACCAGATGAGCTAATAATGAAGCTGAGATAGAGATGAAAAACTGAGCTAAGAATGGAAGCACCCGTTGCCAATCACACTCATGCAACCCTCAACAGTGGCTTGCGATATTGGGCGTTTCTAAGCCCATACGTATTAGACAGTAGTTGGAGAAGTATCTGGGTTGTATGCTAGCCCACTCCGATCATTCCAGCTTACAAAGCCTGTCTGCATCACCAGGGTTCCAGGAGCCCCTCCGATCTCCTGATAATCCTTCATTTGTTATCTATAGCACGAAAAAAGAGATTTTGCCTCAGTCTTTCTTCGAGTAAACAGTATCCTCTGCTGTGTCGAAGGGGAATTTGCTGGAGACTCCTGTTAATTGCAGAGCAAGCAATCTGGCGTTCCTCACCAGAAGCCCTAAGTAGGTGAGTGGCTTTTTAATATACCCCATATTCGACTTGGAGAAACGGTTTAACGTGGGTTCGAAAATTACATAGTACATCAAATTGAGTAATTAACAAACATTTCCTGCAGCCGGTGACCATCCACTAATTATCCGGCGGAAAGAAGAATAAAATTCTAATCTGCGTCTAAAAGATCAGTTAAAATCCTCTCAGAGGAAGAAATGTGCTAGCCTGTGGATTGTGTGACTTCTTAAGCTGATTCACAGATCCTGTCGTGGAGGAGTTTTGGGTTTGGAGGTTGATCCATCTAAGACCTGCTAGGGTCCCCGCTGCTAAGACTGCTAACAGTGGACTGTTCTCAGGAAGAGCCTAGCAAGGCCTTGGATAGACAATGAATAAGGCAATTGAGTTTATTTAGGAATGAGACTTTAAAAAACATTTACTTTCTCTGCGATCTCCCAGCCCCATTTAGTGCCTCCAGCTATTAAATTAAAAAAGCAGCGACCCAAAACTTTCTTTTAGGGCAGACACTGCCCACTCACCATTTATATCTCTGGGCTGGCCTAGGAAACTTGCAACATATAGGACCAGGCTTGCCCTTTTAATTGAACAACACAGATAGAAATCTGTTTTGCGTTCTGTGGGATCTACCAAATGCTGCAATAAATACTGTATGTGGTGAACACGACAAAAAGGCACAAACTTACAAAACTCTGATTACGACTTTAGCGTCAGAATAAAAGATAGGTAATCACAACTCCTGGCACCCGATCATTCCTTCCGTTAGAGTAATCTTCTGGGGGAAAGGGTTCAGCTGTACTCTGGTCGAGACCCCATTTCTCAAAAGTCCTAAGATGAGGCCCATCTGGGAACACCGCCCTTCGGTAACTCCCAATACAATGAACACAAGGAACTATCATTGGCGCGTTTGAACCAAGCTATTCTGTTATATGGTGGTTGACCAATTCTCTCTGGGCAAAAATGAAAAAGGGAAAGTAGACCACCGAATGTTCCGTGGAATTTATCCAGCTTCAACAAGACAAAAAAACTCTCCACAATATCTGGAATTCAACTGGACAACGTGACCTAGATAAGTTCTTCTTCGGGCCCAGAAAGGATAATTTTTTAATCACCAATTTGCATGGCAACAGCTGAAACAGTCCTAAATTCTTGTATTCCAATCTGTCCATATTACATACTGAAAAAGAGCACACTGGGCCATGCAATTCACCCACCAAAGTTGTATTGGAAGCTGCTCGTAAGGGTTTACGACATGCCGTACAGATGCGGAGGTGCCACACCTGGAGATCGACACATACTGCGTAGGAAAGGGCTCAAAGATTATTGGATAGAATGACTAAATGTACTCAAATCCCGTAACCATGAAGAGCCGAAAAGGCACAGATAAATATTCAGTGTGATCAATTCATCTTGGTTTGTCTCTGTAATAAGAAACTTAGTAACTTACGCCAGTTCTTCAATTATGTACTATACAAACAAAATAACCTTGTAGGAGACTATAAAGTTTGATTGCAGGTAAGAAGACTTTAGGCTTTGAGAAGTGCCATCTGAAGTTGTGAAATTTGGTCAGAGAAAGTGTTTTAACTTCTAGCGCTCCCCCTGAAAAATCTGAAAAGGAAAGAACAGTAAAAATCTCCTAGGAATTTACAGAAGAGGATTCCATCATGCTCTGCATATTTATCTCCATCTTCTTAGAGATTCCTAAATAAATAGTACTGTTGCAAAGGCAGAGATTTTAATTTGTTTCTCCAGTTTAGGTTTATAATGAAAAATTAAAAAAAGGCTTGCTTGTAAACCTCATTCCCACATATGTGGGAACAACATGTCATTCAAATCGACAGATCAGGCAACTAACATGAATCATGTCTTCCTGGTGGCCCTGAAAAAGTGCGATAATTGTGTTCCATTAATATAATCCTACATTCCTCTGAACAAGAGACTGTATTTTTCTAAATTTCTTACCTTGGCAAGTAGTTAATTTTTGATGAGGGCATATACCATGAGTCCACATATGATCACATTTGTTGCAAATCGAAAAGAACAGATGCGTGGAAATTTGCAGTCTCTCCCCTTCCATAAATGTAACAAACGGTCCCAGGGATTGAAGGCTTAATTCCTCGAGGCTTAATGGTAAAGTTTCCTTACACCAGCTGAACCATAATGGGCGAATCTTAACCCAAAGACTTCATTTGCAGACTTACAATGGTTGTTTAAGGAACAAATACTGAAAATTGTTCAGGCAGCAATATAAATGGCCTTTCATATGGAAGACAAAATATTTTTCTTTAATTTTAGTTATTCTATTTATGTGTATGAACTGTACTGTCTGCATGCAGGTTTGTGAACCAATGTCGTGCAATGCCATGATGAAGTCAGATCATTCGAGGGTGTCCGAATTCCCCTGGAACTGGATTACAGAACGGTTCTCAGCCGCCATTGTGGGTGTTTGTGCTGGGATTCGAACCCGGTCCTCTGCAAAAGCAACGTCAGCGCACTTATACGGCATCATAGGGACCAATCTCTCCAGTGACCCGACACATATTATTTGGAGAACTAGTAATTTCATTGGACCTAAGGACTGGTCATATGCCAAGAACGTCAATGAAAAGATATTTGAGAAACTTTGTTATTTATTTTTATTTTTTTTTTTTTTTTTTTTTTTTTTTTTTTTTTTTTTTGTTTGAATGTACTGTCTGCAACCTGTGTCATGCAAATGCTTGTGGAGCGGGTCAAAAAGAGGTATCGCGATTCCCCTTTGGAACTTAGAATTAAAGACAGTTCCTTACGCACGTCCATGGGGTGCTGGAGATCGAACCCGCGGTCCTCTGCAAGAGCAGTCAGTGCTCTTAAACTGCTGCTAAGCCAATTCTTCTCCAGCCATGCGAAACTTCTTTAATTCGAATTCCACACTTCATCACTGTGAATAAAATATGACTCAATACAATAGGAAAATGTAAACACTTCCAGGAGTCTGTTTTGCAGAGTCTATGTGAGAGAACGAACGGGTGAGCGAGCAACCGCATGGAATACAGCCAACGCACAGCTAAGTGTCAGGCTACCTGGCGGCTTCATGCTTTGTAACCCAGTTCTCAGAAGACTGAGGCAGGAGCATTTCCATGATTTTATTTTTTATGAATCACCTCCTGAGACTTACAGGCACACTATATGCCAAGCCAGCCAAGGCTATAGAAGATAATATAAAGCAAATACCCAAATTGATCTGAATCATTTTTCTTTCCTGGGGGAAGGAGGTCCCTACCCTGAAAATAGTTCAACTGCTTGAATTTCTATATTTTCACCCAAGCAAGAGTCTCTTGATCCCTGTGTCTGAGAACTCAACCACATCCATTCCATGTGCCTCTGTCTCCCCTTCAGACCCACCACTTTATACTAGATCTCTGCCCCTAACTGGACTCCTGAATGCCTCCACACTTAAACCCTTGTGCCCCATAGCTCTGTGCTAGCCCTGCTCATTGTCCTAAGCCAGCCATTTCCCTTCACTAACTGTGTAAATGAAAAGTAATATTACTATCACAATAATCTGTAAATCTTATACATATAAAATTACAAGATATCATAATTATTAAAGGAGAATAAAATATGGTGTAAAAATTTCTATAATTACCATATTTACACCATGATCCCCCTTTCATTTGGTAATTTTATATTATACTAATATAATAATAATATATATATATATAATATATATGTCTCTTTTGAGACAGGGTTCTCCCCATAGCCCCAGCTGTTCCTGAAACTTCTTTTTATTGTTATTAAACATTTCCACACCATCATACATCATTGTTCTTCAATTGAATTTAGATGTCACGTATCCCTTTCCATGTCTCCCCCATCCCACCTGAGTCCATGCACTCTGCCAATATCATGTCTTGCAACTTTTCTTTCTGAAGTCTTTTCCAGAGTTGTTGTTTTTTTTTTTTTTTCAAAGCGACAAAAGGCTATTTGTTTTGGGGAGAACTTCCACTCTCTTTCAGTCCCCCCCCCCCATTCTTTGTTTGTTGTTGTCTCCCAACTTGAATTTTCTGCTTGCTAGCCTCTTTGGCTGCTGGATAGCAAGCGATTCTCTCCAGCACACTTGGAAACCTTTTAAACTGTTGTTTCGAAACCAGAGCTGGTCATTTTTATCCCCGAGATCCATATTTTCCTCTATCAGTTTACCCAGACATGCTAGGAGCAACAAGGCAATCATCATTTTCTGATTTTTCCGCAATTTGTCTCGAACGTTTTATAATATAGAGTCGCTAAATCTTTGCTTCTCACAAGAGGTGAGTTAGGTAGTTCAAAGGATCTATCTTCATAATTAGGTTCAAATAGTCTGCACCAAGGATTTCTTCCTCTTCATGCCACCAGGAGTAGCTTCAGTAACTCTAGGCTCCATTGGGTTGGAAAGCTGGCTCCAGACTACCAAGCCCACTAGACAAGAAATTCACTTCTTTCAATTCTGTTTCTCTAGAACCACACTTCTGGTACCAAATCTGTATTAAGTCAGGGTTCTCTAAAGAAAGACAGCTACACAGATGAATATATATAATATAATACAATTTATTGTATTTCTGCCTCACGTGGACGAGCTCAACCAGTAGCCTGAACTGGACGAGGTCTGGAATCCAGTGGAAACTGGCTTCGAGTCTGCAATGGCTGGATGTCTCAGGAGGTCCAGTCTAAGTTCTGAAGGCCTGAGATGGATTCCAGAGAATCTTCCAGTCTCAGTACACGCTGGGATCCGTAAAGTGTTGATCACCGCAGCAAGACAAACTCACCCACCAGATGAGAGAAGCAAGCACAGGAGAAAAAGGGACCAGCTCCCTACTGCCGTGGCCTTACAATACTGCCTGCTGGCGCCAGCAAGGTGAACACCCAACACTATATGGGGTGGCCATCACGGGTTGAGGTGTCCAATCAAGAAATCCAAGCAAAATCCAATCCAAGAAAAGAAGAACCCTTTTCTCTTCTTTGTTCCTTAGTCCAGTCAAGTTGACACCCAGGATTAACCATCACAGATTGTATCCTTCCAAACAGCTTCAGTAACGATGGTTGTAGGTCTTTTTGAAATGTTTTATAGAATTCTGCTGTGAAACCGTCTGGGCCTGGGCTTTTTTCACTTGGGAGGTTTCTTATTACATCTTCAATTTCTTCATGTGGTACGGGTCTGATAGGTTTCCCCTTATAGGTACTTGTTGTTTTCTTCTCTTGTGGCGTTTACGGATTTTGTCTTTGTTTTGGGTGAGCTCTAGCATAATTTAATCTAGGTGATGCTGGTGGGAGATTTCTTTTCTGATCTTGTCTGTTTTGGAGTTTCTATGTGCCCGCTTTCTTGTATTGTAATGGTTTTGTCTTTTTTGAGTTTGGGGAAGTTTCATACTATTATTCTTTTTGATTGATAAACCATGATCAGTACCATTCTCTTGGAATTCTTCTCCTATCCTCTATTCCTATGATGCAAAAGTTTGATCTTCTTCATAGAATCCCACATTTCTGGTTGTTTACTTTTTGTGTATTTTTAAATTTCATAAATCTTCTCCTTTGAGGTTTTATTCTGTTCTGTGTGTTATATCTTCCAGACTGAATTTCTTTGTCTGCTTCCTCCATTCTTCTGGAGCTTTTCATTCCTTTCCTCTTGATTGGATGAGTGTTTGATTTCCTTTTCATTTCCTCTTCTGATTTCTTTAGTATTTCTACTTATTTTACTCTCAATCTTTCCTGTGTTCTAGTTCTTTGCTGTTGGGTATTCCTTATCTTTTTCAGCATGAGATCTTTTCATGTTTCCACTTCCTCCTGGAGTTTGTCATTCCTCTCTCTAGTTCCTTCTTGAGTTCTTCATTCTCTTTCTTTTCTTTTTTTCTTTTTTGTATGTGGTATGAATTACTGTGCTGCATGTAGGTTTTGCTGACACCCGTGTCGAGTGCAATGCTGTGGAAGTCAGAAGAGGGTCTCAGATTCCCCTGGAACTGGAGTTCTCCTGGAATTGGAGTTACAGACGGTTCTAGCCGCCATGTGGGTGCTGGGATCGAACCCGCGGTCCTCTGCAAGAGCAGTCGGTGCTCTTAACCGCTAGTGCTATCTCTCCAGCCCCCATTCTCTTTTCTTAGTTCTTTGATTTTTGCTCTTTTTTTTCAATTAAATTAGTTTTTTATTGATGCTTTGTGCATTTCATATACATTTTTTCCAATTCAGTTCAGGCTTATTTCCCTTTCCCTCCCCCCCACACCCCCCCCAATCCAGAATCATGCATTCTGCCACTAACTGTCCTGCATTCTTTCTCTCAGTTTTTTTTTTTCATTTTTAGCTATAAGTGATAATCCATGAGTACAAGCATCCTTCATGCAAAACCTATCTGCAGGCTGTTGTGCCCAAACACCTACAGCCCCACCATCCAGTGGGGGGTGACAGGTTGTTTGTTCAATCAAGTTGATCAAATGAGTGTCCAGATTACATTGCTGTAGTTTCACCATTCACCCCAATCGCAGCCCTTACATTCTACCACGCCCCCTCTTCCGCAGATTGTTCCCTAGGCTTAGAAAAGGGGCACAGGTGGATGAGAGGTAAAACAGTCCACTCTCTCTGGAGCTGTTGACTTGGACTCTGGTCAATTCTGGCTGTTTCCTTTCATGGGCTGACAGTTTGTCCAGGAATAACCTTTCGATCCTGGCCTGGCGCGTTATGGCGTCTCCTGATTTGCTCTTTATAATCTTGTAGTTCTTTAAGTATGTTCCCAATTGTGTTTCTGATATCTGTGTCCTAGGGCATCCCCAGAGGGATCCCACTGTAGAACTCTTCTACAGGGTTGGTAGAGCTTGGTGCAGGATTATCCTGCCCCTTTCCCATGTTGTCTCTTCTTCGTGTTTCTGACATATGGGCTTCTCCTTGCCTGTATTCCAATGGAGGGGGGGGGCTCTTCACGGTGGGGGGAGGCTCTTTAGCCCGCCAGTACCTGTGCTTCCGCTAGTCTCAGGAGATCTCAGATCTCAAGACTCACACAACCCTACCTTTAATACCAGCTGCGAGGATAACTCTGCCCCCACAGCCACAAAAGCCAATTAAACCAAAGACAACTGGATTAACGGATTAGCTAGGTTAAGTCAATCAGCAATCAGCCTTGCTGAAGCACCCAGTTCCTACCTGCCTTCCTGTGCTTCCACTGGTCTCAGGAGATCTCCATAACTACCTTTTTTTAAATTTTTTTTTTATTTCTTTCGGTATGTGTATGAATGTACTGTCTGCATGCAGGTGTGTGCACCCATGTCGTGCAATGCTGCGGAGGTCAGAAGAGGGTGTCGGATTCCCCTGGAACTGGAGTTCCCCTGGAATTAGAGTTTCAGACAGTTCTTGGCTGCCATGTGGGCACTGGGGATCGAACCTGGGTCCTCTGTAAGAGCGTCGGCGCTTTTAACTGCTAGGCCATCTCTCCAGCCCCCCATAACTACCTTTTTTAATTGACTGATAGACATAGGAATTGTGAAAGGATAATTCTCTATTTAAAGCCAAATACAATAGTAAAGTCTTTATAAGCTGTGTAATTAAGCAAAATATATTAGTACAGGAAAGCTCTGATATCAGCAACGAATTATTCTGCCTAGGAGATGCTGGCTAGGGGACCCAAGCCCCCAAAATTATAAAGGCCTTTTGCCTATAAGTGGGATATATGCAAGGAGAAAGGCGGTAAGTCCCTGTTGCTGAAGACCTGGTGTAAGCATGAAAAAAATGTTTTGAGATGTCACTTGCTAATGTATAATTGGACTCTGAAATGCCAGAGAGCATTACCAAAGGCCACTAAAGCAATACAGCAAAATATTGATCTCCTTGAGACAAGCAAGACTCCTCCATCAGTATCAGCTACACCTCAACTGCCTGGAGACACTGTGCAACAGTGGCAGCCATGTGTCTATATATATCCCAAATCTAATTGGCTATTAGCTCTCTCCTTGGAGGAATAATTCGCAGTGGATGCCACAAGCTTATGTCCTCTAGTGGTTAGGAGATGTTATAAGCCACAATAAGAACTTGTCACCCTTTATAAAGAAACCACAGTTTGTAGATTAGCATACTGTGCTGGATAGCTTTGGTGTCAACTTGACACACCTGGGTTGAGGGAGCCTCGGTTGGGGAATTGGCTCCATTGGATTGGCCTGTGGCCACATCTGTGGTGTATTGTCTTGATTGTTGAACAGTGACAGTATAAGAAGGCAGGCTGGGCATGAGTCAGAGAGCAAGCCAGTAGAGAGCAAGCCAGTGAGCAGCAGTCCTCCACTGGCCCCAGGTTCCTGCCCTGAGTTCCTGCCTTGGGCTCCCTAAGTGAATGAAATGTGACCCAGGAGATTGTAAGCTGAATAAACCCTTTCCTCCCCAAGTTGGTGTCAGAGTGTTTTGTCACAGCAATGGAAGACAAACTAGGAGCAGAAATTGGTACCAGAAGAGTGGGGTATTGCTGTGACAGACCTGACCTTGGTGTTTTGGGAAGGATTGTTTGGAGGCGTTTGGAACTTTTGGGCTGGGAAGATCAGATTGAATGCCTAAAGATTTTGCTGTGGAGCTTGGAGAAGTTTTGCTGAAGGATTTGTAAGAAGATGGAGGACCTGGATTTTGAAGTTTCTATTTCAAAGAGAAGCAGAGATCATTGGGACTGATGTAATCTGATGGGTTCTGGTCAGCTGGGGCTAGGAGAATCAGCTGTAAGTAACAAAGAACCAAAACCTAAAGTGAAATTTTTGTGGTACTGGGACAATTGATGCTGGTTAGCTGGGGCTGAAAAATCAGCTGAAAGTAACAAGAGACCAGCATCACTGAGGTAAATCTTCTGGGGAGAATATCTTCAAGGTCAGCAAACAGAAGCTGTGACCCTGAAAGGGCCTGAGCGTCCATCTCGAGCCAGAAGCGGACTTGGTAACGTGTAAGAGTCTTCCTATATGGTTCCGGTGTTGAAATTTGAGGGGGTCACAGAGAGCAGCTGAGGCTTGCACTGGAGAGTCAGGAAAGAACATTGGTGGAAGTGCACCTCGTTTGCTGTGAGACCCCAGGATTGCAGGGGTCATGGAGAGAAGCTGAGGCTTTGCCCGGAGAGGCCAGAAGAGACCATTGGTGAAGTGCTGCCTCAGTTTCAAGTTGCGACCCAGCTTTTTGGAGATGCCGGTACCCTGGGACGACCACCAAGAGCACGGTAGGTTGTAGAATGGAGTGGCCTGGGCCTGCGAGATGAAGTGGTGGCCACGGACAGCAGAGTCGGAGAGTGGGAGCTGCCGAGACCCTTTGGAGCCCAGAAGATCGTGAGTGAAATCCCAGGTGTCCAGTCTTGAAGCTATTTACTGGACTTAGTTTTTGTTTGAGAGTGCCTGATTCTTCCCTTTGAAATAAGACAGTACTTGTTTTGGTTTTAAGGCAGCCCACAGTTAAGAGACTTTTAATAGTTGGACTTTTAAGTGTTTGGGAACATTTTAAGGAACTGTGGGGCTTTTAAGGATGTACTGTCTTAGTTTGTGATTAGTGTTAACATCAGACTTGGGGATAAAACTGGAAAGGTGGTTTAATAGTGATGTTGTTTGTGTGTGTCAAGTTGACAAGGGGTCAATTGTGCTGGATAGCTTTGCTGTCAACTTGACACACCTGGTTGAGGGAGCCTCGGTTTGGGGAATTGGCTCCATTGGATTGGCCTGTGTGTCACATCTGTGGTGTATTGTCTTGATTGTTGAGCCAGTGTACAGTATAATGAAGGACAGGCTGGGGCATGAGCGAGAGAGCAAGCCAGTAGAGAGCAAGCCAGTGGAACAGCAGCCTCCATGGCCTGTGCTTCCAGGTCCTGCCCTGAGTTCCTCCCTTGGGCTCCCAAGTGAGAAATGTGACCCAGGAGATATAAGCTGAATAAACCCTTGCCTCCCCAAGTTGGTGTCCAGAGTTTTTGTCACAGCAAATGGAAAGACAAACTAGGACACATACCACCAAGCATCTGTGTCTATGCTCACAGCTTAGCTTGCCATAATAATTAGTAACTGCTTAAATGCCTGTACATCCAATTGTTCGTGCGTTGTTAGTATGACTAAAAAGGTAATGACTGGATAAGCTGGTCAACCCATGAAGGGAAACAACCTGAACAGACTAGAGTCCAAAATGACACTCCAGGAAAGATAGACTGTTTAGCTTCTCACCCACTTGTGCCCCTTTCCCAAAGCCTAGAAAACAACTTGCAGAAGAGGAGGCATGGTAGAATGTAAGGGCTGCAGAGAGATTGGGGTGAATTGTGAGACTACAGCAATATAGACTGGACTCCTATTTGATCAACATGCTTGTGCATACAAGCTTCTCCAACTGGACTATGGGAACCTTGGGTTGTTCAAAATTTGGACATAGATACTTGCAAATTGGTTTTACATGAATGTTACATTCATTGCTTATGCTTAATAATTTGGCTCGGTTCAAAAAAATGCACCAATTACCTAATTGTATGGCAAACTGAGCAACGTCAATGTTATCTGAAAACAACTGTGCTATTATATTGTAGAATCCCTTAAAAAAATAAACAAAAAAGGAAAAAAAAAAGATGGAACTAGATATGACTACTTTCTTTTCCCTCAAATAAAGTGTCCTACATTGCTCAAAGCTGAGTGTTTCTAGAATTACTTCTGAGATGATCTGGAGTCCTCTTTATTAAATAAATAAATAAATAAATAAATAAATAAATAAATAAATAATAAACCATGGACAACCTTCTTAAAGATAAATAGGACAATGCCACAAATTTGTTTGAGACTAAAACTTATTGCAGATTGTTACCATGTGAGTGAATGTAAGGCATTTTCTCGACTTTTGACTTTTTGGTCCAAGAAATTTAATAGCATTAGGCTTTACCAGATAGGGTAAGGGTGATCATTTCATTTCTGGCTTGGCTGGGTGGTGGTTGGTTGTTGTTATGGTGGTGCATTTCTCTTAATGTATTGTTTTGAAAGTGTCTCATTATGCAATGCAGGCTGGCCTGGAACTCATATATAGCCAAGGATGACCTTGAACTTTATCCTTCTGCTTTCACTTGAGCTGGATTCATAGATGTGTGCAGATCTGACCCTGGGCTTCCTGTCACTCTGTGGAGGACAGATAAGAAGGAAAAATAAGGAATCAAGAAAAGATGATATAGACCATGGAAGAGGCAGAATTTTGAAGGGATTTTAGATGTGTTTTGTGGACTGGCTGGAACTGAAGTTGGTTACATATTCAGAGGTAGTGAAGGGAGGATTCAAGAATGATCTCCACCTTTCTGGCATAAGCAGCTAGAAGGACAGTAGTGAATCCTGGATGGAGAACACGGGATCCTAACAGTGGAGTTCCGTTAGGTAGAGTATGGAACCAGGGGCTCTTTTCTGAAGTCATGTATGGTCAGAGCATCCGATTTCACCTGTGACTCATTTCATCTTACATTGTAATACGGAGCAACACTGCACAGAGGAACGCCACATGGTAATAGCTAAATAAGGAGTCCTTTTTTAGCTAGCTAGCAAGCCAGCACTTAGAGAGGGGGCTCATGCCCAAGAGAACTCTCGACCCTGAGGAGAAGCTGGGCAGGGTTTATACAGCTTAAAACCCCAATTACATCAGGGTGGGGCAAAGCCAATAACCATAGTTACATTCGATCACCAAAGTTACATCAGACCAGGGATAGGTCAGTTAACAAAACATTTTGAGAAGTAAAAAGGAAATTTCTCAGAATTGTGCAAACAATAGACTCCATAGAGGTTTGGGGATAGCAGTGTCAGGGAGGACTTGCTACCTGACTACTTGTAAGTTTCTCAGTGTTGTAGAAATAATGTACTTCCTGATACTGCCTGCATGAGACATTTTGCCTGGCTCCCAAGGTGGGAATGACTGGGCAAAAATGGGGTAAAGTAAAAGTCAGCTAGAGCAAAATGGAATTAGTTTTGCCCTTTCAACAAAAACTAGAAAAGTCTCTAATTTGTGGGTCTTGAAAAAAATTTTTAAAAGCTGTGTATCTTATTAGTCCTCATGTTATTGTTCATTGTTTCAAAAGTTCATACTCAAGCAATTGTCCCAGTGCTTACTGGCAGCTCTGGGTAAGCCCATGTGTCTGTGAAGTTTTCATTCTTTGAACAACAAAAAAAAAGGCAGAAACCAATGAGGATCAGGAGAGCTAGTGTCAATCACTATTCCATCCATTAACTACACAAATGTGGGCGTGTCGCTTAGCCTCCCAGCGTGGTGGTTGTCCATCTGGATTATAATTGTGCCTGGCATATGGGGAAGTTTTGAGGACTTAACCTCCTTAAAGCTCTTAGCAACTTTATTTCACATTAGGGTTACCAGCTCATCCTAGTTTCCTCCAGAATGATTTTCCCAGCTTGACCAATGGAAATTCATGTTAGGACCCTCCACCACTCCTAGGACAATCTGGGATGGTTGGTTGTGGGAGTGGCTAATTCCACGTGGGAACAGGTTATGAAAAGGATATGTGCACGAGACTGCTCCAGCACATCTTAGGGACACATGGCAGAGGGAACAAGTCCAATTTATTTCATACAACTGACTCTTTATATAGATACTGTAACCTCCCAGCCTCCAATCCCAGACCTCCCATACCACATGTTGCTCCAGCCCTGGGGTGGACCCAGGAAAGGATGTACAGGTGTGCAAGCCAGGCCCTGGCACTGAGCACCTGTAAGCCCATATGTGCCCACAGTTGGTCACCCTAAATGCACAATCCCTGTTTACCCATCAAGGAGAAAACTCCTATAATGTATAAACTCTGGTGTGCAATGCCCCCCTGTTCTCTGTCCCCAGAGATAAAAGAGTAGATGAGAATTACAAAAGTGTGTGAGTCCAAAACAGTAAACTTCTGCATCAAAATTTTAAAAGAGGCTGAGGAAAAATGAAAAACATGTTTGGCAGAATGCATGAGCTCTGGTGGGGTGGAGTGGGGGAGGGACAAGGAAGGAAGAATGGGTCTGGATTTGATTGGGAAATTTTGTAAGAAATGCACAAAGTTTCAGTGAAAATTGGCTTTGAAAAAAAAGTATGTGAGGCTGTAGGGCGATGTAAATATTTGTGTCTTGAGTATGTGGTAATGGTTTCCAGTACAATCATGAAAATAAGCAAAAACAATTGGAAAAAAAAAAAAAAAACAGGGTCTTATGCAGCCCTTTCTGGGCTGGTACTCACTATACGCCTGAGGTTAGCCTTGAACTTCCGATCCCATTACCCCTATTTCCTCAGTGGCTGGGGTTCTAGGTTTGCACCACCTGGCTTCACATGGGATTGGGAATTTAAACTGGATTTCCTGAATGGTACAAAAGCATTCTGCAAGCTGGGCTACATTGCCAGACCCCACGTTCTCTGTTTAAAGATAGACAGATAATTTACTGTGTATGCTAAGTGCTGTGAGGGGAAGAAATAAGTTGTGGAAACTTAGTCATGGCTCACTGTTAAAGAAGGATGCCTGAGCTGGGGGAAATAACAGAAACATGTACTGAAAGAGATTGCGTTGTGCTTTCTAATTTCTGTAGACATATTCATAAACGTGTGTTTTGTTTTTATAACCCAAAGATAGAAGAGACTAAACAGTCAACTTTGAAACTCTGGGAAACTTGGCTTCCCCTCACAAAGCTTTATTTTCTTCCACCCTAAATTAGGGGGTGATGATAATATTTCTTTTTTATGTTTTTATTTATTTTTTATGTGTATGAATGTACAATCTGCATGCAGGTTTGTGCACCCGTGTCGTGCAATGCCTTGGGGGTCAGAAAAGGGTGTCGGATTCCCCTAGAAGTTAAAGATGGTTCTCAGCTGCCATGTGGGTGCTGGGGATCGAACCTGGGTCCTCTGCAAGAGCAGTCGGCACGCTTAACTGCTGAGCCATCTCTTCAGCCCCGATAATACTTCTTTTATGACATGATGAAAATAATTAAGATATATGCAAAGGGCTGGAGAGAGGACTGAGTAGTTAACAGCACTGGTCGCTCTTGCAGAGGACCCTGGTTAGATTCTGAACACCCACAGGGCAGCTATCTATCATCTGTAACTCTAGTTCCAAGGGACCTTTTGCCCTCTTCTGGCCTCCACAGGTATTACATTGCAGGGGTCCAGACCCACGTCTTGCTCCTTGTGAGTGGTATGAAGGCCGGTAGGGCAGGCCTCCAGGAGACTTGACCTTATTGAAAAACCTCTAAGCAAGCATCACCGACGTCCTATATAAGTCTCAAGCAAATCTCTTTATTCTAAGTCTCCTTATGGCAAGTCTCACTTTATTGCCTTTGTTACAAACTTATATAGGGAGAAACACAGGGCCCATAGGAAGTGCACAAAAAGGCCTAGGATTCTAAGGAATGTGTTTTACACAAAGGAGATGTAGAAAGAGAACTCCAAGAGATAAGACTTATGGGAATTCGCAACCTTGGGGGAAGACAGTTAACCATTAAGAGCATACATAAATCCTAGTAAAAGCAAGAAAGGCAGTTTAGCAATAACATGATGTACTCAAGTTCTATTTAAAGTATGCACTAACTTCCGGGAGTGGTGGCACACGCCTTTAATCCTAGCACTTGGGAGGCAGAGGCAGGCGGATCTTTGTGAGTTCAAGGCCAGCCTGGTCTACAGAGTGAGTTCCAGGACAGCTGGGGCTACAGGGAGACCCTGTCTCAATAAAACCAAAATTAAATAAATAAATAAATAAATAAATAAATAAATAAATAAATAAAGTATGCACTAACTAGGAGGAGAAATGGATATTAAATCAAATGGAGACTGGGGCTGGAGAGATGGCTTAGCAGTTAAGAGCACTGACTGCTCTTGCAGAGGGCCTGGGTTTGAATCCCATCACCCACATGGTGGCTAAGAACTGACTTAGGCTGGGCATGGTGACACATGCCTTTAATCCCAGCACTTGGAAGGCAGGGGCATGGGGATTTCTGTGAGGTCAAGGGCAGCTTGGTCTACATAGTGAGCTCCATGCCACCTGGGACTAAAGGGAGACCCTGTCTCAAAAAGACCAAAAAATAAAATAAAATAAAATAAATAAATCAAATGGAGACTGTCCCAGGATAGTTTTCCCATAGAACGAAGGAATGTAGGGCTTGGCAGCTGCATCCCATCTGCTTTTCTATTGACAGGGCTGTAAACGAGCTCTAATTTAGTAGCCCATCTCCCTGCCTGGGCTGAGTTGCTAGCTTTTCAGAAACTCCTGAATTCCATTTTATTCTAAATTAACTCATTCCAGGCTACAGCATTACATGGATGGGTGCTTTTATATATATGCAGGCAAAAGACTCAGACACATTTTCTAAACTTTTTAACATTTAAAACATTTAACAGAGTATCTGACGCACACGCAAAAAAATGATTACTATTTACTAGTTATTAGTACAAATGAGCATCCACTCTACCTTTAGGTATAATTAAAAGGTTATATATCTATATAGGCTTATATTGGTTTCTATGATCATGATTTCTCCTCAAAGGAAAAAAAAAAGAGACAACATCAAGCAAGTTACATTTGAAAGCCCCAAAAGTAAGCATAAGAGCCAGCCCAGCACAGACTCCCGCTCCAGTGTAGACATCTGTTCCGGTGGCTTCTCATTTCATCAGCTGGTGTGGAGATTTCCTAGGGAAAACAGACAGAACTCAAGCTGGAAATGTCCACAAACTGGTCCTGTTCCCAGCCTGCCTCATCATTTGGGGTCACCCCTTTCCGTGGCATTCCAGGACTGCAGAATGCTGAAGTCACATTTGATCTGCCCCTTTCTAAACAAGACTCAAGCTACCAGTGAAAGAGAGCAGCTTGATAGGTTAGTTAACAAAGAAACAACCCCCCCCCCTTCATGCATTTGGGAATAGAACTTGCTCTCTGTCTCTCCTTCACCCCCACAGAGCCTTTAGATTGGGGACTTATTAGATCAAAGTCCTGTTAGAAGGAAGGACTTTCAGAATGGTCTACCCTGATATCTTGCATTGAAATCCCTATTCACACAGTGATGTCTGAGCCAGGACAGACAGTCCTGGGTTCAAATATCCATCACCAAGAGCTTAGTGACTATGTATGTACAGTTTCTGGGAAAATTAAGTGATAAAACACATAATGTTAAGCACAGGCTCTGCTTAGGATAAAGGTTTGGACAGTGGTGGGCACTATTGCAGTTTCTCTCATTTCTAATAACTGAACAAGATCTTAGCAAAGCTAACCAACAGAGGTAGAAGACACGAATATGTAAAATTAGAGATATTACAACAAATAACGATGACATTCATAAAACCATTAGGATAGATCTTTAAAACTGATACTCTACTAAATTTGGAAATATAAAAGAAATATATTAAGTTATAGACACATGAGCTACCAAAATTAAAGCCAGAGAACAGGAACAACTTAAACATATCTATCTATACAATGAGCTTGAAGCAGGAATTTTTAAAAGTCTTCCAACTACAAACAGCCCAGGCCCAGACATATTCCCATAAATAGATGTGGTATATTAGAATAATTTTTCTTATCTGGGATTTGTTTAAAGTCAAGTATAGTAAATGAATATATTTGGGAACAAAAAAATCACATGATCATTTCAATAGACTCAGGAGATATCTGTGACAAATTCCAACACTTCTTCATGATAAAAGCCCAGAAGAAAATATGAATAGAAGTAACATACTGTAATGTAGGGAACAGAGATGAGGTCAGTTGATGGAGTGCTTGGCACTGCATCAACCAGGCATGTTTGGACCATCATAGTAATCATAGACTCAGGAGGTAGAGACAGGAAGATCAGGAGTTCAGGATCAGCCTTGACTGATTGACAGCAGCCTGAGCAAATGAGACTAATTTCAAAAACTTTTAAAGAAATATACTTCAATATAAAGTCTGTGAACAATAAACTTGTATTCTATATTCAACATTATGCTAAGTAGGAAAAAAGTCCTTTTGAGACAGGGTCACCCTATAACTCCAGCTGGTCTAGAACTTGCTATATAACTAGGTTGACCTTGAACTCACAGAAATCCACCTGCCTCTGCCTCCTGAGTGCTGGGATTAAAGGTGTGTGTCACCATGCCCAGCAACTTTTTGTTTGTTTGTTTTAAGAAAGGCATCTTGCAAAAGATTTATTAATGTTACAGTAGTTAGGTCATTTACTGGGTGCCAACTGAAGATTTGCTATTACTACAAAATCTACAGGGGAGAGGTGCATGTATTCTGTAATGTTTTTCTCTTTTAAAAGACTTGTTAAATTTTGGAGATGTTTTTATTTGGACTTGTATGCCATGTGTAGAGGTGCATGTAGAGAAGTAGAAGACACACTTCCTGGAGCCCTTTTGGACAGGAGCGCTGGAACAGAACTTGGGTCCTCTGAAAGAAGAGCAAGCAAGAACTTTTTTTTTCTAGAGACAGGGTCTCTCTATGGTACTTGCTACTTAGACCAGGCTAGTCTCAATCTCACAGAGATCCGCCTGCTTCTGCTTCCGAATTGCTGGGATTAAAGGTGTGTGTCACCACGCCTGGCTCAGCAAGCACTCTTAACCAACTCCTCAAAGACTTCTCACCAGTAGCTTTTCAGAGGAATTGCCACTCCCTGGGTATCAAGTTAAGTGTAGAAATAGATCCATTAAATAGATTTTTTTAAATTGGGGAAAATGAGCAAAAAGAATAAGTTATCCTAATGTTCCTACTAAAAGTCAGGATTAGAACAAGGAGCCTGTTTTTAGTCATGTATAGTATGTCCTTTCCACCAAGTTCCATATAGTTGGTTTCACAGACTGCAACTAGGCATCATGTCCTTGAGTTCAAACAAGTTATGGCAACGTGACTTGACCTCTGACTTCCATAGGAACGCCATGGACCATGTGCCCCTCCACATGCATGCTATGCACACACAAACACACACAGAGATAAAATAACAATATACACTTGTTTAAAATAAAAGATTATGAAACCTGCACAAATATCTACAGCCTATGAGATTAAGCTAGACACAGTGGATGATAGCCAGAGGGACCTATAGATTTGGTCCTGTGTAGAGCCAGCATTTACTCCAGTGAAGCTAGATGATGTCCCAGGGGGCAGTAGAGAGATCCACACAGAAGAAAATGAAAGAGCTTCCCCAACACAGTCCGTTGAAGGCTACAAGGCCAGACAGCTCGTGTAAATGAATGGAGGAGACTAGATGTGGAGCTCGGAGACCCTCGCCCTAACTCAGTGCTTTTGCACCTGCCACTCCAGGAACTGTCTCCTCCAACTGAGCTCCCTCGGGGCCCAATGAAATATGGCATCACCCACCTTGCCATTTCATGGCACTTGCCTGAAAGCAGCTAAAATGACCCTGTGTATTAGTTTACATGCATGCTGCTTTTTTCAATGAGTTTTTTTTAAGATTTATTTTATTTTTAATTGTGTGTATGCATATGTGTCTGTGTGTGGATATGTGTACATGAATTCAGGTGCCCTGGGATCCATTGGAGCTGGAGTTACAGATGGTTGTGAGCCACCAAACACAATGCTGAGAATTGAACCTGGATCTTCTGCAAGAGCAGTACATGTTCATAGCCATTAAGCCATCAGTGTTTAATACAATATGTACTCAAGGAAAGGAAGCATTGAATAAAATAAAAGAGCAAATCAAAGCATCTCATTCAATAACAGCTCCAGAAAGCAAAATTTACAGTTCAGCATTTCCTATGAGATTAGGACTGAGATGCTCCTTCTGTACCAGCTCAGCCATAAACAGGGAAGTGCAAAACCCTAAAATATCACTGGAAGTTTGAGTTACAAGAGAAGGGATCGGTAAATTACATTCTAGGATCTGATGTGTGGAATAGGAGGCAGGCATGGTGGCATACAGCTGTAATCATTCAAGAAGCCGAGACAGGGGGATCATGAGTTCTAAGCCAGCCTGGGCTACATTGTAAGGGCCTATCTCAAAAGAAGGAAGGAAGGAAGGAAGGGAAGAAGGAAGGAAGGAAGGAAGGAAGGAAGGAAGGAAGGAAGGAAGGAAGGAAGGAAGGAAGGAAAAAGAAATTAAGTTTACAAGACTGCCAGTTCAAGAGAATCACTGCCAGCTGCTCCAGCTTACCTTAGTGACCTTGTTTTCTTTCTCATGTGAATTATACTCTAAATTGGAGTGGGATGGAGGGGAGAAATTAAAAAGAAAATTTAACATGTCAGCCAAAACATTCATGATCATTTCTTCCAATCTGTGTGTTTCTGTTTTTAATTGAACTTTCCCTGATACTTTGGGCAATTCCTTCTTGTGCCCTTGTTTGAGGCTACAGAACCCATGAGCTCTTCATTGTTCACATCTTTTCTTTCATGGTTTGGTGTGTTCACCCACATAGCTTAGCATGCTAGAATGGTACTGCTAAGGTCCTATCCATTAAAAACTTATTTTTAAAAGAACACTATAAGTAGCGGGTTATATTGGGCTTCACTCCTTCCTTGGTCTCATTCTGTAGCTGTGTACCACCAACTCTTCACCCAACTGCTTCCTGTCAAACATCTTTTACACTCCTGATAACTGTCCTCTGTGAGAGGGGAATAAACAACTTTGGCTAAAGAAGGGAATGTATTTGTGGTATTTTTCACAATTTTAGGTAGTCTCCTCTTTTAGATATTATCTAAGTAACCCAGACTAGCCACAAACTTGACATGTTCCTGTTTGGTAGTTGGAGTGCTGGGATGAATAGATACATATAATAGACACATAATAGTCACACGTGGCTTAAATAGTCACTCTGAATAACTACATTCCAAATAATTAGGGGAAAATATTCTGAAATTTATATGTACTCACATTGTTGGTGAGTGAGCAGCAATCTCAAACCATTGTTTCTTTTTTTTTCCAGGGGAGAGTGTGAATGCAGCCCCCACTACCACAAATTATGCAGTCGAGTTTCCCCAAATTTAGGGAAATCACAGGGGCCAGCACACCCAAAGTGCAATGGATGAGCCTCACTCGCCCCAGGAAAACCACCTTCGTGATCATGGTATCTCCCCTGCCAGGTAAGTATAAACCATTGTTTCTATATGTCAAAAAGATCCCTGTTCTGTAAAATTCATGGAGCTTAAAAGGTGGTGTTTTGCTTAATACTACTGTTTGTTTGTTTGTTTTAGATTTTTTTTTTTTTTTTGTCTTTTCAAGACAGGGTCTCCCTGTAGCCCCAGTGATCCTGGAATTCGCTCTGTAGACCAGGCTGGCCTTGAACTCACAAAGATCTGCCTGCCTCTGCCTCCCAAGTGCTAGGATTAAAGGTGTGCGCTACCACACCCGGCTGTTTTAGATTTTTGAGACAGGGTCCCACATACCCAGGCTGGCTCTGAACTTACTATGTAGCTGAGGCTGGTTTTGAACTCCAATCCTTCTGCCTCTACCTTATGTATTTATTTGTATATGTGCTCATAAAATGTGTTTTTAGTTTTCCATTTTTCTGCCCAGTCATATGAATCAGGTCATATATGGTGTCTTATAAATGGGATTTCTGAGGTTCTTCCACAGGGAATGGACAATGCACAATACATACCATGTGCATGTGCCCACACACACCCTGCAGGAAGGGGACATGCAGGCTCTGAGAATCTTTGTTCCAGAATTAGACATGCAGTTCCCCTCCCAATGGCTCACTTATCTCTTATACTAAATATGTGTTCCAGAACTTTCAAAAAGATTGCCATAGAAACGTAAGTCAGATCCCCAGGATAGGACAGAACACATCCTAAGTGTTAAAACAGCTTGTTGCCCTCCCAATCTCAAATACATCCTGCAAACTCCTGTTTCATCATACTTAACTCAGTTTGTAAAACTTATTTAATTTTTCATTTCTCTCTATGTATGTGTGTGTACGTGTGTGTGTGTGTGTGTGTGTGTGTGCACTCTGTATGAGTCTGAGCATAAGAATGAAGGTGAGGGGTTGGAGAGATGGCCTAACAGTTAAGAGCACTGACTGCTCTTGCAGAGGACCCGGGTTCAATCCCCAGCACCCACATGGCAGCTGAAAACCGACTTTAACTCCAGTTCCAGGAGAACTCCAGTTCCAGGGGAATCTGCCACCCTCTTCTGACCTCCACGGCATTGCACGACACAGGAGCACAAACCTACATGCAGACAGTACATTCATACACATAAAATTAATTAATTAATTAATTAATTAATTAATTAATTTTAAAAAAGGAATGAAGGTGAATGCAGAGGTCAGAGACGTAAAGGCTCTGGAGCTGGTGTTACATGTGATTGTGTTGCAGGTAGTTGTGTGCTATTGTGAATGGGTGTGAGAATCAAGCTTGGGTCCTCTGCAAAAGCAATAAGGACTCTTAACCACTGAGCCATTTGTCCAGCCTCATATTTAACTTCTTTTATGAAAATTTTAATTTTAGTTTTTCTCTTTCAGTGTCCAAAAATTGAAAAATGAAGCATGTGCCTGAGCAGCCAGCACATACAAGGTGAAGGAAGAAGGGTCAAGAATCCAAAGTCAGCCTCGGCTACATAGTAAGTTCAGAGTCGGCCTGGGTACATGAGACCCTGCCTCAGAAAACAAAAACAAACAATGATATTAACCACAAACACTAGTATTTAAGCTCCATGACTTTTACAGAACAGTGATTTTTTTAATATACACTAAAAAAAGGGTTGAGATTACTGTGTACTACCAAGTGCCAGAAACCATTCTTGGTGCTTAGTAGGTCCTAGTTCATCCTCCTGGGATATAAAGGGTGGTACCATATGTGTCTTGGATTTGGGGACAGGAGGAGTCATATCAAACCAAAGTTCCATGGCATATGAAGTTACTTGAAGGCTAAGCTTTGCTCTAATTCCTTCATGTTGGAAATGAACTGTCTTTTCTCTCAACAGGCTAAATAAAACAGAAGATATTCTATCTTTAAGGAAACGTGTAAAGATGTCATTTGGCAAGAATCCCTCCAGCTTCAGCATTTTCCTGAAGTCAAAATATATACTCAAATTTCATTCTCCCTAGCAACTGGGCCATTTTGAATTAGCCGGTCATGTAAAATATGAGGCCTGGCTCTGACCACTCACAGTGAGACACAGGACCCCTTGCTTACTGTTACAGGACCAGAAGAACTTCTTGGAGTGATCCCTTGCTACATTTAAAGAGGATTTGCATCCTTCTATAGAAGTAAAGCTTTTTGCTTTACTGAAAATACTTTGTATTGTGTGATCTTTGATCAAGGAGATGCCAGACCCATTCCTAACATAGGTAACAATCCTGAAGTTACATATTTGCCACAACCACGGCACTCACTAGAATCAGAAGCACCAAGACAGCAATGGAGATTCCAACAATGAGTCCCTTAGTGGTGGTCAGCCTCAGCTCATGTGTTGGGATAGCTTCCTAAAGAAACAGCAATAAACAGAAGAGGCACCAGGTTTGAGGAACAGAAAACATATAACACCTGAACCAAGACCTTAATCTTTATTGCACCTTCACTACTTCCAGACTACTTGAATAAGACCAAATGATCCAAGGTGGTAACGGTCAGGAAAAGTCTAAGACAAGATGAATATATGGAAATGGCTTCTATTTTTCATTATGTGATATTTACTCAGATGTGCAAACAAGTCAAAATTCAAACTGAATGCTTAAGGTGGGTTTATTCATCATGTAGGTAATTATATCTGCCTTAACAGCCTAGGGTATTTCTATAAATGCATCATCTTATGATATTAAAAAGACAAAATAAAATGTTCATCTGTAGGTTGACTTGTTCTACATTTACCCCAAATGCTCAACTACTGAATTTAGAAGTAGACTCAATAACCAAGAGACTTGTACAATGCGATTCAAGATTCTGTGTCTTCATGAAAACACTCAGAAGATGCTGCTCATGGACACAGCCTGTGAACACTGCGATCAGACAGAAATGCAGATTCTACCCAAATGCCCTAGTGCTGATGATTAGGATCTCCACCTACTGGAATAAGCATGAAACAAGGTGGACATCACGTTAGGTCCCTCTTCACAGTGTAGAGCTAATCTGCTAATTCTAAAGAGATCCATAAAATGGACGTTTAATTGCAAGAAAATGGAGGATCAGAGATCTCGTCTTTTCCTCGGTGTGAGCTTCATCTCTGGAATCACAATCCCAGCTTTTCTACCTAGCCATGGAAAAGTGGTGAGCCTCTCTGAGCTTCCGTTTCTCCATTTGTATTTGAGACAGTGCCTCATGTATCCTAGATTGACTTTGAACTCAGCATTTACCTGAAGCTGGCCTTGAACTCCTGACCCTCCTGCCTATACCTCGTGAGTGCTCAGATTATAGTCACGTCCTCTAAGCCGACTTGAACATTTACTTGATTATGAATGGCAGCAATGCTCATCCTTTCTCATACATCTTCATGTGTTTTCTTCAAATCTGTTCACAAGAGAGAGTCTAGGAAGTTGATCTAATTACATGTTGCTGTTGCTAGGCAACGTGGTACACCACCTGTAATCCCAATACCTGAGAGGTAGGAAAGGAAGAGTCAGGAGTTCAAGATCCCTCTCAGATTAGAGCAAGGCATGCCTGAGCTCCATGAGACCCTGTCTCTAAAAATAATAATAAAAATGAAATTTTATGTTGCTGCACAATGTTACCAATGTACTTAGAGACAGCTTAACATCTCAAAGCATAAAAACCCACATTTTTGCTATTACTTACTTTGAACTTCTAATATGTCTCTATTTGCTACTATAATGACTGTTCCACAGGTAGCCGAGGTCAAGAACAGTCTACCCACACAGTTTGAAAACAGCCATTACTCTGTTCACTTAGCAGCTCAGTAAACATTTACATAATCCTTTCTGATATACAAATTCAGTGCATCCACAAGCTCATTCCAGGCTCATGACAAATAACTTGTTAATGATGTTTTGATATCAAGTTGGGCATGGTGGAATATACCTATAATCTCAGTGCTCAATAGGCTGAGGCAGGAGAATTGTAAGATCAAAGCCAGCCTGAGCTACATAGTGAGCATCTCAAAAAAAAAAAAGCCAAAAATAAGTTCAAGGTCACTTGGGGTACATGAGATCTTGGTCTCAAAAACACACAAATAAAAGAAAATTAGTAACAGTCTTTATGTGTGATGTTCTTACGGTATGAAAGCATAAGGCTATTTGGCACTATGTGAATAGCTTCATCTTATTACATTTCGGTGGGGAGGGGTGGTGTTGAGCACCAAGCCCAAGGCTCCCACATGCTGAGCAAGCACTCTGCTACTCACAGCCCTGAGTTCCAACAGCCACACATTCCTGCAACTGTCAGCTTCCCCTCTTACCTCAAACTCTGTTTCTTATGCATTACTTCCACATACTAAAATAAAACATTTCTCCCAGTAGCCTAAAGGAGAAAATCCCATTGATAAATGTACTCAGTCAAGTTTTTTTTATAAAAATACAACTCTGGTAAGCATCCTGAGACTGGAACCATAGACTTTGCATATGTGTATGTATGTATGTATATATGTATGTATGTATATATCTTGTAGAGAAAGTACAAGAAAAATCCTGCAGAATCAGAATTGTCTAAGATTTATTATCTTATAAAAAGGTTTGTGGGGGGGGTCTCCAATGGCCTTTACAAAGAATGATTATTGGGTGGAAAAGAATATTAGGGATCCACCTGTATGAGTCCACTTTAACTTCCATTGTATTTCTGTTTGGGGTAGCCTGGACTCTATCCCATTGAGTCCAAGCATGCTGTCTTTGCTGACAAATGAAGTCTCCCATAGCAGTGCAGTTTTGTTCTCCTTGAATTAACTCTCTTTTTATTCTGTCCAATTTCAAATGCTTTTTGTTTTAATTTATTATTATATAGATATTAATTTCTTTGTTGCCTTAAGTTCTTTTTTTCCTGGTTCAATTATTTTATTTCTTTTTTATTGTTTTTAATTGAACTTTGTGTATTTCATATATCACATCTTAATTAATCTTTTTTCCCATTTTTTTATTATTACCATTATTAAACTTTTTCCATAGGTCACACATCATTTCTCGATCAAATCTAGAGTTGCTAAGGGGATGTCAGCCTCGTCAGAGTGTAGACTGCCATTGTTGGACTACCTGGACTGTGTCATGGAGGCCAGTGCAGGGGGATCAGGACAGGGTGTCTGCTTACTGGACATCATTTTGGGGGACCATGGGAGGGAAAGACCCCAATGTGGAGCAAAAGTGCAGGATTGATGGTTGGGGTTGCCAAGGAGGAACCTTCGAGCACTTCCTTAAGGAAAACATGACATCTTTTAAGGAAGGGAAAAAAAATTATCCTCCAATTCAAGTGATATGTGTATGTATGTTTGTATGTATATATCTATGTATATATATATATGTATATCTATGTATATATATATGTATATATATGTATATATAAATATAACTATATATATATGTATAAAATGTAGCAATGCAAGTTGAAGAGAACAACAACAAAAGAACTGAAAAAAAACTCTGGAGAGACTCAGAGAGAGATACCCTGAGTTCTTTGAGATGAGTCTCACTGTGTAACTTAGGCTGCCCTGGTCTAAAGCGTATGATATCTCATGTCAGCCTCCTGAGTCCTAAGACTAAGAACGCAACCCTTTGTCTGAATCTTTTATTTTTCTTCTTCTTCTTCTTTAAAACAAGAGTCTATGAGATAATTTTGTAGACATAGTCATTAAATGCAGCTTCCTTCCAGGAAAGTATACAAGTAAATCTGCCTATAAGATAAGTAGGAACATGCTTACAGTGCGATTATTTGAAGGCTCTTCTGAAGATTGTGTCGCAGTCCCATTCCAAGCCACTCAAAAAGAAGAAAATAATTACAATTACAAAAATGTTAGTTTTTTTTCACTGAGGACATTGAAACTATTTCCACTGCCTTCTGGTAACAAGTGGAAAGTAAAATAACAGGATCAAATGCTATAGGCACTTTCAGGTCACACAAAGTAATAAGCCTTTTACTAAATAACCGTAAGAAGGTGAATTATTTTTAAGACAGGGTCACACTATTTAGCCCTGACTTTCCTGGAATTAGCTATGTATCCCAGGCTGACCTCACAATAATAGAGATTCACTGGTCTCTCTCCCTCCTGATGGCTGGAAATAAAAATGTGGCCCACCAAAACCAGCTAAGTCATGAACTTCAACCTTTTGTCCTGGTTGAAAATGCACTTTTACTAAGCGTGGTGGCACATGCCTTTAATCCCAGTACTCAGGAGGCAGAGGCAGGAGGATCTCTGGGAGTTCAAGGCCAGCCTGGTCTACAGAGCAAGTTCCAGGCCAGCTAAGGCTACAGGGAGACCCTATCTCAAAAAAAAAAAAAAAAAAAATGCACTTTTTGTTTCTCTTTCTGAGAAAAGATACATATACATACCAAACTTTATCTACCAATTTTGGGGACTCAGGCATGTTCATTTGTGGAACAGGGTAAGAAGCCACCTCATCTATGTTTCCATGCTGGGTGAGGACGATGACTGCCCAAAGGTCACATGCACATCCAAAGATCAGGACAACTCTGCAGACTGAACTTTACATTGATTTTACATTCAGAATGAGTGAACTCTATCATGACATCCAAATAGGTGGTGTCTCCTCACTTTATATACCTTGACTTTGACTGAGAAGTTCTTTAGAAAACACATGTAGCAGGACATGGTGGCACTCGCCTTTAATCCCAGCACTTGTGAGGCAGAGGCAGGTCTATATAGTGAGTTACAGGACAGCTGGGGCTACAGGGAGACCCTGACTCAAAACAAAACAAAACAAAACACCAAAAAAAAAAAAAAAAAAAAGAAAAGACAAGAAAGAGAGGAAAGTAGAGGAAGAGGAGAAGGATAGGGAGAGAGGAAAGGGAGACAGGGAGAAGAGAAGAGAAGAGAAGAGAAGAGAAGAGAAGAGAAGAGAAGAGAAGAGAAGAGAAGAGAAGAGAAGAGAAGAGAAAAGAGAAGAAGAGAATGGAAAAGGAAAGAAAAGACATGTAAATGACACCAAGGAGACAATGTGAAGATTAGGGTTTCAGGTGGCAGAATATTTACTGACCTGCAAGTTTTGAATATTCAGATATTCAAAAGGTTTTAGAAATTTCTGTTTGTCAAAGCAGTTGGGAGTGATGCATATTGGAAACAACAACAACAGAAAGGACTGCATCGAAGAACTGACTGAAATAGTGAACTTCTGCTCAAAACAGTCAACTTCCTCATGGAGAATATTGAGAAAGACTGAGAAAGAGATGAAAAGCATGTTTGGCAGAATGCATGAGCTCTGGTAGGGTGGGGGAATGGGGGGGGACACGGGTCTAAATTTTATAAAAAAATAAAAATAAATTTATATGAAAAAAAAGAAACAGAGAACTTCTGCTTCAAACTGCAAACTGCTGAACTGAAAATTTTAAAAGAGACTGAGAAAAAGCTGAAAAACATATTTGGCAGAATGCATGAGCTCTGTTGGGATGGAGGGGGGCAAGGAACGGGGAAATGGGTCTGGATTTGGTTGGGAAATTTTGTATGAAATGCACAAAGCTTCAATTAAAGAATGGCTTTAAAAAAAAAGAAATTTCTGTTTGCAACAGACTCTATACTCTCTTATCATTTTTAGATGTCTATAGTTCAAATACAGAATGCCCCTTCTGCTGAGTGTTCACGATATATTGTTTTCCATCCTAACAAATCCATTAGTCACTTTTCATAGATAGAGAAACAGACATGGAATGATTAGATGTTTCTAACTTTAGGAAATGATAGGCATCTCTGCTGGTTAACACACATACACCACACACACACACACACACACAGAGAGAGAGAGAGAGAGCACTCCCAGCAAAGGGAAATACTATAGGTCTACGAAGTTCCTAAGTACTGGCAAAAAAGCTAACACAACCCCAGGATGAATAAGTTTGGATGACTCACAGTGTCTCCTAAATGCTCATGTTACTATGCTTGGGTTTGACTTATTTTTAGGCTACTTCCTATGCAGACAAAGGCAATTAACCAGGTTTGGCCCTGCAGTCTAGATTCTGTGACTTATGACCTTTTAACTAAGACATTCAGTAATGAGACTAGATGATTCACTACAACAGCACAAAAATGATGAATCAGAAAAAACTGAAATCCAGTGCTGACAAGAATGTGACCTTCACAATTATGGTGCTGTGATGGACACACAGTTGTACAGGTGCGAGCACTCAACAGTGTTCTGTGATGAAGGAACAGTGAGCAGGGAGTGAACACTGCATTTCCACATATCATATACTTTCTCTAGTGTAGAACCTTCAACTACTAGTCCAAAGACATGTAGCCAGCATCTGGTGGCTGAACTGGCAGCTCTATGTCCCCAAAGCAGAATTACATAATCTCTCCAACCTAGAAATGACAAAAACATAGCCTTGAGAGAATTCAATGGGAAGACATCTAAAATTTTGGCATGCATGTCTATGAAAGGCAGATGGCAGACCTTGTGGCAATGTGAATCCCATACAGACCTAATGTTAGTTCCTTCTGACAAGAGCTCACCAACAGATGGCTGAAGGGGCACAGTGAGAGCATAGCCTGTTAGCCTTACACAGCTAACGTGTAATCAGTCTAAAGAATCCTGGGACACAGCTGCTCCTATGTCTGTTCCATGCTGGGGAGACCTACTTAGACCAAGTTTGGGTGACATGACACTTTTAAAGACTTAACCATTGCATGTACCTCAAATTCCTTCTCTTACATCCTGAAAGATGCCGCACACATTCACCTCCAGCTGTTACTGTCTATTTTCATTTGTTTTTGTGCCCCATATAGTTCGCACTCAAGATTCCACTTTGAAAAACCAAATGTCACCATTGTCTAATCCCGCCTGACTGTGTTCCTCTGTGAATTTCACTACAGATCTATTTTAGATTGACTAGTTTCCAGGAATGCCTGGCAAAAAGGTAGGCCACAGACGGGAAACTCCTGGGGACGAGAAGTCACACACACACACACACACACACACACACACAAAGAGTCATAGACACACACACAGACATATAGACACACACACAGACATACACACACACACACAGACACATGAGTCATACACACAGGCATACACATACAGAGATAGAGAGAGAGAGAGAGAGAGAGAGAGAGAGAGAGAGAGAGAGAGACCTGATGGCCTGATCTTGTTTGGACATGGCACAAGAACACATAAGCCAGCTCTGGATCACAAGGGAGTAATCACCCAGGAGTTCAGCATGCGGCATTCTCAAAACACACCACTTTAGCCAGGCATGGTGGCACACACCTTTAATCCTAGCACTTGGGAGGCAGAGGCAGGCGGATCTTTGTGAGTTCAAGGCCAGCCTGGTCTACAGAGTGAGTTCCAGGACAGCTGGGGCTACAGGGAGACCCTGTCTCGAAAAGACAAAAAAAAAAAAAGAAAACAAAAAAAAAAAAAAGAGAAACACCACTCTGACTAGCATAGCATAGAGCTACCTGGGAGAGATAGCAGAGCTCATCTTTACCTTCACCTATCAGTGAAATGCAGGCCACCTCTACATTTTTAAAGGGAAAAGGTGGTCTGCAACTAAGAGTACTAGAGGGAGAATCGGGAGTCTCAGGGTTGCTCCTCAGAACTAGCGTGCATATGCCGAAGCCATCTTAGTCCATTTAGGCTGCTGTAACAAAATACCTTAAGTTAGGTAAATAATGAACCAAAAGAATGCATTGTTCACAGTCCTACAGGCTGGCAAGTGCAAAATCAAGGCACGAGATGACTGGCTATCTGGTGAGGGATCCTCTCCTCATAAGACAGTAGCTTCTACGTGTCCATGTGGAACAAAGGCCAAATCACCCCCTCGGTCCTTTCATGAAGCAATTAATTCCATTCATAAAGCCATCTGTGATAAGGCACCTCATGATTGCCCAGAGCTATGCCGTATCATTGGCTCAGCTGACCCAGTAATTAAAACTTAACTCAAAGTACAGGGAATAAAAGAAAAGTTTTAATTCAAACTGAACTGGGAAGAAATTTTCGACAGGTCGCATGTACCTGGTTGCTTTAGAACTAATTCATTCTGCATGGCTTCTGTATTTATTCTTGGCTTGCTTTTAGAGAATAGAGAATTTTAGGGGGCTTCCACCCCTAATGCTTGGGAAGTAAACTCCAACCCTGGATAATGGTTTTTGCTATATAAACACCTCCCCACCATGACTCAGCACTACACGCCCTGGACAGGGGATCTGCGGTGTAGTCGTCAGTGACTGAAGATTTTCTATTGGCCTTATTTTGTATCTGAATGGACTTCTCTGGTGAAATTACCCTGTTACACATCTCTTTTGACTAATAATCTTCCAGGTGCATGTCACTTTTTAATCTGCTGCATAGAGGATTATGTGTCAACAAAGAAATTTATGGGGACCCAGAGTTTGGAGCATTCGGAACTTAAGACCACCTCAAAATGGTCATGTGAACATAAGATTAACAATGGAACAGGGGGGGACTCTTGGCTGTATTACAGATCTGGGATGTGAAGGAAGTACGGGTGACCAGTCTGCTGTAGAGAACAGAAGATGGGATTTTAATGCTTTGGCTAATGGGATCAAAATCAATCATTAGCTTGTTCCTTGAACTGATTGGTTCTGTTTACATAAAGAGTAAATGAATGGAGATGTTCGTAAGACAGAGGAGCTCCTGTGACAGTCTTCTAGATTCCAGGCACTGTGAGGAATAGTCACAGATGCTACTGTACTGATTGCTTATACACTTCCTAATTATAACCCAAGCCCTCTGTAAAATCGGTAGCCTGAAACACGCTGGTCTCCTGCCTCACAAAGATCTGCCTGCCTCTGTATCCCCCTCACATGCCCCATGACTGGGATTATAGGCATGTGTCACCGATAATGAAACAGATTCAGATAAAGTGGATGTTTATACAAGTCAATCAGCTGCCAACAGGTGTTAGAGACAGCACTAGAGAAGAAAGCACACAGCACTGAATAGGGGAGCCTAGGGCCTGGGCGGGGAGACAGGATAGAGAAGAAGCACACAGCAAGGGAAGTGAGGGGAGCCTAGGGTCCTGGGGAGACAGCATAGAGAAGAACCACACAGCAAGGGAAGTGGAGGGGAGCCTAGGGTCCTGGGGAGACAGCATAGAGAAGAACCACACAGCAAAAAAAAAAAAAAAAAAAAAAAAAAAAAAAAAAAAAGAAACACCACTCTGACTAGCATAGCATAGAGCTACCTGGGAGAGATAGCAGAGCTCATCTTTACCTTCACCTATCAGTGAAATGCAGGCCACCTCTACATTTTTAAAGGGAAAAGGTGGTCTGCAACTAAGAGTACTAGAGGGAGAATCGGGAGTCTCAGGGTTGCTCCTCAGAACTAGCGTGCATATGCCGAAGCCATCTTAGTCCATTTAGGCTGCTGTAACAAAATACCTTAAGTTAGGTAAATAATGAACCAAAAGAATGCATTGTTCACAGTCCTACAGGCTGGCAAGTGCAAAATCAAGGCACGAGATGACTGGCTATCTGGTGAGGGATCCTCTCCTCATAAGACAGTAGCTTCTACGTGTCCATGTGGAACAAAGGCCAAATCACCCCCTCGGTCCTTTCATGAAGCAATTAATTCCATTCATAAAGCCATCTGTGATAAGGCACCTCATGATTGCCCAGAGCTATGCCGTATCATGAGCTTCAGCTAGGCCCAGTAATTAAAACTTAACTCAAAGTACAGGAATAAAAGAAAAGTTTAATTCAACTGAACTGGGAAAAGAATTTTTAGGACAGGTCAGCATGTACCTGGTTGCTTAGAAACTAATTCATTCTGCATGGCTTCTGTACTTTATGCTTGGCTTGCTTTTAGAGAATAGGAAATGTTAGTGGGGCTTCCCACCCCTATGCTTGGGAACTGAAACTGTCCAACCCTGGATATGGTTTTTGCTATATAAACACCTCCCCACCATGACTCAGCACTACACGCCCTGGACAGGGGATCTGCGGTGTAGTCGTCAGTGGACTGAAGATTTTCTATTGGCCTTATTTTGTATCTGAATGGACTTCTCTGGTGAAATTACCCTGTTACACATCTCTTTTGACTAATAATCTTCCAGGTGCATTCACTTTTTAATCTGCTGCATAGAGGATTATGTGTCAACAAAGAAATTTATGGGGACCCAGAGTTTGGAGCATTCGGAACTTAAGACCACCTCAAAATGGTCATGTGAACATAAGATTAACAATGGAACAGGGGGGGACTCTTGGCTGTATTACAGATCTGGGATGTGAAGGAAGTACGGGTGACCAGTCTGCTGTAGAGAACAGAAGATGGGATTTTAATGCTTTGGCTAATGGGATCAAAATCAATCATTAGCTTGTTCCTTGAACTGATTGGTTCTGTTTACATAAAGAGTAAATGAATGGAGATGTTCGTAAGACAGAGGAGCTCCTGTGACAGTCTTCTAGATTCCAGGCACTGTGAGGAATAGTCACAGATGCTACTGTACTGATTGCTTATACACTTCCTAATTATAACCCAAGCCCTCTGTAAAATCGGTAGCCTGAAACACGCTGGTCTCAGCCTCACAAAGATCTGCCTGCCTCTGTTCCCCCTCACATGCCCCATGACTGGGATTATAGGCATGTGTCACCGGATAATGAAACAGATTCAGATAAAGTGGATGTTTATACAAGTCAATCAGCTGCCAACAGTGTTAGAGACAGCATAGAGAAGAAGCACACAGCACGGGAAATGAGGGGAGCCTAGGGTCCTGGGGAGACAGGATAGAGAAGAAGCACACAGCACAGGAAGTGAGGGGAGCCTAGGGTCCTGGGGAGACAGCATAGAGAAGAAGCGCACAGCAAGGGAAGGGAGGGGAGCCTAGGGTCCTGGGGAGACAGGATAGAGAAGAACCACACAGCAAGGGAAGGGAGGGGAGCCTAGGGTCCTGGGGAGACAGGATAGAGAAGAACCACACAGCAAGGGAAGGGAGGGGAGCCTAGGGTCCTGGGGAGACAGGATAGAGAAGAACCACACAGCACGGGAAGGGAGGGGAGCCTAGGGTCCTGGGGATAAGCCTTATCTGTCTTCACAGATCAGGAAACTTCAGGCACCACCTATAAAAACAAACTCCCTACCTAGGCAATCTGTGTTTTTCTACAGACATCACAGACAAAAATTCCGAGACAGTCAACACACTGTGCATACTGAGAGATAAAATGATGCGTATCTTTGAGTTTTCAGTATAGTCCTCCCCTTCCAGAATCTTAAAAATTACCCTTGACGAATCCACTGTGCAACTTTGGTTACAGAAGAAAGTTGTTTAACTTTTAGCCTTACTATAAATTACGTCTCTGAACGGTGTTAAGAAAAGTGGGGCATTTCTTAGAAACCTTTAGAGATCAGTATGAAAGACTCAAAAATCATGTATATATGCACCGTAAAGAAAGCAAATTGACTCATCCACTGCTGGTGGGAATGTAAACTCGAACAACCACTATGGAAAGCAGTATGGAGAACCCTTAAAAGATTTGGAATGAACTTGCCACCTGACCCAGCCATACCACTCCTGGGTATGTACCCACAAGACTCATCTTACCACAGAGATACATGCACAGCCATATTTACTGCAGCTCTCTTCACAAAAGCAAGGAGCTGGAACCAACCCAAGTGCCCCTCAACTGACGAGTGGATAGAGAAAATGTGGTACATCTACACAGTGGAGTTCTATGCAGCGGTAAGGAAAGATGACATCATGAGCTTTGCAGGTAAATGAATGGAGCTTGAAGATATTATGCTGAGTGAAGTAACAGAGTCCCAGAAAAACAAACAACAAATGGTATCCCTCATCTGTGGATGCTAGCGCCAATTACCTAATTGTATGGCAAACTGAGCAACTTTAATGTGATCTGAAAACAACTGTGCTCTTATATTGTGAATCCTTTAAAAAATAAATAAAGATTTTAAAAAAGAAAACAAATTGAGCTGAGTGTGATAGCACACATATTTAACACCAGCATTCAGGATGCAGAGCCAGGCAAATCTCTGTGAGTTCAAGGACAGCCTGATGGTCTACATAGCAAGTTTCAGGCCAGCCTGAATTACAGAGAAAACCTATCTCAAAAAGACGAAGAGAACGAATGAGAGAGGAGGAGAGAGAGAGAAAAAAAAAAAAAAAAAAAAGGAGGAGAGGAGAGGAGAGAGAGAGAAAGCGAAAGAGAGAGAGAGCGATACGGACAGGAAGGCAGAAAGAAAAGGAGAGGACGGAAGGAAGGAAGGAAGGGAAGGAAGGAAGGAAGGAAGGAAGGGAGAGAGAGAGAGAGAAAGAGAGAGAAAGAAAGAAAGAAAGAAAGAAAGAAAGAAAGAAAGAAAGAAAGAAAGAAAGAAAGAAAGAAAGAAAGAAGGAAAGAAAGAAAGAAAGAAAGAAAGAAAGAAAGAAAGAAAGAAAGAAAGAAAGAAAGAAAGAAAGAAAGAAAGAAAAAGAAAGAAAGGCCATATTGCACATCTCCCTGGACAAGTTTCTCTAGCATTCAAGCTTGTATGGGAAGATGGTTTTCTTACAAAACTAAACATGGGACAATAAAAGTCAGAACTCTTCCTTATAGCATTCAGCAGGAAGGTTCAGAATCTGGGTCAGTATGGATCACTACAGAATAAGGTCAAATCACAACTATATTGGAGGTACCTGTCCTGAGAACCAAACACTGTCTTATAAAGCATGTTACATGCTGTCTAGTACTCAGAAAATAGTATATGTTGAGCTTCATTGAAATATTCCCCTCAGCTGGAGAGCCCAATTTCAGAATGGACTGAGAGTTCAGAGACTCTTTACCCCGTCTCATCACAGCCAGGACCCTTGCCCTCCACGCTTCCCTACTTTTCAAGCAGAAAGCCCTGGCCAGCTGGACCAGATGCCCACTATCGTGTCAGTGTCCCAGGTCCATGATCCAGCTATGTCTGGCTGCTAGTGAATCCCTTCAAGAACCTGGTAAGAGTGTGGGTGTCCTCCTCTCCATGGTCTTACACAGCAGAGGGTGCACATGACTAATGGACAGGAGGACCACAGACCTCACGACACATGTGTTTGGAACCAATTTAAGAACCTTTCCCTAGACTGTACTTCTGACTTCACTCAGTATCCTGTGTAATCTACATTCTCTCACAAGGCTTGGAAGCCATGAAACACATGGGTTTTACCTGGTTTGGGGGTCTGCGTGTGTACAGGTATTTCAGAAGGAGCTGTGGAGACACTTGTTGACACTGGAGCTTGTGTGGGTCTTGTTGAAGTAGTCGTGGGTTCTCTGATAGCTGTGAGTCTTGTTGTAGCTGTGGGTTCTGTGGTGGTTACGGGTATTGTTGGAGGACTTGTTGGAGTTTCTAGAATTAGAAATCAACATGAAAGCAGGAATCCATCAAGTAAGAAGAAACAAGAGCATCCTGTACACCCCAGCACACCAGTGAGAGGCTGTCCCCAGGCAGAAGCATCTCTCCTGAACTCCAGTTCTTCTTACTGACCAACTACAATCTGACAGGGGAGGGCTTAGGAGAAATGCTCAGCCAACGGGAAGTAGCTACACTGACTATGTGGAGATGAACACAGAGCTCACACTTTCACGGAAATACTTTTTAAAGGACTGGTATCAGATTCACGTCTCTTAAATCAGCTCAGTGAGATAGAGGTTTGGAGGACCTAGGACTGATTGTTTTCCTGTCATTGGTATGCCTGACCCAAACAGCATCCCACACCCAGCATGTTCAACACAGTCAGTATAGACAGTACATATCATCTCAACTGAGGGATAACTAGGCCTGGTGGCCTGTGACAGTCTCCATGTAAGGCTCAACACAAAGGATTTACACATTTGTGTAGAAAGTGGTCACAATCTTCTAAGAAATATATGTTTATGCACGCCTTCTGTGAAAATGTTTGGGGTCAAAAGCTTCAGAATTTGGATATTACTTTAAAAGTTGAAATATCTGCATATAGATGATATCTTAGGATGGGAAAAAACTCTAAAGATAGACTGATATGTGGTTTATATATAAATACTTCATAGACATTACCTAAATTTAAGTTTATATATTTTCAACATTGTTGTGCATGAATTCAGTTTCATATTGTTAAATTTTCCATTTGCATTAAGAAGACAGTGCTTAAAACGTTTCAGATTTTGGAACACTTAGCCCTTGGATTTGTGGATTATGGATGTTGTGATTTAAATTTCAACAGGATCAGAAGTACTATAAGAATCCAAGGGCTGGAGATATGGTTCAGCGGTTAAGAGCACTGACTACTCTTGCAGAGGACCCAGGTTTGATCCCCAGCACCCACAGGGCAGCTAAGAACCATGTTTAAGCCAGGCATGGTAACATACACCTTTAATCCCAGTGCTTGGGAGGCAGAGGCAGGCAAATCTGTGAGTTCAAGGCCAGCCTGGTCTAGCTACTGGGAGACCCTGTCTGAAAAAGACAAAAAAAGGAATCCAAACAGCTGGGTGGGCATGCTGGTGTATGCCATTAATTCCAGCACTCAGGAGGCAGAGGCAGGTGGATCTCTGTGAGTTCAAGACCAGCCTGGTCTGTATCTGGAGCTCCAGGCCAGCTGAGAATAAAAGGAAACCCTGTCTCAAAAAGACAGAAGGAGGAGGAGGAGGAGGAGGAAGAGGAGGAAGAGGAGGAGGAGGAGGAGGAGGAAGAGGAGGAGGAGGATCATCCAAACAGCTTACTAAGGTCCTTAGAAACTCACAGAGCTCCAAGGCTGGAAATAAAGCAAAACAGTAGCAGAACAGAGTCAGAGACAGTATGGATCAGAAATTGCAGCAGACACATGTTTCCTAAATCTCGACACACTAGAGATAACAAAAAACCTCAGGAATTGGGAAAGATTGATTTGACGACCGCTCTTGCAGAGGACCCGGGTTCGATCCCCAGCACCCACATGGCGGCTGAGAACCGTCTGTGACTCCGGTTCCAGGAGAACTCCAGTTCCAGGGGAATCCGAGACCGTCTTCTGACCTCCGCGGCATTGCACGACACGGGTGCGCAGACCTGCATGCAGACAATACATTCATACACATAAAAATAAATAAATAAATAAAAAAAAA
>VZQC01009358.1:509776-576370 GCA_009823505.1 Rhizomys pruinosus
ACATTCTACTACACACACACAACACACACCCACACCACCATCATACACACACACAGCAGAAATCTGTCAAATGTGATGAACATTTTAAAGAAGCCTGAGCTCTACTTTACCAATTCACGTCATTTAATAGGCACACATTTTTAAAAACTTCTTTCAAGGCAAAACTTGACTAGATTCTAAATTACATTGTATTCCTCAAAGAGAAGGATTTTCTTTTTTTTTTTTTTTCTGTCACCTACATGACGCCGTCACCTACATGACGCCGTCACCTACATGACGCCGTCACCTACATGACGCCGTCACCTACATGACGCCGTCACCTACATGACGCCGCCACCTACATGACGCCGCCACCTACATGACGCCGCCACCTACATGACGCCGCCACCTACATGACGCCGCCACCTACATGACGCCGCCACCTACATGACGCCGCCACCTACATGACGCCGCCACCTACATGACGCCGCCACCTACATGACGCCGCCACCTACATGACGCCGCCACCTACATGACGCCGCCACCTACATGACGCCGCCACCTACATGACGCCGCCACCTACATGACGCCGCCACCTACATGACGCCGCCACCTACATGACGCCGCCACCTACATGACGCCGCCACCTACATGACGCCGCCACCTACATGACGCCGCCACCTACATGACGCCGCCACCTACATGACGCCGCCACCTACATGACGCCGCCACCTACATGACGCCGCCACCTACATGACGCCGCCACCTACATGACGCCGCCACCTACATGACGCCGCCACCTACATGACGCCGCCACCTACATGACGCCGCCACCTACATGACGCCGCCACCTACATGACGCCGCCACCTACATGACGCCGCCACCTACATGACGCCGCCACCTACATGACGCCGCCACCTACATGACGCCGCCACCTACATGACGCCGCCACCTACATGACGCCGCCACCTACATGACGCCGCCACCTACATGACGCCGCCACCTACATGACGCCGCCACCTACATGACGCCGCCACCTACATGACGCCGCCACCTACATGACGCCGTCACCTACATGACGCCGTCACCTACATGACGCTGCCACCTACATGACGCTGCCACCTACATGACGCTGCCACCTACATGACGCTGTCACCTACATGACGCTGCCACCTACATGACGCTGTCACCTACATGACGCTGTCACCTACATGACGCTGTCACCTGCATGACGCTGTCACCTGCATGATGCTGTCACTACATGACGCTGTCACCTCCCCAACCCCCCAAAAAACAAAGTATAAAAGAAAGCATCCAGGGACCGAAGATGGCTAGGCAGTTAAGAACACTAGCTGCTTTTGCAGAAGACCCTGAATCTGTTCCCATCACCCACATGACAACCAACAACTCCAGTTCCAAGGGATCCAACACCCTCTTCTGGCCTGTGTGGCCACTGCACGAATGGGTACACTTACATACATCATACATAAAATAAATTTTAAAATAATCAAAGGCAAGTGATTAATAGCAAACAGGCTTAGAAGAACCTAGTGTTTCTCTATTACAAGAGGAGAGCTAATTACTAGCAAGCAGGTAGTGCTGGTCACTTAGAAGAAAAAACAAATCAAAGGAAACAAGGAAGCTTACCAGGTCTAACTTTCAGGAGGAAGGTCAGTACCTGTAGACCCAGCCATCCTGTGGTTTGCACTCGACAGCAGTACAGGCCGCTGTCACTCTCAAGAGCATGCTCTATGGTCAGGGACACATTTCCTTGTGAAATCTGCCCCTTGAGCTGGTAACGACTGCTCTTCCGGTAGTAAATGCCATATCCATCTGTCCAGATAAGTGTGTCTGAACTTGAGGAATTACACCTCCCTTGGCCCCAGCGTGTGATTAACTGTTCCTTTGATGCTGTGTAATTACAGGGCAGTGTGACAGGATGACCCACCACTCCAAGCACTTCTGTGTAAGAATCCACAGCAGCTGTGATAAAGAGAAAGACATGAGTGAGCACTACATTCTCCAAAAATTTTACTTTTACTTCTTAATTTCTTTTCTTTCTTTTCTCTCTTTTCATTCTTCTTCTTCTTTTTTGTTTTGTTTTGTTTTTGACAGAGTCTCCCTAGTCCCAGTTTGCCTGGAACTCACTATATAGACCAGGTTGGCCTGGATCTCACAGAGATCTGCCTACCTCTGCCTGTGCCTCTCAAGGGCTGGGAATAAAGGTGTGTGCCACCACACTTGGCATCATAATTTCTTTTAAAAATATTTTATTATGATTGTAATTTTGTATGTATGCATGTGGTTTTATGTGCATGACTACAGTGCCCACAGGTCCCCTGGAGCTGAAGTTTCAGGATGTTTTGAGCTGCCCAATGAGGCTGCTGGGATTGAACTCTGGTCCCCTGAAGAACAGCAGTGCATGCTCTTAACCAATGATCCATTGTCCAGCCCATACTTCATAATTTTAATTTTTCTTTTTGGTCTGAAATGGGGATTGAACCTGGGACCTATTGCACGGAATGCAAGCACTCTGCCTACTAAGTTACTGCCCCCCAGCAGTTCATGTCATTTTTCTTCCCTGTATAGACTTTATAGCTTAAATTTTTAAAACTATAAGCATTTTGGGTTTTTTTGGTTTTTTGTTTTTCGTTGTGTTTTGTTTTGTTTTGGTCTTTTTGAGACAGGTCTCCCTATAGCTCCGGCTGTCTTGGAACTCACTCTGTAGACCAGACTGACCTTGAACTCACAGAGATAGACCTGCCTCTGCCTCCCAAGTGCTAGGATTAATAGCATAAACCTTCCCTGGTTTGATTACCTAAAGGATGCATCATGTATAAAATAACTTTCTGCACTGTATGATATCATACTGTTTCATTTTTTCTCCTTTACTTTTGTGTGTGTGTGTGTGCGTGTGTTGTGTTGTGCTGTGTTGTGTACGTATGTCTGTGATTTGTTGTTGTTGTTGTTGTTGGAGATACCATTATCCTCCTTCCTCTGACCCCAGTGTGACCAACTACAAGCATATGCCACGGAGGCCAGCTCCAAGCTTTCAGTTGTAAAGATTAGAAACCTCACCAGGCACAATTGTACGTGACTTGAATCCCAGCACTCAGGAGGCAGAGGCAGGCAGATCTCTGTGAGTTCAAGGCCAGCCTGGTCCACATAGTGAGGTCCAGGCCAGCTAGGGCTACAAGGACAACTTGTCTCGAAAAGGCAAGGAAAAAACAAAAGAAAAGAAAAGAAAAGAAAAGAAAAGAAAAGAAAGGAAAGGAAAGGAAAGGAAAGGAAAGGAAAGGAAAGGAAAAGAGAAGAGAAGAGAAAAGAAAAGAAAAGAAAAGAAAAGAAAAGAAAGGAAAGGAAAGGAAAGGAAAGGAAAGGAAAGGAAAGGAAAAGAGAAGAGAAGAGAAAAGAAAAGAAAAGAAAAGAAAAGAAAAGAAAAGAAAAGAAAAGAAAAGAAAAGAAAAGAAAAGAAAAGAAAAGAAAAGAAAAGAAAAGAAACCAAGTTGCTAATCTCCCTAGACAAGCCCACCCTCAGGCTAGGGTATATCTCAAACTTTCCCTGAGAGTCTCTCTTTCTAAGACCCATGTGCTTAGATCTATGTTAAAAGTATGTCCTCATAAATGTGCAACTCTGATTCATAGAGGCTCTCCCTGAAATTGTTTTCCTCAAAGAAGCAACAAATTCTGATTTGGCCTGAATGGAGGTCCCTAAGGGGAAAGAGATCTCTTCATCAGCCTTGGGGGATCAACTGGAGCTGTACCACTGTCCCTGTCACCACTGACAGTGTGTCCTATTCCAGAGTGTGTGCCCTCAACAACACCAACTTTACCAAGAGCTGAATCTACCCACAAGTTCAGGAAAAGAACATACTTAACTGATGGGGTTGAGGATAGGGTTCATCTATCTATTGATGGTGGTTCTGTTGTCTGAGTCTGAGGTAGAGATGGTGTAATAAGTAATGGAATAAAAACAGTGCAAGAACTAACTGTGTTTCTGGTGTGAAAAGAGATTGACACTATTAACCAAAAAGAATGAAAGAAAGAAAGAAAGAAAGAAAGAAAGAAAGAAAGAAAGAAAGAAAGAAAGAAAGAAAGAAAGAAAGAAAGAAAGAAAGAAAGAAAGAAAATTTCCTCTGGCAGAGGACCTAGGTTCAGTTCCCAGCACCCACATGATGGCTTATCAACCATCCATAACTCCAGTTTCAGGAGAGCCAAAACCTTCTTCTGACCTCCATGGGTACTGAACAACATGGGTGCACTTACATACATGCAGGCAACACACTCATACACATAAAACTAATACATGAAATACTTTAAAAATCTACCTGAAGATTGCCCTCAGGCCAGATACTGCTCTCCAGTTAATTCACTGTCACAGGTAAATGAGATCTGTAGCAATGTTCTAGGTAACTTTATCAATATTCAGAATTACTTCACACTTTCTATTTTGGACTCCTTTATTCTTCCCAAATGAACAAAGTCTATATTAACATATGTCTGCTATGACATTCATTTAAGCTTCTAATCTATTAAGTCAATGGTCATTTGACTTTGTAGGAACGCAGCCTGGGAGTTCCTGTGACCCCTCACCACTGTCTTCGCAACAGGCCTTACTCAAGCTCCAGATGGAACACACTCCTTCCCAGGGGATGCAGACACTGACCATCACAGAATGGACACAGTGCTATTCCTGGTGTCCACAGGTAACAATATTTCTCAGCGTCAGTGGTTGTTGCCCTCACACTGTAGACCCCTGCGTTCTAGACACACTCTTGTTCTTTTCCTTAAATCAAAGTCCCCTCAGGCATTCCTTTTATTTATTTTTTTTCTATTTATCTTTTTGAGACAAGTTCTCCCTGTATCCCCAGCTGGCCTGGAATTCACTATATAGACCAGGCTGGCCTTGAACTCACAGAGATTCTCCTGCCTCTGCCTCCGAGTGCTGGGACTAAAGGCGTGTGCCACCATGCCTGGCAGGCATTCTTTTTAGAGAGAGATTTCCTATGTTTACGATTCATCTTCCATTTCTCACCAAAAGGCTTCTACTGGGGATGCTCTAATACGGGGCTTTCCTTTTCTTTCTTTTCCTGAAATCTCTTTTCCCTATCAGAAAGCTCACATCACTGGAAGAAGAGATGACATACCTTTTTATAATGGTCTTAGATGTTTCTTTTCCAAAAACCACCTCAGAAAAAACTAAAGGTCTAGATGTCAGGGGGAGGCTGGAAAAGAATTCCTCACCCTGGCATTTCCTGAGACCTCTCAGTGGTCCTCTGCCTGCCCTGCTCTGTGCAGAGTGAACAGCCTTACACCAGCATCGCCCTCTCTGCTCTGCACTGTTCTCTCTTCCTCTAGCGCTCCAGCTTGTGTGAGGAAGTGGCTCTCATTCACAACTAAACATGGGACAATAAAAGTCAGAATGCTCTGCTTATTGCTTTCCTCAGGAAGGCTCAGAATCTGGGTCAGTTCCCATCACTGTGTCAGACATAGTTGTCCTGAGAATTAAACACTGTCTTATGAAGCATGTTACATGCTCTCTAGTACTCAGAAAATAGTATATGTTGAGCTTCATTGAAATATTCTGCTCATCTGGAGAGCCCAATTTCAGAATGGACTGAGAGTTCAGAGACTCTTTACCCCGTCTCATCACAGCCAGGACGCTTGCCCTCCACGCTTCCCTACTTTTCAAGAAGAAAGCCCTGGCCAGCTGGACCAGATGCCCACTATCCGGTCAGTGTCCCAGGTCCATAATCCAGCTATGTCTAACTGGCAGTGAATCCCTTCAAGAAACTGGTAAGAGTGTGGGTGTCCTCCTCTCCATGGTCTTACACAGCAGAGGGTGCACATGACTTACAGAGAGGAGCACCACAGACCTCATGACACAGGTGTTTGGAGCCCATTTAGGAATCTTCACCTAGATTGTACTTCTGACTTCACTCAGTATCCTGTGTAATCTACATTCTCTCACAAGGCTTGGAAGCCATGAAACACATGGGTCTTACCTGGTTTGGGGGTCTTGGTGTGTATGGGTATTTCAGAAGGAGTTGTGGAGACACTTGTTGACACTGGAGCTTGTGTGGGTCTTGTTGAAGTAGTCGTGGGTTTCCTGATAGCTGTGAGTCTTGTTGTAGCTGTGGGTTCTGTTGTGGTTATGGGTATTGTTGGAGGACTTGTTGGAGTTTCTGGAATTAGAAATGAACATGAAAGCAAGGATCCATCAAGTAAGAAGAAACAAGAGCATCCTGTACACCCCAGCACACCAGTGAGAGGCTGTCTCCAGGCAGAAGCATCTCTCCTGAACTCCAGTTCTTCTTACTGACCAACTACAATCTGACAGGAGAGGACTTTGGAGAAATGCTCAGCCAACAGGAAGCAGCTACACTGACTATTGTGGAGAGGAACACAGAGCTCACACTTTCACGGAAATACTTTTTAAAGGACAGGCATCATCTGTTAAATCAGCTCAGTGAGATAGAGGTTTGGAGGACCTAGGACTGATTGTTTTTCTGTCATTGATATGCTTGACTTAAACAGCACCCCACACCCAGCATGTTCAACTCAGTCAGGATAGACAGTACACTCCACCTTAACTGAGGGATAACTAGGCCTGGTGGCCTATAACAGTCCCCACGTAAAGCTCAACACAAAGGATTTACACATTTGGTTAGAAAATTGTCACAATCTTCTAAGAAATATATGTTTATACATGCCTTCTGCGAAAATGTTTGGGGTCAGAAGCTTCAGAATTTGGATGTTACTTAAAAATTTGAAATATTTGCATATATCTCGGGATGGGACAAAACTCTAAAGCTAGACTGATATGTGCTTTATATATAAATACTTCATAGACATTGCCTAAATTTAAGTTTATATATTTTCAACATTGTTGTGCATGAAGAAAGTTTCATGGTGTTAAATTTTCCATTTGTATTAATAAGACAGTGCTCAAAATGTTTCAGATTTTGGAACAGTTAGACTTTGGATTTGTGGATTATGGATGTTTCAATTTAAATTTCAACAGGATCAGAAGTACTATAAGAATTGAAGGGCTGGAGAAATAGTTAAGAGCACTGACTGCTCTTGCAGAGGACCCAGTTTCGATTCCCAGTACCCACATGGCATCTTTAAGCCAGGCACGGTAGCATACACCTTTAATCCCAGCACTCAGGAGGCAGAGGCAGAGGCAGGCAAATCTCTGTGAGTTCAAGGTTCAATGCCAGCCTGGTCTAGCTACAGGGAGACCCTGTCTCAAAAAGTAAAAAAAAAAAAAAAAAAAACAACGAATCCAACAACTGGCTGGGGCATGCTGGTGTATGCCATTAATCCCAGCAGGTGGATCTCTGTGGGTTCAATACCAGCCTGCTCTGCATATGGATCTCTAGGCCAGCTGGGAATAAAAGGAAACCCTATCTCAAAAAGACCAGAAGAAGAAGAAGAAGAAGAAGAAGAAGAAGAAGAAGAAGAAGAAGAAGAAGAAGAAGAAGAAGAAGAAGCCGCCATACAGCTTACTAATGGCCTTAGAAACTCACAGAGCTCCAAGACTGGAAATAAGGCAAAACAGTAGCAGAACAGAGTCAGAGAAGGTATGGAGCAGAAATACAAGCTGTTAATTGCAGCAGACACATGTTTCCTATAAGCAGTTTCCATAAATCTCAACTCTACTAACTATAACAAAAAATCCTCAGGAATTGGGAAAGATTGACTTGAAAATCCTTCTCTTTGAGGAATACAATGTAATTTAGAATCTAGTCAAGTTTTGCCTTGAAAGAAGTTTTTTAAAATGTGTGCCTATTAAATGACATGAATTGGTAAAGTAGAGCTCAGGCTTCTTTAAAATGTTCATCACACTGATATACTTCTGTGTGTGTGTGTGTGTGTGTGTGTGTGTGTGTTGTACTCTTTAGCCCCTGTGTGGAGGTCACAGGACAACGGGAAGGAGGCTGTTCTCTCCCTCCACCATGCAGAGTTCTAGGATAGAACTCAAGTCATCTGGCTTGGAGACAAGCGCCTTTCCAAGATGAGCCTCCTCAACAGCCCTCATCATCCTTTTATGTAAAGGGCCAAATAGTAAATGTTTTAAGCCTAAAACCTAAGAATATAGTGTTCTGTTGCAACAACTAAGCTTGACAAAAGCCAGTAATAATTTAATTCATCTGGGATGGTGGCACACACTGCTAATCCCAGCACTGAAGAGGCAGAGGCAGGCTGATCTCTATAAACTTAAGGCCAGCCTGGTCTACAGAGTGATTTTTAAGTCAACCAAGGCTATATCATGAGATCTTTTCTTAAAAACAAATGAATAAATAAATAAATAATGAAATCCAAAATCTGAGTGAGTACAAAATAAGACTCTGAATTTAAAAAACAAATCAGGTCTGTATCCAGCTCTATTACCAATGTGAGCCCTTAGTGAACAGAGATTAGGACACAGCAGCAGGAGCCAGGAATCCTCAGGAATCTGCCTTTTTCACTAAACAGCTGAAAGACATCGTCACCAGTAAAATGTAATGATCCCAGATTGGGGGGTTGGCAAACTTCTCAGAAGGAACTAGTGAAGCAATGCAGGCAGGGAAGCACGTTCACATCCAGACATTGTCATCTATAAAGCAGTAAACTTCTGTCACATGATGTGAGACCCAGCTTGGCACTCCAGGGCAGGCCAGGGACAGCAGAACCCTCAGCCTGTAGGTGGCACCTGTGCTCAAGGGACCTGCTGACCTTGGTTGAAACCTGGTCATCTGCACAGCAGGGCCTTGCCTTGCCTGCTTTTCAGGCTCCAGCTCCACTTGGATTTAAAATGGTAAGAATGGGCGTTTTAACATTCTGACATATAAACTCAGAGAAAAGAAACTATTCTTTAAGTAAATTCAACTCAAGGACAACTCTTCACTGTATTTCATGATGAAATGTGAATGCTGTGTTTGGATCAACAAGACTGTCCCAAGCACTGCTTCAGGAGATGGATTCCTGGTTTAGCCCATGCTCCTGAATTAGGTTCATCTCAGGACTTTATCCAAGCAAATAACAGTTATTCTGCTCCACAACAGCAAATACTGAAGGCCGGGTGTAGTGGACACATCTGTATTTTCAGCACTGGAGAAATGAAGGGAGGAGGATCAGGAGTTCAAGGCCATCAGAGGCCACCTACATGACACTGTCACCTACATGACACTGTCACCTACATGACGCTGTCACCTACATGACGCTGCCACCTACATGACGCTGCCACCTACATGACGCTGCCACCTGCATGACGCTGCCACCTGCATGACGCTGTCTCCTGCATGACGCTGTCACCTGCATGACGCTGTCACCTGCATGATGCTGTCACCTACATGACGTTGTCACCTACATGACGCTGTCACCTATATGACGCCGTCACCTTCATGACGCCGTCACCTACATGACGCCGTCACCTACATGACGCCGTCACCTACATGACACTGTCACCCCCCCAACACCCCCCGCCAAAAAAAAAGGTAAAAAAGAAAGCATCCAGGGACCGAAGATGGCTAGGCAGTTAAGAACACTAGCTGCTTTTGCAGAAGACCCTGAATCTGTTCCCATCACCCACATGACAACCAACAACTCCAGTTCCAAGGGATCCAACACCCTCTTCTGGCCTGTGTGGCCATTGCACGAATGGGTACACTTACATACATCGTACATAAAATAAATTTTAAAATAATCAAAGGTAAGTGATTAATAGCAAACAGGCTTAGAAGAACCTAGTGTTTCTCTATTAACAAGAGGAGAGCTAATTACTAGCAAGCAGGTAGTGCAGGTCACTTGGAAGAAAAAACAAATCAAAGGAAACAAGGAAGCTTACCAGGTCTAACTTTCAGGAGGAAGGTCAGTACCTGTAGACCCAGCCATCCTGTGGTTTGCACTCGACAGCAGTACAGGCCGCTGTCACTCTCAAGAGCATGCTCTATGGTCAGGGACACATTTCCTTGTGAAATCTGCCCCTTGAGCTGGTAACGACTGCTCTTCCGGTAGTAAATGCCATATCCATCTGTCCAGATAAGTGTGTCTGAACATGAGGAACTACACTGCCCTTGGCCCCAGCATGTGATTAACTGTTCCTTTGATGCTGTGTAATTACACGGCAGTGTGATGGGATGACCCACCACTCCAAGCACTTCTGTGTAAGAATCCACAGCAGCTGTGATAAAGAGAAAAACATGAGTGAGCACTGCACATTCTCCAAAATTTTATTTTTACTTCCTAATTTCTTTTTTTTTTCACATAGTATTCCTAGTCCCAGCTCTCTTTCAGTGTACTATATTGACTACTGCTGGCCTGGATCTTACAGAGCTCTGCCTACCTCTGCCTATGCCTCCCAAGGGCTGGGAATAAAGGTTTGTGCCACTGTACTCAGAATCTTAATTTCTTTTAAAAATATTTTGCTATTATTTTAATTATATATGTGTGCATGTTTCTTTATGTGCATGAGTGCAATGCCCACAGGTCCCCTGGAGCTGAAGTTTCAGACAGTTGTGTGCTTCCCAATGAGGTAGCTGGGATTGAACTCTGGCCCTCTGGAAGAGCAGCAGTGTGTGCTCTTAACCAATGAGCCATTCTCTAGTCCCTACTTCATAATTCCAACTTTTCTTTTTTTCTGTATGAAGGATTGAACCTTGGACCTATTGCATGGGAAGCAAGCACTCTACCACTGAGCTACTGCCCCCAGCCATTCATGTCATTTTTTTCCTTGTATAGCCTTTATAGCTCAACTTTTAAAAACTATAAGCATTTTCTGTTAGCATAATCCTTCCTCAGTTTGATTTTTTTTCTTTTTTTTCGAGACAGGGTCTCCCTGTAGTCCCAGCTGTCCTGGAACTCACTCTGTAGACCAGGCTGGCCTTGAACTCACAAAGATCTGCCTGCCTCTGCCTCCCAAGTGCTAGGATTAAAAGCGTGTGCCACCATGCCCGGCTAGTTTGATTTTCTAAAGGGTACATTGCACATAAAATAACTTGCTGTATGATTTCATTTTCTTTTCTTTCCTTTGTGTTCATTGTGTTCGTAGGAGTGGTGGGGGTTTTCTTGAGACCATTCTGTTCTGTAGCCCTGGATGGTTTAAAACCATTATCCTCCTTCCTCTGACCCCAGTGTGATGGACTACAAGTATGTGTCTCTGAGACCACCTCAAAGTTTTCATTAGTAAATATTAGAAAGCTCAGCAGGCATGGTGATGCACACCTTTAATCCCAGCACTCATCCGGCAGAGGCAGGCAGATCTCTGTAAGTTCAAGGCCAGCCTGGTTTACATATTAAGTTCTAGGCTACCTGTGGCTACAGAGAAACCCTGCCTCAAAAAAAAAAAAAAATAGGAATCTCTATCACAGAAAGTAGGCATGTTCGTTCACATTTGTATAAACAGAATATCGGAGGTAGAGGCAGGAAGATCATAAGTTCATGGCCAGGCTTGTCTACCTATTGAGTTCAAGGACAGTCTAATATTGTGAGACCCTGTAAAAACCCTTCCCACACTCCCCCAAATGCTCCTTAAAAATGAAATACTTGGGGCTGGAGAGATGGCCTAGTGGTTAAGAGCACCGACCGCTCTTACAGAGGACCTGGGTTCGATCCCCAGCACCCACATGGCAGCCGAGAACCATCTGAAACTCCAATTCCAGGAGAACTCCAGTTCCGGGGGAATCTGACACCCTCTTCTGACCTCCATGGCATTGCACAACATGGGTGCACAAACCTGCATGCAGACAGTACATTCATACACATACAGAAATAAATAAAATTAATAAAAAAAAATGAAATACTTTGCTCAAGTACCTACTTCTCCTATACAGAAAGCAGAGCCAATGTTGGCTTAATGGCAGAAGTTTAGCAACTACAGAATCAGTTTTCACAATGAGTTTTATAATAGCATCAGGAGAGGCTCAGGCTTATTACGAGGTTTAGGATCAGTCCTGAAAAATTCTAAGCCGAGATCCCTTCTTTTAAGTTGATGACATTCCAGCAACTGAGCCAGAGTCACTTACGTGAAACCACAACATCAAAGAGTATCTGATCAAGATTGCAACTTTGAAAACTGAAATAACATTTTAAATATGTATCTGTGGGGATGACTGCGCTGACCCCTGGGTTGGATCCCCAGCACAGAAAAATAAAGCACCACAATATATGAAATCTGAGATTCCTACAGGGGACTAGACTGTGAATTTGGGAAACGATCTAAGGGAAAACAAATTTCATTGTTACATACAATAAACTCATGTTTCTCACTGAAATACTCTTTACTTAATATTGTCTAGTATGTTTTAGAATCACGAATATACTATTTTAAGTTATAGAAATATATAATAAAATGAACTTCCTTCTATAATACAACCAATCACAGATTAGTTTTTAAAATATAGAATGTGTATGAGATGTGTGGGCAGAGGTAGAAGCAGGAAGATCAGATGTTCAAGGTCATCCTCAGCTACATCGAAAGTCTGATGCCAGCCAGAGAGACGTGAGACCCAATCTCAAAAAAAGAAAAAAAAAGCATGAAGATCATTTTATTTTTTTATATATATTTTTTAATTTTTTATTTATTTATGTATATGAATGTACTGTCTGCATGTAGGTCTGTGCACCCATGTCGTGCAATGCCGCGGAGTTCAGAAGAGGGCTTCGGATTCCCCTGGAACTGGAGTTCTCCTGGAGTTGGAGTTACGGACAGTTCTCAACTGCCATGTGGGTGCTGGGGATCGAACCCGGGTCCTCTGCAAGAGTAGTCGGCACTCTTAACCTCTAGGCTATCTCTCCAGCCCGAAGATCATTTTAATCAACAATTCCCCACATCTCATAAACTGTTTCCAACTAATATATTTTAAGTTAAATAAATGAGTGATTTGAAAAAGTCAAAAGGCAAAAAGAAATGTAATAAAGGCTAACTCTCCCTTTGACCCCTGATTCCACTTCCTCTCCTTAGCCTTCAGGCACAGAAAGCACTTACACTATTTCTTGTCAGCTTTTGTCTGTGCACACGCATGTACGTCTGCTCACCCCTTATCTGACATACAGGTGTGAATCTTGTTCACTTTGCCATCAGTTTTGTAACTCACACAGGTAAAGCTCTTTCTTTGGAGTTAAGGTTTCACCCTGGCTCTCTGCTCACTAGATAACCCATTATAATCCAACCAAACCCAGGGACTGTCCCTTTTGCCCCCCACCCCCACCCCGCACAGCATCCCTCAGCTCACCACCGAACTTACCTGTCAGAAGTAGCATGAGGCCTGAAATGACCACTCCAGGATGCATGATGCTGCCGACCTGAAGGAAAGGGAAGACACATTGGTTGGCTGACCAGCAGGACATGGTGTCCGAGTAGATCTTAATTCTCAGACTGCGACTTCTCCTCTGCCCTAACCGTAGGATTCCAGAGGATCTGCTCTGCTGGGGTTGAGTGAAGCCTGGGTACTGGCATCGGGACCATGCAAGGAAACCACCAGACAAAAAGTTAAAATTTAGAAATGTAATGGAAAAAGTTTATTCTAGTTTGGCATGCATGTGCTTGGACAGCAGCCTCTCCTGACAATATGAGATCCAGTGGTCAGTGGCCCCGAGCTAAGAATAAGTCCTGCTGATACATAGGGCCATTTTTGGAATAAAAGCCTCATCAGAAATTAATGTGAGATAGAATTGACTTAGTTCTCATGAATTACAGAGGTGGAACTTGGCTGTTAGCTATTTTGCAGATATGAGGAAAAATACATGTTGAGGTTTTCTGTGTTCCATCACTCCCCAGAAATATAGCATCGAACAATGTCATGACATGTTATTCATAAAAGTACAAAGGAAGAACAAAGTTTAAAAACAAGTTGACCTGACCCTTAGTTAGCCATTAACAAGCTGACCCCTCACCTGGAAATATGTTATAGAAAACAAGTTAATATTGCAAGGAACAATGTGCTGATAGATCATCCCCTGTAACCTTCCCCACTCCTGTTTGGGGATCTCCAAATCTTTGGAGACTCTATTGAGGAATAACAGGTCTTGATTGTTCATACTGACTTTTTAGAACCATAAGCTCTAGAGAATTGATCTTTGATTGACAAATTTAACAATAGTATTTAGTAGACAAGGTCCACAGGCGAGGACAACTTTGATTAAAGAAGAGGTCCCAGCCGCGCGTGGTGGCACATGCCTTTAATCCTAGCACTCAGGAGGCAGAGGCAGGTGGAAGTGAGTTCAAGGCCAGCCTGGTCTACAGAGTGAATTCCAGGACAGCTGGGGCTACAGGGAGACCCTGTCTAGAAAAGACAAAAAAAAAAAAAAAAGGGGTGGGTAACCAAGGAGACCATAAGCAATAAACATAAGTAATATCTATGTAAACCCAATTAGCAAGCATCCCTGCCCAAATTTTGTACAGCATGAAGTGAAGTATAGTTTCTATGAGTTCGATTTACCCAGTTCTCTGTAATCAACTCTCTTTAATAACACAAGCACCAAGCACACAGGGTCAGAGGACTGCCAGACCAGCAGGGAGGACACTGGCCCACGGAGGCCCCTTTGCTTCCTATGAGGAGGAAGGGCTGGGAGAGAACAGACACAAAATCAGTGCAGAAATACAGCAGAGCCCCAAAGCTGCCCCAGGCTGCCCTCCCCAGTCCTTGGAGGCAAGAGGCCAGACTGGCCCAGGCCATCCTGGAAATCAGCTCCTATAATGCTCCCCAGGAGAAGCCATGTGGCACCCCAACTGACCCAAGTGCCAGACCCCAAATGGGTTGTCTGGCCAGAGGTATGGAAGCACAGCCCCGCCCCCACAGATACACCTAGGAGCTCATGAATTCCCTCCAACCAGCCAGGCCAGACCAAGATTCCTGGGTTTAATTGCTGTTGAGAATTTTACTAATAGCTAGCAAAAGGCAGTTTATTTGAGACAGGCTCTCCCTGTAGCAGTTGGCCTGAAACCTGGATCACTGGATTCAAGTCCAGCACACCAGGCTGGCTTTGGACTCTCACAGAGGTGCATATACCCTGCCTCCTGGGTGCTAGCACCAAAGGACTCTACTACCAAGCCATTCTCAAAAAAGCAGTTTAAAGCAGACTTATGCATGAGAGTTACACAAATCAGACTGAACATTCGAAGCAAAATATTTCCAAAGCAAGCAAACAAAATAGATACCTCGAAACAACCATCTTGAAAGTAAAAAGTTCCCATGAATAACTACCACTCAAAAGTTGTGAAGCATTTAACAGACTCAGAGATAACAGATTTAAAGACTAGGGTACCCAAATTTGAGACCTCTGAATGCATTATTAAATACCCATATTTAAAGTTTGCACATGCACATTTAATCTGGCATGCCAAAACAAAACTAATAATTCTGTGTACTGTAAAGAACGGAAGGAATGTGAAGTGGAGACTGTTTTGACAGAAACAACATGAGACAAGTATACATGACTCGACACATGAAATCAACACACAAGAAAACCTGGAAACGTGACAGACATAGTTATTTGAATCTCAGACACATGGAAGAACAGGCTGGCAGAGAGCCTGGAGTCTCGGTGCCTCTTTTCCTGAAATTAGAAAAGTTATTTAACATACAATCAAGGGAGGATGGGAGTTGAGAAGTAGATTGGCCCATGACCGTAGGTTAGACTTTAGGCCACACCAAAAACAAGACAAAAATAACCAGAAAATAACCAGAAACCCACCAAGTCCCCAGTAGACCTGGGGGGGGGGGTGCATGCAGGCAGCCAGAAACAGCCAGAAACTCGCTGAGTTTAAGACAACTGTTTCCTGGTTATTCCCAATAAATCCTGCAGGGGAGGGGGCAGGAGAATGTCTTCTCCATCCCCAGAGGTGGGGTTGAGGATGCTTCTGATCACACTACACCTCTCCCAAACCTTCCAGACCCCATATCAAGACTCACTGATCAGGTTCTCTGGAAGCGCACTAATTCCTACTGGTTTTGCTCAGATGCTCCGGTGGGGTTCTGCCAAGCCTCTTAAGGGCTTGTCCCGGAGTTGGGCCTGTCCCAGACAGGTCTGGGGTCCCCTCGAGAGGGGGATCTTGGTGGAACCTCCAAGAAATGTAATGGTGTCGGGACCACCCAAGGACACCACCAGATAAAAAGTTAAAATTTAGAAATTTAAAGGCAAAAGCGCTTGGACAGCAGCGTCTCCTGCCAATATGAGATCTGCTTCGTGGGGTCAAGGTGTAGGGTTCTTTTAAAGGCACAGACAGCAATTACACAATATGGGGGGTGGGGGGCGGGGACAATAAGCCAAAAGGTTCTGAGATCAGTATATTTTCTTGGTTGTTTCTACTGACATGGCTGACCCCAGGGCTAGGATCCAGACCTACTGCTGACTCCTAGGGCCCTTTTTGAAATAGCAGCCTCATCAGAAATTAATTTGAGATAGAATTGACTTAGTTCCCATGAATTACAGAAGCAGAACTTGGCTGTTAGTTACTTTGCAATGTTGAGGTTTTCGGTGTTCCCCAGAAACATAGCATCAGACAATTGCATTACATGTGATTCATAAAAGTACAAAGGAAGAACAAAGTTTAAAAACAAGTTGACCTGACCCTTAATTAGCCCTTAACAAGTTGACCCCTCGCCTGAAAAACAAGTTAATATTGCAAAGAACAATGTACTGATAAATCATCACCTGTGACAAATGCATTCAAAGTCTTCTGTCAGAGCTGTTAGTCTCCAGTGGTGGGGAGTCTCCTGTCTTGCCATGAAAGGGAAAGCTGTCTTCAAAATAGCCTCATAGTTCCCAGTCCTTCCCCAAGTATAGCTATCAATCTCACTTCTGCTCTTTCCACACATAAGCCACAGAGAATAGAAATAAGATTGAAGACAGATAATGTGTCTCCATGGTAGAAAGCCAAGACTTCCAATGGTCAAGAGCCCCCTGGTGGGCACAGGGCTGCTCCTCCCCAGTGACCACAGTGGTTGTTCCCTAAGCCTCAACCAAATTCATCATTACGGAGATGAACTGAGCAAGCATGTGAAGCACTGTGCCGAAGCACTCATGCTACCACACAACGACTGAGACTACAACTTCCTGAAGTCTGTCTAGAGAATAGTTTGGGAAGCCTTTGGGTTCAGATGGAACCCTTTCACTTACAAAGCTGGATATTCTGGGAGCTACGGGGATCCTCCGTGCCTTGACTTCCTCATTTGCATAATAGCACTAAAATAATTTCTCAGCTTTTAGGAGAATCTGCTGTGAAGGAGATGCTGGGCTCCTTACTCACAAGCATCACAGACGCCCTGAGGTGGCTGCTTTCAGTCCCATTCACATAGGAAGGGTGCATATTACAAATTCCAACTTCTAGGTTTCAACATTTGCCCTTTAATTGTTAAGCCATAAATACTTTTAAAAAATATTTTATTTATTATTTTTATTTTTTTGTGCATGAGTATATTGCCTGCATGCAGGTAAGTGTACCCGTGTCATGCAATGCCCATGGAAGTCAGAGGAAAGTGTCAGATTAACCTGGAACTGGAGTTATGGATGATTGTTACATGCCATCTGGGTGGTGGAAATTGAGCCTGGGTCCTCTGCAAGGGCAGCCAGTGCTCTTAACTGCTGAGCCATCTCTCCAGCCCCAAACCATACATACTTGACTATGACTGTTTACTATGTCCTTAACAAAGATTCAGTAATTTCTCAGAGAGGAAAGATGGCCCATTTCTAGTCTTCTTGAAGCTGCTGAGAGCCTTCATGGGGACTTGGGTGTGCTCGGCATCCTAAGACCATCACTGTTCAGCCTAGCAGTCTCTGTACTCAGAAGAGACCAGAAAGTTAAAGCCACAAACAGATGGCCAACGACTGAGACGTTTACTGTTGGAAGGATTTAAAAGTTCTTAATTAGAGGCCCCAAATAGTACATTTTAGAGCCCAGGTGAAAATCAACTTGTTTTTGTTTTTTTTAAACAGGGTCTTACTATGTATGTAGCTCTGGCTGGCCTGGAACTCTATGTAGACCAGGCTACCCTTGAACTCACAAAGATCTACCAGCTTCTGCTCAAAAAAATGCTAGAATCTGTGTGTTCCACCAAAGCAGGGCAAAACTCAACATTTACACTTTCAGCCAAATAAAACTAGTTGGCAACGCATGGCATTGATCACTCTCTCTTTAGCATTCTCTTGGGACGAGGGTCGCCTGTACATGGGTATTCATGCCTTAGCCCACTCTCTGCCTCATGAACGCAAAAAGCTCACTGTCTCTGAGCCATCTCACAGACTTTCACTAGTGACAATTTTTTCTCATAAAACAAAGGGATTATACCATGATAACTAGTCATTTTTCAGATTCCCAAAAACCCCACCTCTCTATATTCTTGAATTCAGCAGAGTAACTAGATGAGTTCTCTCAGAGAATGTTTGGGGTACTTGCAATCCTTTTATTTTATATCTTTGCATTTTTTTTAATTTAATTTTTATTGATGCTTTGTGCATTTCGTACATCATTTTCCAATTCAGATCAGGCATCTTTTCATTTTAAGAACAGGATTCATCTCATCTCAGCCACCAGAGTTTGAATCTTTATTGCTATTTTTTTTTTTTTTTTGGTCTTTTTGAGACAGGGTCCCCCTGTAGCCACAGATGTCCTGGAACTCGCTATGTAGACCAGGCTGGCCTTGAACTCACAGAGATCTGCCTGCCTCTGCCTCCAAAGGGCTGGGATTAAAGGCATGTGCCACCACACCCAGCATATTTATTTATTTACTTACTTATTTATTTATTTGGGGGTGGGAGAGGAAAGGGTTTATTCAGCTCACATCTCCAGGGTCATAGTTCATCACTCAGGGAGCCCAAGGTAGGAACTTAGGGCAGGAACCTGGAGGCAGGAGCTGAGGCTCAGGCCATGGAGGAGTGCTGCTTACTGATTTGCTCCACATTTATTTATTTTTATGAGAACAGGGATCGAGCATGCCAGGGCTTAATATATGGAGGTCGGAGAACAAATGTTGGGAGTTGGTTTTCTCCTTTGATAATGTGGGTACCATACGTAGACTGAACTGAAGTCCTTAAGGTTGGTGGCAAGTGCCTTTACCCACTGAGTCATTTTTGCCAACCCCAGAGCTGCCTTTTGAATGGACAAAAGATAGAACAAATGCTGAGGTGTCCCACACAGAATTAAATCATGCCTTATTCACTTTGAAGGCAAAATATTTTAAGATTAAGATTGGGACAAATCTCTGTAAATCAATGAGAAAGGGTTTCAAAGTTCTTAATTTCAGTTCTATAGATATCAGTTCTATACAGAAACTGAGATAATATGACTAGATACCATAGTAATGTAAAAGCCCAGACTTGTGCAAGCAGGTGGAGACCCAGGTAGGAGAGCAACCAATAAGTACAGCCAGGCACAATGGGGTAGACTCTGCAGCTCATGCCTGTAATCCTGGCCCACAGGAGGCTGAGGCAGGAGGACTGCCATGGCTGGCTTTAAGACTCTCCTTGGGCAGGGCGTGGTGGCACACGCCTTTAATCCCAGCACTTGAGAGGCAGATGCAGGCAGATCTCTGTGAGTTAAAGGCCAGCCTGGTCTACAGAGTGAGTTCCAGGACAGCCAGAGCTACAAGGAGACCCTGTCTCAAAAACACCAAAAAAAAACAAAAAAACGACTGTCCTGGAGTACAGACCAAGTACTAAGCTAGCCAAGGTTATAGAGTAAGACCCTATCTCACCAGAGGACAAAAACCATGGGAGCCAGGCCCAATAGCATATTTCTGTAATCCCAGCATTGGAAAAGCTGAAGTAGAGGGACTGGGAGTTCTGGGTGAGCCTGGGCTACTTCTAAAGAAAAAAAGAAAAACAAGCCAAAACCAAAGCAAGGTGACTGAAGGGCTTGACAGTCAAGGGAAACAGGTAGAGAATTTATTATTTTTTTATTAATTTTATTTATTTCCGTATGTGTATGAATGTACTGTCTGCATGCAAGCTTGTGCACCCGTGTCGTGCAATGCCGCGGAGTTCAGAAGAGGGTGTCGGATTCCCCTGGAACTGGAGTTCTCCTGGAATTGGAGTTTCAGATGGTTCTCGGCGGCCATGTGGGTGCTGGGGATCGAACCTGGGTCCTCTGTAAGAGTGGTCGGCGCTCTTAATCGCTAGGCCATCTCTCCAGCCCCCAGGTAGAGAATTTAATGTGAGGAAATTTAGAAGGTGACAGCCGAGGTTCTGAGACACTCACTAACTGCACCCTTAGGGTTGAATTACCCCCACACAAGGCCACGGATACTCATGAGACTCCCACTGTACCCTAACATTCTCAAAAGACATAGCACAGTGAAATTTCTTTTTATTTTACTTAATTTTACTCATTATTTTGCATGTACAATGTGAATATGAGGTGGAGTGTGCGTGCACCACGGCACTGGTATGAAGGTCAAAGGACAACTTTAGGAGTCTGTTCTCTCCACTTTTTTTTTGTCTTTTTGAGACAGGGTCTCACTGTAGCCCCAGCTGTCCTGTAACTCACTATGTAGACCAGGCTGGCCTTGAACTCATAGAGATCCGCCTGCCTCTGCCTCCAGAGTGCTGGGATTAAAGGCGTGCACCACTACACCTGGCTTGTTCTCTCCACTTTTACAGAGGTTTTAGGGATGGAACTCAAGTCATCAGGCTTGACGAGAATCTTTATCCCTGAGCCATCTCACCAGCCCGTAGAATTTCTTTGTCATTTCATCTATGCAGTTTCCTGAGTCATTATATTCTAGGCCAACTGTGTGATCTTTAGAAGAGGACACTATGGTTTGGGGATGATACTCTGCAGGATGACAGTGTTCAGATTTGAAAGTTAAATTCCAAGCTGTTAACTAAAGAGCTTAATCTGTGTAAAATAAGAACAATGTCAAGCAAATCCCCAAACTGACTGAGTCAATATTCTTTCCTGTGACTTCCTTCCCTAAAAATAGTTCAACTCCTTCAATTCATCATGTTTTCTTCAAAGCAAGACCCCCTTGCTTGGTCCCTTTTTGTGACAAGGAACTCACTCCATCCACCCCATTGTGTCTCAGCCGATGCTTTATGGTCTCCGACCATAACTAGACTCCTGAATCCCCTCCATACTTGTCCCATTATATCTCATGGCTCTTTCTCTGCCAGCCCTGTTCGTTGCCCCAGGCTAGCCATTTCCCTTCTCTTACAACTGTCATAGAAAAGGTAATATTATAGTAACTTTGAAAGAATAAAATAGGTAGGAAAATTACAAGATAGCATGTTTATTCTAGAAAGTAAAAATATAACACTAAATCTTTACTGATTTAGCACATGTATTAATTAGCTACAATATATTATGCGTGGTTTTATTCATTTGACACATATCAATGAACCAAAGAACCTATTCCCATGTAACTTATATCTACCTGGAAAATAAATATATGTTTAGAAAAACATAACAGAAATATAATTTATCACTACACTGGTGAATTCTAAAAAATATGAGAAAGAAAAGACTAAAGTGAAGAGAGGTTAAATAGCTTCCCTAGTTGACCAGGTTGGAAGATGGCTGAGTGCCAGCATTCTTGCCATGCATGGATGAACACGTGAAGGGGGGGCATAGAGTAAGTTAAGGGCTGGAGAGGGGTAGGGGGTCTAATTCAGTTTTGAATGACTTTCTACTGACTTCACTGAGAAGCAGGTATTTGAGAGAGCTGAAGAGTTAGCCAAACCAATGGAGATTTCAGGAGAGAAGGACAAGGACACCCACGCAGGAGAGTGCATGCAGCAGCTCTGAACAGATGGCCTCCTCAGTGAAGAGAGAAATTATTCAAGGGATAGCCTGGTGTCTAAGTGGGTAAAGAATATTGACATGAGCAAGATCTACAGGTCCCATACGGTAGAAGAGAATTGACCCCAACAAATTGTTCTCTGACTTCCACATAGGAACCATGTCATAGAGCAGTACACACGCACACAAACAAACAATAAATAAATAAATAAATAAATAAAAGTTTGTAGTGAGACATCAAAGTTTCCCTGTGAGGACCTAATGAGATGTCCATTATGACTTATTTGCTATATTATCTGACTCACGGTCTAAAAAATGTTCGCAGTTTGGATGAAGGGGTTAGGGTCATTTAAGAGAACTTTGGGAGAGTGAATACACAACCATCAGGTAGCACCTGTGTGTGAGGGGACAGCAAGGTCAGGAAAGGCAGACGGGACTAGAGGAAGAAGTTCTTCAGACACCTGCCTCTACAGGCTGGGGGAGGAGTGGGAGATCCCTCCCCAGCAGATTTTTTTTTAACTATGGCTTTGTTTTTTGGTGTTTTGTTGTTGTTTTTGTTTGTTTGGTTGGTTTTTGGTCTTTTTGAAACAGAGTATCCCTTTAATCCCAGCTGGCCTGGAGTTCACTATGTAGACCAGGCTGGCTTTTGAACTCACAGACATCTGCCTGCCTCTGCTTCCCGAGTGCTGGGATTAAAGGCATGCGCCACCATGCCCTGCCCCAAGCTACTTTGTTTCTATATAGGTTTCTTATTTCTCATGTTAGATTTGCTTTCAAGGTCATTAAAACCTCATTAATTCAAGCCCATTATTTCATTTAAATTAGAATCTACTTTCCAAGAAATGCAAAGAATTCTCTTTTATGTTAACTTGATTTAATGTCTACTGACTTAATCAACATTGTCCTAAGGTCCCATATACAATCTCACAGAATCCCATATATAATTCCATATAATACATAAACTTCAAGGAGTAATATTCTCTTTTTTTCTCTCTTAAACATAAATCTGCAGAAGAAGATACCTACCAGTTAGTCCAGAACTACAGCTTCTTGTTCACAGTCTCTCCAGGTCTTTGCAGTGACTGACTCTTCTGAGGTGTTTATAGACAGCACTCCTTTAATTCCATCCCTATCTCTTAACCACACCTTCACATGTTATCTACTCCTTGATTTAAATAGATTATGGGAAAATTTTGTTTATTTATTTATTTAATTATTTTTGAGACAGGGTCTCCCTGCAGCCCCGACCGACAGTCCTGGAACTCACTATGTAGACAAGGCTGACCTTGAACTCACAGAAATCCTCCTGCCTCTGCCTCCCAAGTGCTTGGATTAAAGGCGTGCACCACCACGCCTGGCTGGGAAGATTTTAGTAAAAGTAGACATTACTAATTTTCTCCTGGGTTATTTCTAAAGCTGTATCAAAGATCTTCATTTTAGATGAGACTCCAGGCCTGGCAATCAGTCCCACTTTGAGGTGATTACTGGGTAAAGAGACTTTGAATACCTGGACTAGCACTCAAAAAGAGGAAGAGAGTATAGCTCTTCTTGGTTCCTGAGGCAGAGATAAGGATGAAAGCTGACTGTTAATATATATATGTTACATGTTAATATAAATAGTTACAGTCATGTAACTATACCGCTTTTCTGCCACTCAGTTAACATCATCCTAATAAATGTCTATTAGCAGCCCATGCTAAGAATGGAACAGTCTAAATAAACAAAATGATCCTACGGTTTCTGCTTAGAGAAGTTTCAGAAATGAAGCTGTCATCTTTACAAGGTGAAGTAGAGCTTTGCCATGCCCCTTGCTCCTTCCAGTGTTACGAGCATCCATGCCTATGGAGGCTTCCAGAGCCTGGTAGTTGGGTAGGACAGCAAAGTAGATATGCCTGCTTTCTTTTTTGGCAGCCAGAGGGCCCTACATTGCATTGCTCAAAGAATGTTTCTAGAAGGAATTGTGAGATGATTGGGAGTCTTTTTCCCTCAAAACCAAATAATGAATAAATAAATAAATAAATAAACCATGCATAGCCTTCTTAAAGATATTGAGGACAACGTCACAGAATCATTTGGAACTAAAACTTCTACTGGATTATCATCGTAAGATGATGTGTATGACACTTACTCTCTACACCCATTTTTTGTGAAACTAGATGGATCAAAGAAATTTTAAAGTATTAGGATGACCTTGAACTTGATCCTTCTGCTTCCTCTTGTGCTGGTTTCACAAATGTGTGGGGACTCAAACAAGGGTTTCATGATGTGAGAGAAGCAGTCTACCAACTGAGCTATGTCCTCAGCCAGCATAATCATTTATTTTATTTTTTTTTTTATTTTTTATTTATTTCTGTATGTGTATGAATGTGCTGTCTGCATGCAAGCTTGTGCACCCGTGTCGTGCAATGCCGCGGAGGTCAGAAGAGGGTGTTGGACTCCCCTGGAACTGGAGTTCTCCTGGAATTGGAGTTTCAGACGGTTCTCGGCAGCCATGTGGGTGCTGGGGATCGAACCCGGGACCTCTGCAAGAGCAGTCGGCGCTCTTAACCGCTAGGCCATCTCTCCAGCCCCACCATTTTTAAATGACTGTCTATAGTCCAAAATCAAGGCCTCCCATAGCCCTTAGGACCTAAGCTGAACTGCCCATGCCAGGAGCAAATACAGAAAATGCTTATTGAATTTTGGCAAAACCCTGGTCAAGGGTTGTGGCTTACACAATGTTGTCCTGCTTACTAACAGTAAGTATTTATGAAGAATGTCCATATTTCATTGGAACACTGTGACATGAAAATCATTTCAAGAAATGTAAGTGGAAAAAAGTACATAACTTATTTCATAGGAAACTATGTTTGAAAAAGCATCACAGCACAATGGCAACATAGTTACAAATAAATGTCACTATAAAGACCCAATAGACTCTTTACAGTATGGTGGAGAAGCAGACTAAAACAGGAGAGGATACACATACATACATATGTATATGTATGTACATATGCGTGTGTAGTATATATGGACAAGAGGATGTTTGGATCCCATCTTCTGTTTTTTTCTTTGGAAGTACAACTCTCAGCCTCACCATTTTACACATACATTTTACACACACACACACACACACACACACACACACAAAAATAAATAAATAAATAAATAAAATAAAACAGAAGATGGGATCAAAACCTCATCTTGTCCCTCAGGATCTGGTGGCTGCTGGTCTGCTGCATGTCTTAAGAAGGTATTAAGAAGGCCTGCTGCGTTCTAATTTCCTTGTAGGAAAATCTCATGCATTGTCCCATCTAAAGTGCACAGCTTGAGTTGCAACACAGCAGCTATGTGCTCATCCTTCCAATCCCAGTACAGATAAAGGATTTTGTACCAGGTATGAGTCAAGCTTTGTCTGGGCTCCTAGGGTGTAGCATGCCATGAAGGTTACTGTCTAGGTAAGGGTTAGATTGGAATAAACTATCCAGGAATAAAATGGACTAGGGAAGAGGAAGTTGTTGATCCAGATAAATTTAAGCTGTAAACTAGAAGATAAGAGTAGGTCTGCAAACTGTTTGAGAGGAGTGTCCTAAAGAGAGGGAACAGCCTTGGGACCAGAGCAGGAACAAGGAGAACTCAGGCTTTCCTAGAAGGGAAAGGAAGGCAGTGTGGCAGAAACAATAGAACAAGGAGAGGCCGGATAAGAATCACCTGGCCGGGCGTGGTGGCGCACACCTTTAATCGTAGCACTCGGAAGGCAGAGGCAAGTGGATCTTTGTGTGTTCAAGGCCAGCCTGGTTTACAGAGCAAGTTTCAGGACAGCTAGGGCTATAGGGAGACCTTGTCGCCAAAAGACCAAAAAAATATAGGAATCACCTGACCTAGGTGGTCTAGCCTAATCTGGTTCTCTCTGTTTGTTTGTTTGTTTGTTTGTTTGTTTGGTTGGTTGGTTGGTTGGTTGGTTGGTTTGCTGATTGGTTGGTTGGTCTCCAGCTCTGTTCCTCAGGCACCAGCCTCCTGAGGGCTTGACTACAGGTGTGCACCTAGCACAAATTTTGAAAATCAAAACTCAAATTGAAGGGACCACACTGGAATAAAACTTTAGTTTTCTAGGAGCTGAAAACATAACTCAGTTACTAGAGTACTTGCCAAGTGTGCACCAGTCCCTGGATTCAAAACTGGGCACAGTGGTTCATCCCTCGGATCCCTGAACAGGGGAGGTAGAAGCATGAGGGTCAGGGGTTCAAGGTCACCACTGGCTACATGAAGAATTCCAGGCAAAGGGGAGCAACATGAGACCATAGCTCAAAAAAATTTCTTTTGGATTTCAAAACTGATTGCCTTGAAAAAGATAATATACATTTAGCTAGTCACTGATATTATTTTTAATTTGTTATTGTTTCATAGCCAAGGTATTTTAAATAGGATCAAATTCTGACAAATAAACTTCACATTTAGAACTCTGTATCTTAACAGCATTATGAATACACATAAGTTTTTTTTTATCAAGAATACTCCTTGTGCCATGTGTGAAATGAAATATAAAGAAAACTAAAACTTAAAATTAAAAAATTAAAAAAAGAAATCTAAAGAAAACTAAATATCTGTCTATAGAGAAATAGGTTAATAGAATACATACTTTTTTCTACCTAATACTACCCCAATATCTAAATAAAGTGTGTTATCTGAGAAAAAATAGGAAGTTACAAAGTGTATTCATTTTGAAAATGGGACTAGTCAGAATTGTGCTGTTGAATACAGGAAGTATCCACTAACCCTGCTTGACTGTGAAGCACCCAAGACAACGGCCATTCAGGGTCGAGATGTGTTATACATGTAAAAATGCACACTGAATTCTTAGGACTTAATGATGAAAGAATATAATCCCTCATGAATGGTTTTTCTTTCTACTCCATGTTCGAATGATAATACTATAAAAACACTGAGTTAAAGAAAATGAATTCTTGGGGCTGGAGAAATAGCCTAGCGGTTAAGAGCGCCGACTGCTCTTGCAGAGGACCCGGGTTCGATCCCCAGCACCCACATGGTAGCTAAGAACCATCTGTGACTCCAATTCCAGGAGAACTCCAGTTCCAGGGGAATCCGAGACCCTCTTCTGACCTCTACGGCATGCACAAACCTACATGCAGAGAGTATGTTCATACACATACAAAAATAAATAAAATTAATAAAAAAAAATTTTAAGAAAATGAACTCTTACAATTAATGGGTTCGGGGGATTATTTGTTTGTTTTGACACAGGGTCTCCCTGTAGCCCCAGCTGGCCTGGAACTCACTATGTAAACCAGGCTGGCCTCAGTCTCACAGAGATCTGCCTGCCTCTGCTTCCTGAGTGCTGGGATTAAAGGCTTGTGCCATTACACTCGGCCTCCTTTTTCTTTTGTTTTTATTTTTTCGTTCGTTCTTTCTTTTGAGAAAGTGTGTTACTGTGTAGCACTTGGCTGACTGGGTAGTCACTATGTAGACCAGTCTGGCCTTGAACTCACAGAGATCTGCCTGACATTGGCTGCACAGTGCTAGGATAAAGGGCCATATGCCACCATGCCTGACCTTCTAGCTTTTTTTATTAAAGAATTATTTATGTAGTTAGCTATTCGTATGTGCATTTGAATGCACACATCCATACATGCATGTGCAGGCCAGAACCAGGCATGGGGTGTCCTCTTCTATCAGTCTTTTTCTTTGAGGCAAGATTTCTCCCTAAACCTGGGAGAACACACACACACACACACTTGTGTTTTCTCAGCTAGACTAGAAGTCAGCAAGCCCCAGGGATCCTCCTGTCTCTGTCTCCCTCAGTGCTGGGGTTACAGGTATGCATGGGACACCCAGCTTGTTATGTAGATGCTGCAGTCAGCACTCCACTCCTCATGATTGCAAAGTAGGCACTTTTAACTGCTGAGCTGCCTTTCCAGCCCCATCTCCTGTTCCTTTTAAATATGAATGGCATGGGCTGGAGAGATGGCCTAGTGGTTAAGAGCTTTGACCGCTCTTGCAGAGGACCTGGGTTCGATCCCCAGCACCCACATGGCGGCCGAAAACCGTCTGAAACTCCAATTCCAGGAGAACTCCAGTTCCAGGGGAATCCGAGACCCTCTTCTGACCTCCACGGCATTGCACGACACGGGTGCACAAACCTGCATGCAGACAGTACATTCATACACATACAGAAATAAATAAAATTAAATTAAAAAAAAAAGACATTAAAAAAAATATGAATGGCAGAAAAGTCAAAGCTGCATGTGTAGTTCTTATCGGATTTGCACTGGACAGTGTTGACCCAGAAATACAACACAACTTCCAGATCACTCCTGGGGAGGGAGTGGAAGAGGTTTAATGGAAAGAAGAAAGAATGAAGTAATTCCAATGTAAAATTAAATTCTATTGTATATTTTCTGTTTGGATGGCTGTGTTTGTTTTGAGACAAGGGCTCAACTAGCCCATACTAGCCTTGACTCAATATGTAGCCAAGGCTGTTCTAGACCTCCTGAATTTTCTGCCTCCATTCCCAGATTGCTGGTTTTCAAGTCTACACCACAGTGCCTGTTTTTCCTACTGTGTTTTAAATAGATATTTGATTTTTCTTTATAAGGCTTAGGATCAAACTCAGAGTCTTACCACACCGTAGGCAAGCACTCTTCTTGAGCTACATTCCACCCTTAGGGGTTTTTGCTTTTGGGTGGGGGCATTGCTTCTATTTTTTCTGGGTTTTTTGTTTGTCTGTTTTAGTGACAGGATCTTGCTATCTAGATCAGGCTGACCTCAAAAGAGCAACCTTCCTGCCTAAGCTTCCTGGGTGTTGGAATTACAGTCATGTGCAATCACACCCAGCTAAAAGCACTGGGAAACCGAGGAACAATAACAGAATTTGCTGTAATGTCTATGGTTCATTTAATAGTATTATGCTAAATTCTTAATTTGGATGAATGGCACCACTGTGTGTATGCTGTTAACATTGGAGGAAACTGGATGATCTCAAGGACCCTTGCAATTTTGCTATAGATTCAAACTATTTCAGGATGAAAGTTAAAGAACAATAGGGAACATAAACAACACAACATGATTTCTATCTTCCCAGCTTACTACAAAGCAATTAGCTTCAAGCAGGCTGACCTACCCAGAGTGTTCCTTGTAAACATGCTTGCTGCAAATAACCATAAGGAATAGTATTAAATGTCAGATTTTGTAGTCTTTACCTGGAATCTCATCAACTCCAAGAGCTCTTTCCTCCATGATGAGGCCGCTGTACATGTAGCAGATTTTTTTTGGGGGGGGGGGGTGTCTGAGGAAGATGGTTATTTGAAGAAACAAAACTGCAGAGAACATCTATTACCGAGGTCTGGGAGAAGACGGGCATTAAAGTCCTCATGTTAGCATTTAAGCCATCCTTTAGCAACAGCTTTAGTCAATGCTAGGTCAAAAGCTGCTGCTAAGACCCAATAAAAGAATTTATTCCAGTGGGGCAACATGATGCTTTCCTTGATCCCAAGAATGGGAGGTGGAGGCTGCAGAATCAGGAATTCAAAGTTATCCTCTGCTACTCAGGGATTTCAAAGTCAGCCTGGGCTACAAAAGATCCTGTCTTATCATCACCAAAAAAAGGGGGAGAAAGAAAAAATGAAAAGAGAAACTGATTTAGGAACCTATTATTATAATGAACATGACATAACCATAACCTTTTTGCATTTTCCCAGTTATTTTTCTTTTTTGAGCAATGAACTCTTATTTTTATTCCATTGTTTGTAATGTGTATTCATTGTACAAAATGATACTTTTCATATGATGTTTTGTTTTTTTAGGATTTGCTTTTATTTATTTTTGTGAATTTTTAATTGGATTTTGGTGTATTTCATACAGAACATCTTAATCATCTCTATACCCCGCACCCGCTTCTTCCCATAGCCCCCCACTGGAATTCACACACTATCATTTGTGTTAAGGATCCTGTGTTCCTCCCTTTAAGAAGATAAACTCAGCCAGGCGTCGTGGCTCTCGCCTTTAATCCCAGCACTCAGGAGGTAGAGGTAGGCAGATCTCTGTGAGTTCAAGGCCAGCCTGGTCTACAGAGCGAGCTCCAGGACAGCTGGTACTAAAAAGGGAGACCCTGCCTCAAAAAAAGGAAAAAAAAAAAAAAAACTTAAAAAAAAAGAAGATAAGCTTTTCCTCGCCCAGAAGTAATCGCTGCCAATAATTCTTCAACTAAGATTGGAGTCTGCTGCCCATTTCCACAGTGCTGTGGTGGCTTTTTGTCTGCTCAAATGTGCATGGGTCTTGCGCATGCTGACAGCATTGTCATAAGTTCATATGAGCAAGGTCCCCGGAGCCTACAGGACTCTATTTCCATATGATCATGCATCTCCTCCCTGGATCTTACAATCTGTCTCTTCTACAATGGTCCCTGAGCCCTGGGTGGGTGGAGTTTAATATAGGAATGCTGTCTAATGACCTACACTCTGCAGACTCTCTCTACACTTTGGCCATTTGTGACCTTTTATGTTCCTGGCCCCTCTGTCACATGAGGAAGCTTCATTAATGATTCTTTTTTTTTTTGGTATTTTTGAGACAGGGTCTCCCCTTTAGTCCCAGCTGGCCTGGAGCTCACTCTGTAGACCAAGCTAGCCTTGAACTCACAGAGATCGGCCTGCCTCTGCCTCCTGAGTGAGTGCTGGGATGAAAGGCGTGCGCCACCACACCCGGCTCTTTTACTTTTTTAGTGAAGTGTTTTACAAGCAAGAAGTAAATTCAGTGCACACATGAGCAATACCGATAGAGCCATACAGGTGTGTGAATATGGCATAGCTGATCAAGTAAACACGCATCTGAATAGAAAATGTGAGTTGTAAAAAACTCAAAATTGACAGCAATAATCAAAGAAGAGAACAAGAAATTGGAAGGGGGTGGGAGGACAGGAAGAAGTGGAGAGGAACTGGGAGGGACGGGAATAATGCAAATGCAATACGCATGTGTGAAATTCTCAAAAATAAATAAAAAACTTTTAAGAAAGAAAATTCAAAATTGCTTTTATTGCCTCCAATGTATTGTACTAGACTGTGATGGTTTAGAGCACAGAGAAATACTTTGGGTCACTTCTGGGGAGCATACCAGAGCTTTAGTTGGGAGGGCAGAGCATGGTGTATTTTACGTAAGCTAGATTTACAGTGCATCCTGCACTACATGATGCATACTTGTAGTCCTAAAACTCAAGAGGCCAAGGCAGGAAGGGTACTGGAATTTGAGGCCAACCTGAGCTATATAAGAAAAAAGCCAGGGGCTGGAGAGATGGCTTAGCAGTTAAGAGCGCTGACCACTCTTACAGAGGACCCGGGTTCGATCCCCAGCACCCACATGGCGGCCGAGAACCATCTGAAACTCCAATTCCAGGAGAACTCCAGTTCCAGGGGAATCCGAGACCCTCTTCTGACCTCCACGGCATTGCACGACATGGGTGCACAAACTTGCATGCAGGCAGTACATTCATACACATACAGAAATAAATAAAATTAAAAAAAAAAAAAAAGCCAGGCATGGTGGCATTCACCTTTAATCGAGGCACTTGAGAAGCATAGGAAGATATTTATGAATTTGAGGCCAGAGTGGTCCTCACAGTGAGTTCTTGGCCAATATGTATCAATAGGATACACATTGGGACAGTGTCAAAAAAAAAGCTAACAAAAAAGATGAAAACTTTTAAAAATGAAAAATTCAAATAACAAAACATAGAAATTACAAAGCATAATTAATCAATTAGAAGATTGTAAGAATAAAATATAAATGAAATAGTTCAAAAGTGAGCTAACCACAAATGTATTGAAATAATCTGTACCTTAGAGATGCCTCACTACTACACTTGAATGGATAAATAAACACTTTAAAAGAATCCCCCCAGGGGGCTGGAGAGATGTCTCAGTGGTTAAGAGTGCCGACTGCTCTTGCAGAGGACCCAGGTTCGATTCCCAGCACCCACAAGGTGGCTAAGAACCATCTTTAACTCCAGTTCCAGGAGTATCCAAGACCCTCCTCTGACCTCCGCAGCATTGCACGACACGGGTGCACCTACTTACACACAGTACACTCATACACATAAAATAATAAATTTTTTAAAAAGTTTTAAAAAAACAACCCCCCTATCTCTTCTGGAAAAGAAAGCCTTGCCATTAGAAGAGATTAGGACATGAATTTACAAAAGAGATTGACCAGTGCTGGAGAGATGGCCTAGCAGTTAAGAGCACCAACTGCTCTTGCAGAGGACCCGGGTTCAATCCCCAGCACCCACATGGCGGCTGAGAACCATCTGTAACTCCAATTCCAGGGGAATCCGACAGCCTCTTCTGACCTCCACAACATTGCACGACATGGGTGCATAGATCTACATGCAGACAGTACAGTCATACATATAAATAAATAAATAATAAATAGAGATTGACCACTAAAAAAATAAACAGAAAGACCTTTATTATTTATTTCGTGTGTGTGTGTGTGCGCACATGTTCTCCATTTCCGGGTTTTCGTTTCTTTGTACTTTTTTTTTCTTTTTTGGTCTTTTTTTTAGACAGGGTCTCTCTGTAGCCCCAGCTGGCCTGGAACTCACTATGTAGACCAGGCTGGCCTTGAATGCAGTCTCACTCTCAGGCCCTGGTCACCATGAACTCTCTGTGTAGACCTAGCTAGCCTCAAACTCAGAGATTTGTCTCCATCTGCCTCCTAAGTTCTGGGATTAAAGTTCACCACCCCATCCAACTTCTGTGTGCTTTGGAGTATGTACTGTGTGGAGGCCAAAGAACAACTTTGGAAGTTGGTTCTCTCTTTCCACCATAAGTTGTTGGGCTTGACAGCAAGTCCCTTTACACACTAAGTTATCTCACTGGCCCAGAATGACCTTTTTAACAAGGGTAAGATGAGGACATAGTGGATGTAGAAGCCTGAAACTAACACTTCTGACTCACACTTCTTCCTCAAACAGGTTTTCACTGAAAAGTAACCAAAACCTAAGTCCCCTCAGTCTGAGGACCACTGAAGAAAATGGTTGGCTGCCTCCTTCCCCTTCCCCACTCCCAGCTGAGACCCAGAAACATGATAGATCTCAAAATGACTATTCTAGAACACCTCTCCTCACCTCCAAAATGATCCAGAACATTTACAATAGTCTGGGGGACAAACCTGGGTTCTACTTGATTTTTGTACATCAGTATATGATCTTTGGGAGTGGGCATAAAATCTTTTGGAGCTCCAAATGTGTTTTGATTTGGTTGAAATGTGTGATATTTTCCTGGGTTGGTACATATACTGACATATATAGTTCTCAAACTCCAACCACATGCTTACAAATGAATGCATTTTGGTATAAGTTGTAAAGTATTTTATGCATTTCTCAAACTTGAATCATATGCTTAAAAATGAAAGCCTTTTATTATAAGTTGTATAGTGTTTTTATAAATATCAACAAGCAATTTCTACAGGTACATGATATATTAAGACAGGAAAATTGTTCATATAAATTGGCTTGAAGTTAGGAAGGTAGTTGAACTACTTACAATTTCTGTCTTGGGAATTTCTTTTTTTTTTCTGTCTTGGGAATTTCAAACATATACATGATAGTCAGGGAACCTTCCCTTTTTAGAACCTGTGGAATCTCTGCTAGAAAAGTCCTAAGTATTTCTAAGGGAAAGCCATACATTCAATCTTAGCATACTGTTTTTGTTTTTATCTTTTGAGCTAGCATCTCGTGCAGTGCCAGACCCTAGCCCGTGGAAGGATGCTGCTGACATTTATGGGGGCTCCTCCTACCTCATTTAACCAAATCTTAAGAAATCCATCACAGACATGCTCAGAGATTTGTCTCCCAGGAGATTCTAGACTAGATCCTATCAAACTGGCAAAAAATCAGACCATGAAATCAACTATTCCCCTATTAACCCTATTAATATAAAAAGGCCCTGGAAAACACCATTGCAGTGCACATCTTTGGATACAGGCCCTTGTTTAAAGACTTTATTGGATAAGAGCCCCTACGGAGAAACTCATTGATCTGGACCAAATGCGTTCCAAAGTTCATTCCTACTGGGATTTTATGATTTTAAAACTTTTGTGATTCATTTTTCTCCCTGCCTGAGATCTGCTGCCTCTAATCAATTTTTCAAGATGGTCTCCCTTCAATATCTACCTACAGAAATCCAGTGCATCCCACAACTATCTAGATGCTGCCCAAACACTAAAATCATTAAAGGAAAATAGAAACATCAGCTGCCTGTGTCCTCACTGACCTGTGTCTTCTGGGGGATACAATCGATCTTCAATGCAAAAAGTCTTTCCAGAAAGCCACCATTCTGCTCATTTGAACTGCTGCCTTCTAGAGCTATTTAGTAATTTTCTGTTATGTATCAGAACCACAACAGATTAGGCACTGGGCAGCAGTAAGCCAGATGAACCTGGTGTCTGTCCTTTGAATTCAAGTTTAGAGATCATTGTTCTCCATCAGAGCATCCGAGCCTAACTACAGATGGCTGCAAGGCTTCTTTCTGCCTTCTTCCTGCCTTCTTCAACTGGGAAACAATGTGTGTCCCAGTCACTGCTTCTTCTTTTGTGAAAATCACGGTTCCAGTTTTCTCCATGAATGGAGAAGTTGGTCAGAAATATTTCCCTTAAAGCACACAACAGACAAAGCTTGGTCTCACATGACAAGAGCATTTCCTTTCCCAAACAGCAGGTTATAAACAGTCATTATCTTTTGCTTTTGTGAAAGAGGATCTGGCTATGTAGCACAAACTGGCCTTAAACTCTCCATCCTACTACCTTCATCTTCTGTGTGCTGGAATTAATCAGGCCTGTACCACTGTGCCCCACTTGGGAGCAGTCTTATTCGAGGCAAAGAGAGCTATGCAGACCACTGTGAAGATGAAACATTCTGGGAATCATGGACTCTGAGGCTCAGGGAGAAGTTATCATTTGGTCTCACTCTGATCTAACATCTCCTTCCTTCTTTTCTTTTCCTTTCTTTCTGTTTCTTTCTCCTTTTATGTGTCCACATGTGTATATGTTCCTGTGTGTACGGGTACATGTGTTTGTGCATGTATGTATACATGCATTTGTGTGTGTGTGTATGTGTCTATGTTTGTAGACACTTAAAGGACAACCTTGGGTGTCATTCCTAGGAATGCTGACCACCTTATTTTGAGACAGAGAGTTTCACACTGGCCTGGGGCACACTCATTAGGTTAAGCTGGCTGGCCAATAAGCCCCAGGGACCTGCTCATCTCTGCCTCCTCTTAAATTACAAGCAGGCACCACCATGCCCAGCTTCTCCACGTGGGTTCTGGGAATCAAGCTTGTACAAGAATATTACAGAATGAGCCATCTCTCTAGCTCTTGGGGTTGTTTGTTTTTTGTTGTGTTTTGTTTCTGAAGTATGGTTTTGCTACTGAAGCACAGACTGGCTGTAGTAGTATAACCCTCTTACCTCAGCCTCCCAAGTTATGTGATTACAGGCATATGCTATCATGCCTGGCTCTTTCTTAACCTTTCAGGAGTCACACTTCTCTATGAAAAGCAGTGAGCACTTCAGACTTCCTGTGTCACAAAAAGACTTGCATCTCCATCCATGCCCCAGCCACCTCTTTCAGGAGTTCCATGTACCTATCACATACCTGAATGTCCTAGAGCTCCAAAGATATCATATAAGAATTCCTAATCTATCAGAAAGCATATTTGAGCTCTCACACCCATGACTAGCAGCCTCTAGGCTGGGTGGTCCTGTTCCCTGGGACACAGAAGTAATGGTTCTCTCCAGCTGGGCACAGGTCACACTGAATCCTCATGTTAGCTAAGCATCTCCAGTGGCCGTGGATGGAATCTCCAAAATTTGTCACCTGACATATCTCATAGTTTCCAAAAAAATTAAAAATGAAGCAATTGGATTCAGCAGCCTTAGAAATTGGCATCCCAGGGTGGACAGGAGGGCTGCCCACTGTTGACATAACGGTAATATTCATTTGAATTCTCCACTTCATAAACATTCTCCTCGATGATGTAGATGTTTTCCTCTGACTGCATCCTGTTTGCTGCTGCATTCGATAACCCCACAGGAGGGAAGTCAGCCAGTGTGACGAGGCTGTGAGAATAAAAGGTTGCAGTTGATGTAAGAACTTCCCAGGTGACAAACAACATTGTTAAAGGAATAAGCTACAACTGAAGACAGCCAAACACCAGTCATGATCCTTGATTGGACAGACTGGGGCAAAGCCAAAAACAATTTGGGAAACAACTGAGGAATTACGTATGAACACCATACATTCCTGCTCTTAGGAGATTCTCGTCTCTAGAAATGGGAATACCTAGAGTCTGCTGTGCAGGGCTGCGGTAAGGAGCACTGACTCACACCCTTATTGGTATTGATTCTGGGGACATGTCAGACGCTGTGCTAGAATGACAGCACATGGCACATATGTTCTTAGTTTTCTACAGGCTCTAAAGTGTATAGGTAGAGATGAATATGGGCTACATAATTTCACTGATAATGAAACAATGCTTATCAGCCTTAGACATGAATATCATTTCTCTAGTTTCAGCTTGAAAGGGGAATAATGGCACTGATATTGAATATTATATATTTTGTCTGTGTGATAGACTAGATTTTTAAGGATTCTGAAATGAGTATTGAGTCATACAGTATCCAAAAGACAGTCTTTTTCTTGAGATATTTTGCATTTTTCTAAAGATTGATTGTTATGATTTCTGTATATGTATATGTGTAACTATACATCAACCTCTGTGTGTGTGTGTGTGTGTGTGTGTGTTCCTTTGGAAACCAGGAATAATCATGTAATGACCTGGGCCTGAAGTATAGCAGGGGCTGAAGCAAACAACATGGCTGCCGGGAACCAAACTTCAGTCCTCGGCAAGAATTAGCAAGCATTCCCACCACTGAGCCACCTTGCCAAGGCACTGCATTTGTTTTTTTGTGTATTGAATCTCATTAAAACTGCAAAATCTGATACTGTGTAATCTGTGTCCATTGGAAGTGTGCGTGGGGGGGGGATTAGTTAAGACAGGGATGTGTAGACCTCCAGAATCCTCAGTCCTGATTGCACATTAGAAACACCTGGAGAGGTTTTTAGACAACTACCTGCCCAAGCTCCATCCCCCAAGGTCCTGCTTCATTTGCTCTAGGGCAGGACCTGCATGAGCATGGTCAGAGCCCAGGTCATCCTAACATGGTAGAAAATGCCTGGGTGGGGCTGTAAGACCTGAGCAGAGCTTCTTGTTTCTGATCACTTTGTAACTAATTCCAATGTCCAGTACAATGCCAGTACCAATACCAAACCATGAAACAGTAAATGCTCACTCCCTGAAGCTTTATTTCATTGGAAAACAAATTAATAAGCATTCCTTATAATTAAGCATTCCTTAATAGTAGAAAAATTATATATCTTAGCCTTAGAACTCAGGAAGCTAAATGTACAGGAGAACCACTGTTGTATTTTCCTTTCATATTTAGGCCTGGGGCTCAAAGTAAGTATAAGCTTAGATCCTAAAGCCCCAAATGAGAGATCAGAGGAAGCCATAGTCCAGTAGGGCCCTCCAATGCCTCCTTCCCCTTCCATTATTCTTACCTTGAATTCTGTAACTTCTTTTTCTTATGAGAATACCCTAGATAAAAGGGGAAGAAACATCAATGAAAGTGCTTTTCTAAAACACATGGAAAAAGAAATAAATAAAATAGGCTGATTGGAGCTAGGAGTTGCCCATAGACATCTAGTCTTCCTGTGGAATAAATTAAACTTCTGGTGTGTGTCTTAGAACTATGTAAAAGGAAAAAGATGCAGTTCTCTTAGTTAACAAATACTAAAAGTCATATTCTATGTGTGGTAGTTTGGTCAGCACCAGGAACACACAGGTGAAGAGCACTGCTTTCATGAGGCAGATATCCTAGTGAGGAAGGAAGGAAAGAAGGGATGCTCTGAGGGAGGGACAGAAAGGAAGGAGGGAGGGGGAATAGAGGAAGGGAGAGAGGAGATGAAGAGTAGAATAAATAATTTCAAATTCTGATACATCATGAAAGGAAACCAACCCCACACTGAAGTAAAACCTACAGAAGGAAGTCAGGAGCCCTTTAGGGGATGACCTTTGAGGGCAGTTCTGAGAGAAGAGAATTAGTCAGCTATGTCAAGAGCAGGGGAAGAATTACAGGAAGAGGAAACCCCTAGAAAAGATCATTATAAGTTCAAAACCAAAACCATGGTTAAAATAAGAAAACAGTCCCCCAAATGTCAAGGACATAAGCTGAGGCTAGTGGCTAGTTCTTAAAGACATTGTACCAGGCATAACCTTGGGATCCTAGAACTTGTGCTATGGAGGTAGGAGGGTCAGGAGTTCACTATGAGTCTGGGATATGGTAGGGATACAGTACCCGAGACCCTGTCTCCAAAAACAAAGCAAAACAAACAACAGCAACAAAAAGAGTTTGGTTGTTATCATAAGCCATGAAGACCTGTGGGAAATCAGAGAAGGATAGATAAGAACTGACTGGGTTTTAATCTTAACTCTGGCTACTCTGTAGAGAACAGATTAGAAAAAGAAATAAAGAAACAAAGAGACAAGAGACCAAGAAAGACACAGAATTATGAAGGGATTTTAGGTGTACTTTGTGGAGAGACTGGAACTGAAGTTTATTATACATTCAGAGGTAGAAAGGGGAGGACTTGAGGATGATTTCCACACTTGTGATATAAGTAACTAGAAAGGCAGCAGTAAGAGCCTGAGGCTGACAGCTGGGTTCTGGCAGGAGGGACAGGGAGCCAGGAGCTTTCCTCTTACATATGAGTGTGTGAGACCTCACAGCACAGCCATCACTGCACGTGAAGAGCAGCACCAGTATTTTAAGAATTGGTGATAAATACTAAAGACAACATTTCATTTAAGCCCATCAAAATGCACATTATAACCTACAGAGGAGAAAGGCCCAGATCCTGAGGAATTTCAGCATCTCCAGATCATGCAAAAGAGGAAATATGTAAATAACTGAAAAGGAGTAACCAAGTAGAAGAGTATTTCAGAAGCCAAGAGAACTTTTTAGAACCAAGCAAGGGATCTGCTTACCACAGTGCTGCAGAAATACTAACCCTAATGCATGCAAAGGCATACAGGAGCGTTAGCCAAATGGAAGCCACTGGTGAGCTAGACTGAAATTATACCCACGGTGCTTCAGGATAGAAGTGAGATGATAGTGGATCCAGGAGAACAGAGAGGTGAGAGGAAGGGGCCACTCATCTGAGAAATATGGCTGGGAAGGAGAAAGGAGAAAGGGCAGCTGGAGGTGAGTATGTAGACCAGAGACAGAAGCATGAAGAGAAGAGACAGGTAATTCAGGTGAAAAGGAGGAAATGGGGGATGAGGTCTGGCACCAGATAGACACCTCTAATATTCATTGGTGGGAAAGGGATAAAGGAGGTTTAAATAATAATGAAGCATAATTGGCCATGGAAAAGAGCAGACAGTCTACTTGAAAGGTAGCAGATTACTGGACATCATGGAGCTAGTTTGTGGCTATGACATCATGACTTAAGATGTCATGACCAGCCACCTCAGCTATCACACTGTCACCCACAACAGCTAGGGGGAAATTAAACAGAAGTGTCTGATCTGTTCCTCTGTTACAGCCAGGCTTTGGGTCTAAAGGTTGCCCCTCTGTAACCACTGGTAGTGGGTTCTATGGACACCAAAGTCTGCAGATGCTCAAATTCTTTATACAAAATATGATATCTGGGATGAGAAAGATAGCTCAGTGGTTAAGGGGATGGGCTGTCTTTGAGAGGACCCAGGTTCAGTTCCCAGCACCTACATGGCAGCTAACAACCACTCATAACTCCAGTGCCAGGGGATCTGATGCCTTCTTCTGACCTCCACAGGCATTCCACGACATGGGTGCACTTACATATATGCAGGCAATACACTTTTATGCATAAAATAAAAATAATAAATAAAATAAAGTATGATATATAAGCATACCCTACAATATACTTTAAATGATTCCTATATGACTCACAATATATCCAATATTATTTAAGTGCTATATGAAGAGCTGTGGTGCATTATTTAGAGAATAAGGAAAAAGTCTACACATGCTCAATATGACTGCAATTATTTTCAACTATTTTTTTATTTAATGGTTAAATCCATAGATATGGAACTCACATATGCACACAGTGGACTGCATATGAGCATCATATGTTTCCTATGTCTCATTACCCTTAACATAACCTAGAAAAGTTCCTAATTTCCAGGCATTGGAAAAACTCGAAGAGAGTAACACGTTATCCTTCCTCATTTATCATTTAGTAGCCTCTAGATTTCATATTAAAGTGATCAGTCCAATAGGAAATGCAAAGAAACATACTGTCCTTTTTATCAGAGGTTTAAGTAAAACAAACAATAAAAAAGGCAAAATATCAAGAAAAAAATCCAAAGAAGCCACTTAGCAAACATTCAAATTCCTCCAAAGTCAGCACTTCTTTTTTTTTTTATTTTTCTTTTTGCCTTTTTGAGACAGGGTCTCCCTGTAGCCCCAGCTGTCCTGGAACTCACTATGTAGACCGGGCTGGCCTTGAACTCACAAAGACCCACCTGCCACTGCCTCCCAAGTGCTAGGACTAAAGGCATGCACCACCACCCCCGGCACTTCTTAAAATCAAAATTTGTGCTCAGATTGTAGTTGATGCCAGATATTCTATTCTGCTTATCAACTATTGGTTAAAGTCAGCCACTTGCTTAAAAATGTGAGGCATAGGGGGCTGGAGAGATGGCTCAGTGGTTAAGAGCACAACTGCTTTTGCAGAAGACCTGGGTTCGATTCCCAGCACTCACATGGCGGCTAAGAACCATCTTTAACTCCAGTTCCAGGGGAATCTGACGGTCTCTTCTGACTTCCATGGCATTGCACGACATGGTGCACCAACCTACATGCAGACAGTATACTCATACACATAAAATAACAAATAATAATTTTTTTAAAGTGAGGCACAGGACCCCTTTGAGTTAGAAATAAAAATCACAGGGGGCTAGAGAGATGGCTCAGTGATTAAGAGCACTGGCAACTCTTCATAAGACCCAGGTTCAAATCCCAGTACCCATATGGCAGGTAACAAGCATCCATAACTCCAATTCTAAGGGATCCATTACCCTCTTCTGTCCTCCACAGGCACTGCATGACACGAATGTACTTAACACACATGCAGGCATAACTCTCATACACATAAAATTAAAATAATAACTAAAATATTTAAAATTTTATAAAAGAAAAAACAGTATGTACATGTGTGCATGATTAACATATCAAAGCCCTGAAAGCAGTATGTACTCATTGCAAACAGTAAAAATAATTGAGAAGTCTGTTTGTAATTGTGTGTGTGATATTCTAGGTCTAGGGATCAAAGGCCAAGATTCTCTGATGAGATAAAGGTGAGTCTGACTTCTACTTCCCCAATTCATGCTGGAGATACTGTTAGAGCACAGAATGAGCCAACTCTAGCTGGGAAGCACAGTTCCATGAGATACATGAAGAAACATGTTCTCAAGAGTTCACGTCACTCTTGGCCTTAACATAGATGCTAAGAGTCAAGTTGTTCTTCTAGCCAGGCATAACTGTAACGTGGAAAAGCCACAGCACTCTCCCAGCTGAGCTGTGTTGTCAAGCCCCACATGGATTGCTTAAGTACAAAGAACTGTGTTATGTTGAGTGAGATAAAGGAGAAAAACAAGTTCTGTATTAAAGAGCAATGCCTGAGAAAACAGTATGGAATCATGTACGGAAAGAGGTGGTGTGTTGTGCTTCCTCACAAATTTAGATATATTCATAAATAAATAAAATTAGTCCAGTTCCAGGGGAATCCAATGCCCTCTTCTGACCTCCACGGCATTGCACGACATGGGTGCACAGACCTACATACAGACAGTACATTCATATACATAATAAAATAAATATATTTTTAATTGGTTTTCATAGTCAAAGAGAGCAGACACTGGTTCACCACACCCGGCTTTTTTTTTTTTTTTTTGTCTTTGTTTTCACCTTTTAAAATTCACAGATTTCCAGACCATGTGGTTTGTAATCTACCACCAAGCTGAAATAACAAGTCATCCTAATTCATGTTTGTCTTTAACTATCTAAAATTAATACCATTTTTCTATTTCAGCATCCTGAAAGTAAAACAAGGCAGATTTGTATGGAGATTTTCAGGCCTAACAAAGGTTTTTTGTCTGACAAAATGTTTTAACACGAATAAAATGTTCTTTAGCAACTATTGGTCATTTTTAAAACTCAGTTAAAAATACTCTAAAGTTTTGGTTAAAAATTAACTTTTTATGATTTTACTGCTTACATAAATTTAGTATTTAAATTCAGTAAAGGCTAACTCTAAAGCCAAGATTAACCTTTTTTCCCCAATTAACTTGTTGTAATTCTACTGCTTACATAAATTTAGTGTTTAAATTCAGTAAAGGCTAACTCTAAAGCCAAGATTAACCTTTTTTTCTCCCTAACTCAGGTCTGTTAGTATATTCAAACAGCTAATAAATTAATTGATTTACTAAGGGTAAATATAAATTTATACATGTGATAGTTCAAAGTTTTATTGAGTATGTACTGTCATCTGCTGTTTACGATCCACCAACACCCAATAAGGATCTGTAAAACCCATTCTATAAAATTTATTCCTTGAAGTAATATATCTAGAGGTTGTAATATATAAAGATTAAAATTATTTTTTTTAATTTTTTTTTATTTATTTCTATATGTGTATCAATGTACTGTCTGCATGCAGGTCTGTGCACCCGTGTCGTGCAATGCCGCGGAGGTCAGAAGAGGGTCTCGGATTCCCCTGGAGCTGGAGTTCTCCTGGAATTGGAGTTTCAGACGGCTCTCGGCCACCATGTGGGTGCTGGGGATTGAACCCGGGTCCTCTAAAAGCAGTCGGCGCTCTTAATCACTAGGCCATCTCTCCAGCCCCAGATTAAAATTATATACATAAACTTTATTTCTCCAGTATCAAGTCTTAATCAGGTAACTTAAAAATCACAATGTATGTTTAGTCAAGACTTATCTAACTTATTTTTACTTTTAACCAAAATTTATTCACACATTTTATAATGGTAAGCTAAATTACTTATATTATTTAAAATTGGTCTAATACTATCAACATAAAAGATCGGTCACACTTAAATTTATGGGAACTACAAGTTGTCATTACTCTTACTACTAAATTTCCAGGTGACAGCCTTAACATCGATGTATATCAGTGTTCCTAGTGACTCTTTATGATATTATCTGTAACATCCCCTTTTTAACTTAGCTTTAAAAGACTGTATTTCACCTCTTCATCAACAATGAACATCAGAACACCAGTTCCTGTATGAGTATGTAGTACTATGATTTTTGGAAAGGGTAAATTCTCCTAAAATTAGGTAAAATTAATATAATGCCCTCCAAAATACAGCTTAACTTCTTCCTTACATTAAGAGACATAAGATCTCTTAGAGAGATATTATATTTCTCAAAAAACACCTAAAAAGGTATCAAAGCCAGGTGCTGTACTGGCTGGGGCTTCTCCCAACAGCCAATTTTATCAGTAAAAAATATTAGAGCTGTCTTTCATCAAGCTAAAAGTCAGGCCCAATAAATCTACCAAGGATAAAAGGCCATCAGTAAAAAAAAACCCAAGTACTAAACTGATACGTTATTTTGTTTTTCAAACTTAATCTTAAAGGGCTAAAATATTTTATTCTTAAAAGGACTTTAATTAGCCTTCATCCATTTATCGACTAAAATGATAAATGAGGTATTTTCTATAAATACCCACAGTAACATAAAAGAATGATATTTCTAACCACCTGTTCCATACCAACAGCACAACCTAGTGTAATAAATAGTGTTTACTTAAGTACCTATGTTTTACTACTTATATTCCATCAGTAAATTATAGAAAACACCACCTGCAAGGCCTAAACTCCAGCTCAGCTCAAGGCCACCTGCTGGACCCCCTCCTTGCTTCGTCTTCAGGCCCATAGCCCTCTGGCCTCTGGTAAAGACTTGGATTGGGGTGAGCTGCCAACCTCCTGCTGGGAAAAGGCTGGGACCTAGGTGCTATCTTCAAGAATAGATTGCTCCGCTTCTCACCCACCCTTCCCCCTTCCTTTTCAAAGCCTAGGAGCTGCTCACTAAAGAAAAAGCCTGCCAGCGCCCAGAAGGATAGCTGTGGACTCTCACAGACTAGAGTTTATTACATCAATATAGTTACATATATGGGTCTTTCCAGCCAAACTTAAGACTTTGGGGGGGGGGTAAAATTAAAATCATCATCTATGTTAAGAGGGATATTAAATGATACTTCTATGTCTTGGGGGGAGAAAAAAAATGTTACTTTTAGAGGGAAAATGTCATCCACATGTCTATGTCATAGGAAAAAACATTGTCTTCATATATGGGAGAAAAAATGTTACTTTTAAAAGGAAAATGTCACTCACATATGTCTTGGAGGGAGTAGAAAGTATTACTTTTGCTTTGTCATCTTTTTAAGTTCCACCACTTGAAGGAAAAGTTACATGCTCACTATAAGTCTCTTTACATCCTTCACATGGTTGGTTTGTGATGCACTGGCACCAATTTCTGTGTTTTTCTTGATAGGTGCAAAAGTGTTTGAGGCCTTGGGAGTTTTGGCAGCTGCCTTGCAGCCTTTGCTGCCTCTGTGTTAAGAGGGGAATCAAATGATGCCTGTTTGTCTTTATATTCGGGAGGAAAAATGTTATCTTTATATATGGGTTGTTGACAAAGCCCTATTATTTACAAACCAAGTCCCTCTAGGCCACCTAAATTATCCCTTTTGTTAAGACTAATCTCCACCTTAGGAGGTTGGCTTCCTGGTTTGTCAAAAGCCAATTTGGGGTTACAGCCCAGAGTGTCTTAAGTTCAATATCAAGCCATCCCTGAAAGTTCTCTGGAAAAGGATGATAACACTGCTCCATTTTAATTAGAAATAAAGGAGGAGCACTGTAGGGCTGAGACTTTGTCTGGCTGGAAGCAGGGATCTGCAATCACTGTACCAGTAGCCCCCTGGGTCGGGATAATTCTGTATTCCTGCCTCGCCTAGGACAGAGCTCCAGACCCTGAGAGCTCTCCCTTTGACATACTGAGCATATGACACACTTCCACCTTACTATACACACACCCAGGTTCTGTTGCCTCCAGTAGGAGCCACATTGGGTCACATCACCAAAAGAAAAATAATAACACTATGTGATGACTGAGTTTTTTTAACAAAGAAAAAGGAGATGTAGGTATTCTTTTGGCAGAAACACTTAGAGAGTCAGTCAGCAAGCAGCCTCCAAGCCTGAACTCCTACTGATATCTTGCTTGCCTGTGAAAACCTGCCTGGCACCGATTGTCTTTGATGCTTGGGTAAAGCATTGTCACATTCCTGTAGTGATCTGGAGTATATGGCCTGAAATTCTGCTTGTCCCAATCCCCAATTATGTATGTCCCAACCCCCCACAAAGTTCTTATAAAACCCCTGAGTTACAGCAATAAATTGAGTTTTTCCTTTGTGGAATTGCTCCTGGTTCCATCTCTGGGTCCGTTTCTCTCTCTCTCTCTCTCTCTCTCTCTCTCTCTCTCTCTCTCTCTCTCTCACACACACACACACACACATTCTATAGGGCCTCACTTCTAAATCCTGACCCTCCCTGCCAGGGCTTAGACCTGGGCTCCAAGAGCCCTGGTCCAGGGAGGAAGAACACCTCATGGAAGGCTGCACACACGTGATACATTTAAAACAACAGTTACTGGAACAGATGAATATCTAGTATACCTTTAGGTGTAACTCTATGGTTATATTTCTATCTAGCTTCCTTTTGGTTCCTATATTAACAGTTCTTTATCAGAGAAAAGGAGAAGCAATGTACAACAACTCACATTTGAGGATTAAAGCACTAACGATAAGGGCAAGAAGCAGCCCAGCAGAGACTCCTGCTCCGATGTAGCCGCTTGTTCTGGTGGCCTCTCTAGAATTCTTCAGTTCATCAGCCAGTGTGAAGATTTGCTAGGGGAAAACAGACAGAATTCAAGCTGCGGATGTCCACAAATTAGTTATCTACCCAGTCAGTTTCAGGATTCGTGAATCAGATCATTTCTTTCTATGGCATCCCAGAATTGCAGGAATGGTAAAGTCACCCTTGATCTGTGTCCCCTTCTAGACAAACCACAGGCCACCAAAGAAATGGATTGGGTTAATCTTTCAGGATAATGCAGATAGAACTTGCTGCTTATCCCAGCCCTGTCCCCAAAGAATGTGAGGCCAGGAATTTGCAGCCAGACAGTCCTGGGTTCAAATCTCAACTCCATCACCAAGAGCTCAGTACCTGTACAGTTCTTGGGAAAGTTAAGAGACAAGAAGTTTAAGATGCTAAGCACAGGATCTGCTTAATAATAGAAGCTCAGTCAATGATGGGTATAATCGTATTTCTCTAATTTCTGATAACTAAGAGTCATACAAAAATCCTTGTTTCAAACAAGCAAAATGTTTTTGAAACTTTTTGCTCTGTATGAAGTACCAGAAAATGTGGAGTGCAATGTTTCCCCTAACCTTCAAATGTGAGAGCTTGGTTAGTGTTGAAAAGTCATTTCCATTGTAGTGAAAATGTTGGTTCAAATAAATTTCTACACTTGCCAAAAAATTCCTTGTTTCTAAATTTTAAGTTCACATTCTCTCTTTAAAAACAACAATGGGGCCAAGCATGATGGCACACACCTTTAATCCCAGCACTTGGGAAGAAGAGGCAGGTTGATTGGTAAGTTCAAGACCAACCTGGTTGGTAAGTTCAAGGCCAACCTGGTCAACATAGCAAATTCTGGGCCAGCCAGGACTACACAGTGAGAAACTGTTTCTAAATTAATTAACTGTTTCTAATTAATTAAATCATTAAATGGATGTAGAGATCACTCCATGGTTAAGAGCCCTTGCTGCTTTGGCAAAGGACACAGGTTCAGTTCCCAGCACCCACATGGCAACTCAAAACTGTCTATAACTTCAGTTCTAGGGGATCCAACTCCCAGAAAAACACTCATATGCATAAAATAAAAGTAAAATAAATCTTTGGGGGAAAAATCCAACAAGGCTGGAGATCTGGTAAAACAGTTAAGAATACTGGCTGTTCTTACAGAAGACCTGGGTTCAGTTCCCAGCAACCCAGATGACAAATAAAAACAATCTCCAGTTCCAGTGGATCTGATGCCCTCTTTTGACATCCATGGACATTCTAAGACATGGATGTACTTACATACATGCAGGCAAGACACTTGTACACATAAAATAAAAATAAATAAATAAGTACTTTTAAAAATACAACAACCATAATAGCTGGGCTTAGTGGTGCATACCCTTTAGCCCAGCACTCAGGATGCAAAGGAAAAGGGATTTCAAGGCCAGCCTACCTACACAGTGTGTTCTAGACAAACAAGGGCTACATAGTGAGACCGTGTCTGAATAATAATAAAATAACAACAACAACTCTTTTTTTATTAATTTTATTTATTTCTGTATGTGTATGAATGTACTGTCTGCATGCAAGTCTGTGCACCCGTGTCGTGCAATGCCACGGAGGTCAGAAGAGGGTTTCGGATTCCCCTGGAACTGGAGTTCTCCTGGAATTGGAGTTTCAGACGGTTCTCGGCCGCTATGTGGGTGCTGGGGATCGAACCCGGGTCCTCTGCAAGAGTGGTCGGTGCTCTTAACCGCTAGGCCATCTCTCCAGCCCAACAACAACTCTTTTAAAACAAATTAGCCAGGCAGGCATGGTGATGAAACATATCTTCAGAACTTGGGAGGCTAAGGAGAGTAAGTAGTAAGCTTGAGGCCAGCCGGAGCTACGTAGCAAGACCTTGTCGACAAAAACAGCAACAGCAATAAATAAGCAATAATGTAGAAATAAAATCTGAGGTCCAAGAACCCCAACATATTGCACAAAGAATGTGTGAACAATGGGAAAGTAACTCAGGAAAGCAGCATTTGCTTTTACAAAGGTTTGTTTCATTATCAATCAGATCAAGCAAGTACATCTGAACATGATGTTTGATGAGGTTTTTACCCCTACTACAAGAGCACTGTGTCTTTTCCCAGTTTGCTGGGGTCCAACATCACAGTCTTTCCTGATTGGCTAGTCTAAAATAATTAGCAAAAGGAAGGGAGAAGAGGGTTGGTCAAAGAAGGGAGGGGCTCTGCCACTGCAGCCCATCGGGTTTCAGGAGAGCATCAGGGCCTTTCCTGAACAAACATTTTACAGAGTGTGTGGGGATTAAAACGTTAGAATTCCTTGTCATAAACCAAAGTTTTTATAGGGTAGGAAGGAAAAGACTAATATTAAATGTTTCTTACAAATAAAAGAGAATCAAGGAAGTTAAATCCTCCATTTAGTCAATATACAATACTTCTGCAATAGAAGGAGTCATGGGCACAAGGCATTGTGCATTAAGCACTACGGCAACAGAGAATCTTAAACGTGGTCACTGGTCTCAGTGAGGTCATAGGCCTCACTATGTAGCCCCAGCTGGCCTAGAACTCTGTATATAGACCAGGCTAGCCTTGAACTCACAGAGATCTACCTGTTTCTGCCTTCCAAATGCTAGGATTAAAGGCAAACCCCATCATACCCAGCAAGCATTTAGTGTGTGTGTGTGTGTGTGTGTGTGTGTGTGTGTACTCCAGCACACATATGCCTTGGTACATGTGTGGATATAAAAGGACAAATTTGGGGATTCAGTTGTCTCCTCCCATCTTGGGTTCTAGGGTTAAAATTCAGGTTTGCTTAGAGCATGCTTATACCTACTGAGTTATATTTTTCATGTTTTTTCTTTTGCTGTAACTGGAGGACAGAAGAAGTGTAGTAAAACACAATATTACTTTCCAGGTAAATACATAAATTCTTGACCCTGTATATTCCTGATTGGTGTCTAGTTATACAGAAATTAATAAAGTTATTTTATTTTATTTTTGAAGCAGGGTCTTGCAATATAGTACAAGGTATCCTAGAACTTACTATATAGCCCAGGTTGGCCTTGAACCTATGGCCTATAAAGTTTCTGAGTCCTGAGATTACAGCTGTGATCCACTGCAGCCAGCTTACATGAAAAAAATTAAGCAAACAACTTTTCTCATTAAGTTTGCAATGGATGCAGTCGAGGGAACCCATATTCTAATAAAATTAAGAGTCTTTGAGCCAAGTGTGGTGGATCTAATTCCAGCACTCAAATGGCAGGCAAAAAGATCATTGCAAATTTGAGCCCATCTTGAACTAAGTAGCAAGTTCCAGGATAGTCGGGACTACATAGTGAGATTATATCTCAAAAACAAAAACAAAAACAAAAACCCAGACATAGCGTACATGCCTTTAATCCCAGTACTCAGGAGGCTGAGGCAGGTGGATCTCTGAGATTAAGCCCAGCTTGGTCTACACAGTGAGTTCCAGGCTAGCTGTGGCTATATAGGGAGACCCTTTCTCAATAAAGAAAAACAAAAACAAAACAAAACAAACAAAAACTAATGTTAAGCAGGGAAAGGGTTCTTTATCCTGCAATTTTGGCATTCAAGAGGCTAAGGCAGGATGTTCGCCACAAGTTCAAAGCCTGAGATACATAGGTTGTTCAAAGACCCTGTCTTAAATGGGAAAAGAAGCTGGCAGGGTAGCACATCCCCATAATCTCAACACTGCAGAGGTGGAGGCAGGACTGGAAGTTCATAATCATCCTTAGCTGCACAGTAAGTTCAAGACCAGCCTGAGCTACATGAGACCCTATCTCCAAATAGCAACAAAATCCAAATGAAAACCCTGAAAAAAGTGACTGAACCTTCCATAGTGCTGCATATTTATGACATTTGAAAAGAGAAAAGAGGGACCTAATACTCGTTTCTTCTTTGAGGGTTTTCAGCTCTTAACATGAGCAGGGACTTCGTACTCATGTCTTTCTTCCATTGTCTAACAGGCTGATGAAGTTAGAACTATCAACATACTACAGCCAAGGGCTCTGAAGCCAAAGGAGGGGAACAGCTTCTTCCCCTACAGAAGGGCGGCAGGAAGGAAGTCTACAGCCAAGCTGCCTTTACTCTATTACAGCTTAATATTAGCACACAAAAGTTACTTACTGTTTGATTTTTATCGTAGAGACTCCTGAATGTCTGTGTCTCTGCTACACACACAAAAACACACAGACACAAAGAGAAAAATAGATAAGAAAGAATGTTTTTAAAATCTAAATTAAAGGAAAGACATAAATGTCTATAATCTTATTTACTATTCGTTCTTCCCATATTCTCCTCAGTAATTAGAAGACTTACAAAATATATTGACTGCATACATCAATAGAAACCAATGTCAGGAAGACCTATTTTTTACATAGATAATTCCCACTACCTATGTTTTATGAATACAGACCTCTTCCAGGAGACTCACTCTGAATATGTGCTTGGTTCTGTTTTCAAAGTCCAATGAGTTCTATAGCAATTCAATGGCATTGATAACATTCAGTAATTATATTCCAATTAGACTTTCAAAGATATAAAATTTCATTTTCTTGCCAGGGAGGCTCTAAAAGACCCCTGAACAAAGGACATTTGCCTATAATTTGAGTGCACACAAGGAATGGACAGTAAGACTCTTTTGCTGAAGATACAGTGTGATATGAATGTGAGAAAAAAAAAGTTATGCTGAGATCCTGCACTGCAAAGCAACAGCTGACCTTCATAGTGCCAGAGAGCACTATGCAAACCACCGGAAATAAATGGCCTCCAAATTTTACTAAAGACCTCACCTGCTGCACTTTTACATACCAAAGAAGATGTAGTGCAATAGTGGCAGCCTAGTATATGTACAACAAGAAAAAAAAATCCCAATTCAATCTATGGCCTGCTCCCTTGGGGAGATGGGTAGGAAGGAAGCACAGCTGATACTGCAGGCTTGGCGCCCCCTAGTATCAGGAGACTTTATAGGCCACATTAGAAAACCATTGTCATCCCTTTGTCAAAGAGGTATAATGCCCTAACCAAGATAAGATCCAAGTATATGGGTTTATGCCCATAGCATAACTTGTTATAATGATTAATAATTGTTACTATTTCTGTTTTATTACTAGAATTAAAAGGAGGCTTCTGGGGCTGGAGAGATGGCCTAGTGGTTAAGAGCACCGACCGCTCTTACAGAGGATCCGGGTTCGGTCCCCAGCACCCACATGGCGGCCGAGAACCATCTGAAACTCCAACTCCAGGAGAACTCCAGTTCCAGGGGAATCCGACACCCTCTTCTGACCTCCGCAGCATTGCACGACACGGGTGCACAAATTTGCATGCAGACAGTACATTCATACACATACGGAAATAAATAAAATTAAAAAAAAAAGGAGGCTTCTAAATGAGCCACCAGTCTGTTGCAAACAGAACTTAAACAGGCCCAAGAGTTTGATGTGTCACCTCAGAGAGAAAATAGATCTTCCTACCTCTCACTCTTTCTCGCCCTCCCCTACAAAGCCCAGGGAAGAGGTGGGCATGTCAGACTGTAAGGGCCAAGGAAGGGGGATGAAATGTGAGATCACAGCAAAACAGACTAGACTTTTATTTGATGAGAATGTTTGTGTAAGCAAACATCTTCAACTGGACTTGAGGACCCTGGGTTGTACAAGAACTGGACTCAGATATTTACTAACTGGTTCTACATGGATTTTCATGGATACTCCTTATATATATTGCTGATGGGTACTAACTGGTCAAATAAGATTAAGAAAGAAAAAAATGAGACTGACAATGTTTTCCCCTTACGTTTACTATTTTCTGTACTCTATGAACTATTTTTCTGATATTTGATATATTTAAATGAATCTATTATTTTGTAATTTTTCTTTATTTCTCCTTAGATCAGTTAGACCTTATTATTTGACAGAGTGCCTAGCTCTAACCCTACTAATTCTTACTTGTGGATAATGACTTCAATTGTTGTTATGGTGGTATCATACCATATTTGAAAAAGAGAAAGGTTTTGAAAATGAGAAATGAGACATATTAAAAAAGATGCATAGTAAAAAAGTAATTTCATTTTCTCTCTTTTTTGGGGGGGGTCTTTTTGAGACAGGGTCTCCCTTTAGTCTCAGTTGGCCTGGAGCTCGCTCTATAGACAGGGTGGCCTTGAACTCACAGAGTTCAAGCACCTGCCTCTGCTTCCCCAGTGCTGGGATCAAATGCATGCCCCACCACACCTGGCAGAAATTTCACTTTCTTGAACAAGGTTAACACATATTCCTTGGCTAGGCACTTAGGTGCTTTCAAATGGCAACAAGAGCTACAGTTACTAGGCATCAGTCATTTTGCTAGACTCTTTTAATAAAGTATCTCATTCAGTATTGAAAGTAACTATCTTAAAAATACAAACTCAAGCCAGGCATGGTGGTGCATGCCTTTAATCCCAGAAGCAGGCAGATATCTGTGAGTTCAAGTCCCCCTTGGTCTCCATAGTGAGTTCTGAGCTAGCTGGGACTACAGGGAAACACTGTCTCAAAAAGACCAAAAAACAACAACAAAAATAGGAACTCAAAGAGACTAAATGATACACTGTTGAGTGATGGGTCATTGAGGAAATCAGGAGGGGAAGTAACAAATTCCTAGAACTGAATGAAAATAAAATACATCTCAGATCCTGTGAGATAAAATAAATGCAGTTAAAGGGTTAAGCTCACAGACACATAAATGCCTATGCTGAAAATTCAGAGAAGTCTCAAATAACATACTAAGAATATGCCTCAAGATCTTAGAAAAACAAGAGCAATCAACCCCCCCAATAGTATATGGAATCAATTAATTAAGATCCAGGTAGTAATTAATGAAATAGAAACAAAAATAGCAGTACAAAGAATCAATGAAAAGATGAATAAGGTCTACAAACCCTCGACCAAACTAACCAAAAGAAAAAGCCCCAAATACATAAAATTAGAGACAAGAATGAAGACACAACAGATATTAATAGCATTCATTAAGTCATTATGACATATCCTAAAAGCTTATATTCCACTATATTTGAAAATATGAAATGGATTAATTTCTAGACACATATGACCTACCAAAATTAAACCAAGAAAACAAAAACAATTTAAATAGATCTATAACAGTGAGACTGAAGCAAAATAATTTTAAAGTCTTCCAACTAAACAGAGCTCAGACCCAGATCACTCAAGGCTAAATTCTACCAGACCTTTAACAAAGAGCCAGCACCAATGTTCCTCAGTCTAGTTCATCAAATATAAATGGAAACAATGATACCAAACTACTTCATGTAGCCAGTATTATTCTGATACTAAAACCAGAAAAGAATATAACAGCATACAAAGAAAACTATAAACCAATCTCCCCAATGAACATGTATACAAATATTCTCAACAGAAATACTTGCAAACCAAATTCAGTAATAATAAAAATGTAATTTATGATTATCAATTTTGCTTCATCTATGGATGTGGGGATGGTTCAACATATCCAAATCAATTATTGTAATCCATCAAATATATAGATCCTACTGCTTCTCTGAACTTTTGGCTAAGATCAACCATACCACACAAATAGTTTCAAGGATAAAAAAATCACACAATCATTTTTCAATGAACTCAGGAAAGGCCTGTAACAAACTCCTACATCCCTTTATAGAAAAAGCCCCAGAACAAACCAAGAATAGAGGGAACATATCTCAATACAGAGCTGGAGATGGGGGTCAATTGGTAGAGTGCTTGCCTAGCATCCTCTGAAGCTCTGGGTTTGATCCACAATGCCACATAAACCAGATGTGTGGCCCATGCCTATAACCCTAGCACTCAGGAAAGAGGTAGAGGCAGGAAGATTGGAAGTTCAAGGTCATCACTGGCTATACAGCAAGTTTAAGGCCATGCTACGCTACATGAGATCCTGTTCAAAAAATATATTTTTAAAGAGGGAACATACCTCAACATAAAGCCTCTGTATAACAAACCTATAGTCATCATCATACTAAATGAGGAAAACTCAAAGCATTTTCATTAAAACCTTAAAGAAGACAAGAGTGACCATTTTCTCTACTCTTATACAGTATTATTTTTAAAACCTTACCTGGTGGCTGGAGAGATGGCTCAGTGGTTAAGAACACTGGCTGCTCTTGCAGAGGACCCAGGTTCAGTTCCCAGCACCCATATGGTAGCTAACAACTCCATTTCCAGAAGATCTGATGCCCTCTTCAGACCTCTGTAGACATTGCACAACACAGGTGCACTTACATACGTGAAGGTAATACACTCTGGAGGCAGAGGCAGTTGGATCTCTGTGAGTTCAAGGCAAGCCTGATCTACAGAGTGAGTTCCAGGCCAGCTGGGGCTGCAGTAAGACCCTGTCTCAAAAAAAGAAAAACCTTATCTAGATCAATAAGGAGAAACAAAAGCAATACTAAATATTAAATGAAGAAGCCAAAGTATTCCTATTTAAAGATATAATCTTTTTTTTTTTTTTTTTGAGACAGGGTCTTCCTAAAGCCCCAGCTGGTCTAGAACTCACTCTGTAGACCAGGCTGGCCTTGTACTCACAGAGATCCACCTGCCTCTTGAGTGCTAGGATTAAAGGCATGTGCCACCATGCCTGGTTTAAAGATGGTTCTTAGCCACCATGTGGGTACTGGGAATTGAACACAGGTCCTCTGCGAGAGCAGTCGATGCTCTTAACCACTGAGCCATCTCTCCAGGCCCACATGATATAATCTTATATGTAAGAAACCTTAAAGACTCTACCAGAAAACTCTTAGAACTGACAAACATTTTTAGAAAATGGTAGGCTACAAAATCAACATACAAAAAGCATAGCTTTACTATATACCAATAATAAACACGCTGAGAAAGAAATCAGGAAAACAAGCCATTTGCAATAGCTTCAAATAAAATAAAAATACCTCAGAATAAACTGACCTGAAGAAGTGAAAAAGAGCTCTATAATAAACATTTTACAACACTGAAGAAATCGAAGAAAACAACTTCTGTACTCATGGATCAGCAGAATTAATATCATGAAAATGACTATATTACCAAAGACTCTACTGGTTCCATGTAATCACCTTCAAATGGCCAAATATATTCTGTAGAGAATTAGAAAATTCAATCCTAAAACTCCTATGGAAGAAAAGCCTTACCATACCTGATCTCAAGTCACACTACAGTGCCATAGTGACGACAGCACAGGGCTGGGAAAGAAACACACATGGACCAATGGATAGAATGGAGGACTAGAAACAACCCACACAGCTAATGCCAGATGACTTTTTGACCAACATGCCCCAAAACATACATTAGAGAGAAGATAGCCTCTTCACAAAGGCATCTACACAAGGGATGTTTCATTCAGCTATAAAGAAAAATGAAACCATGGTCTTTGCAGGAAAATGAACAAAACTGGAGACCATTATATGAAATAAAAAGAACCCTAGACCCAGAAAAGCAAATATCAAGTTTTATCTCATTTGTGGATCCAAGATTTTAAATAGATGCTCAAAATTATTTGTTAGGATGAGATGAAAGCAGAGATGAGACCATCTCAGGACAGAAGAGGCCTAGCTGTAGTGGGGAGAAGAGAAGGGCATGGGTGACATAGCAGAATGAAAATGTCTTTTAAAAAAACTGTCACTATGAGCTGTGACTATAAACCAATAAAAGTAAATTAAGGGCATTGTAGTGCATGCCTTTAATCCCAGCACTTGGGAGGCAGAGGCAGGCGGATCTCTGTGAGTTCAAGGCCTGCTTGGTCTACATAGAGAGCTCCAGGCCAGCTGGGACTAAAGGGAGACCCTGTCTCAAAAGGACCAAAAAAAAAAAAAAATTAAATTAAAACACACACACACACACACACACACACACACACACACAAAAGTAAAACAGCTGTCTTGAAGAGTAGGGACTGTGTAATGGCTGGCTTTTTTGTCAACTTGACACATCTGGGAAAGAGGGAGCCTCAATTGGGGGATTTCCTCCATCAGACTGGCCTGTGGATATGTCTGTGAGCCCGTTCTCTTGGTTGTTGAGGGATGTAAGATGACCCAGCCCACTGTGGGTGGTGCCATCCCTGAACCACAAGCGGTCCTGTGTCGTACAAGAAAGCACAGGTCAGAGGAGAAAGCCAGTAAGCAGCATTCCTCTGAGGTGTCTGCTCCAGCTTCTGCCTCCAGGTTCCGGTTCCGGCCTTGACTTCCTGCCCTGGCATTCTTCAGTAATGAACTGTGAACTGGACATGTAAGCCAAATAAACCCTTTCTTCCTTCCCCAAGTTGCTTTGATCGGTGTTTTATCAAAGCAACACAAAGCTAACTGTTAATCACCTTCACAAGGGAAGAACTGAGAATGAGGGCGTGGCCTCCCAGAGCTCCGGCTTAGGGACTGAGGACAGCGGCTTCCCATGGAGGCTCACTTCCTTTACAGGCACATTCCCAACAATAAGGCCTGCAACCATTTCACAACAATGTCACCAACATGAAGACAGTCCTGTAGCTCAGCTGCCAGCCAGCGTCTCTCCTTTATGGCCGACTTATTTCTTCATGTACTTATCTGGCAGTGACAGTGTGCGTGCGACCCTATACCAGGTAGAGGAAACAGCCACAAGCAAGAAGAGTCCAGCCATCACCTTGTTGACGCTGCCTTCTGAAAACAGTCATCAGCTTCTGGAAAACTAAGTAAGCGTTCATTTTCCTGGATGACTGGGAGACTGAGAACCCCTTAAGAGTCATGGTCACAGCCAGGCGTGGTGGCGCACGCCTTTAATCCTAGCACTTGGGAGGCAGAGGCAGGTGGATCTTTGTAAGTTCAAGGCCAGCCTGGTCTACAGTGTGAGTTCCAGTACAGCTGGGGCTACAGGGAGACCCTGGTCACATCTAGAGCTTCAAATCTAAGCTCTTCAAGATGCATAAAAGAGTTTCAATAAATCCAAGTTTAACAGACTATGATTTTTAAAACTTAAGGACACAGGCTCAGCCTGCAATCGTGCTCGAGTTCTCTCTGTTCTCCTTACCTGAAAGCAATTTAAAGCATGAAAACCACAAGGGGGGAACTGGGAAGTCAACAGGAATCCTCACCTCACGCAAGGTTTGAAAATAGAAATCCTGCTTCTGCTTCCCTGTCATTATGACTCTTGGTCTAAGTGATAAGACCGATTTATTCTTTTTATTTTTTTGAGACAGTGTCTCATGTAGTCCAAGCTGGCCTTGGATTGACTATGCAGTCAGGACGAACTTGCACTCTACCAACTATAACACAACCCTAGCCCTGATTTCTGTGTGATTTTTTCCCCTTGACCTTGCTACAGAACTTATCCATACAACAGAGTACTGTAGTGTTATTTTCATATTGATTTGCCATCATCAAGACAGGTGGGACAGTTAGAAGAAGACACATGTTTTTTCTTGGAATTCAAGACTCCACTGTAGAGTATAGGCAGCAGCAGGGAGGGATGAAATGGTCATAGGTATATTATATATACCTATAATTATATGTTATATGTTATATATTATATATTATATATCCTCAGCAGCAAGCCCCCATGCCTGCTCATCTACCTCCAAGCCCAAAAACTGAGTCTTAGAAATGAACTTATCACATGGTCACAGACCATAGATTGAGAAAGCTGGGATTCAACCCAGGTCTACCCCAGAGCTGAAGGTCACCTGTGACCCAGCTTGCCACCTTCAATAAGAAGACACTCTAACTTTTTAAGGCTCCACTCTACTTATACTAAACATATTAACTATCCCTGTTCTAATTTCTCTTCCATTGCTGTGACAAAACACTGACCAAAACCAATTTGGGGAGGAAAGGGATTATTTGGCTCACATCTCCTGGGTCACAGTTCATCACTGAGGGAGCCCAGCATAGGAACCTGGAGGCAGGAGCTGAGGCACAGGCCATGGAGGAATGCTGCTTACTGCCTTGCTCCCCTGGCCCATGCCCAGCCTGCTTTCTTATTCTGTACATAACAACCTGCCCGCCTGGCAATGTTTTCATTCTTAAAGTGATTTTCTCCACTATCATATTCAAAACCCTGGGAACTCAGACACCAGCTAAAGAACCCTCCTGTGCCCCAGGTCTTACCTGAGCCATTTCCCTCAGAGGTAAATGTTCCTGGAAGGGCTGTAGTAAAGTCTCCCTGTGCAGTCCCAGCAGGGGTGACTTTGGCTGGGATCAGAAAGCAACATTAATGACAGAGCTAACATCTTTCTTTCCCTTTTTACATTTATTTGTGTCTGTGGGGGGTTCCCTCCTTCCAACGTGTGGGTAAAAGGGATCAAACTAAAGTTGTCAGGCTTGGCAGCAAGCACCCTTACCTGCCGAGCTATCTTGCTTGGGCAAGGCAAGGATAAGGCTTTCCTGAGGAGAGAGCTTGTTTCAGGGAATCAACAAGGCGGTATAGAACATGTGAAAGTTAACAAATGAAGAGCACACACCCTCAGCTTCCAAACCTACTGGACACCTTTACTTAAGGTGGAGCCGGCACTGCAGCTGTGAGATAGAAGCACAATGCAGCCACCATCATTACAGTCTAATGAACAGTGGAACTGACAGTTATATAAGTGGCCATACTAAAAGCTCTGCATAAACATTAACTCATAAAAGTCTTCCAGTAACCCATGTGTACTTGCCAATTATATTTTAAGGCAAAAGAGGTCACACATTGAAATAACTTTCAAAAAATGCACAGTAATAAGGAGTTCATTTGAATTCTACTCTACTTGGCCTCAAAGCAAATGCTACGAATTCTTTGTTTTTCTGTGGTATTATGGAATCAAACCCAGGGCCGCACACATGCTAGGCCAGCACTCTACTAGTGACCTTCTGCTTTGCCTTATGAGCTATAAATCTGAAAATATGTGTGTACTCCCTCAACACACATGGAGGGATAGCCCAGTGGTTCACAGCTGTCCGTATCTGTAGTAAATTTTTCTCAAAAAGAGAAAATGCCAACTCTATCTCCAGAGGTGGTGATTTTGGATTTGTGGGTAGGGTTGGACAATTATAGATGTTCAGAAACTCTTCTGGAGATTTTAGTGGTCAGCCAGAATCTAGAACCACTCGCCGAGCCCTTTTTCCCCTCTAGTAGACTGCATCTATGAGTTCAAAAACATAGGAAAGGAATTAAACATCACTGGGAATCATGAGACCTTGAACTGGGGGTCTGCCGGTCCCTTCCTCGGGATTGTATCTCAAGAAATCCGAGGTGATCAACCTTTATTATATTATGATCCATGGGGGAATAGTTTTGTATTTTTATTGAATTTTTGTGCATTTCATACACAACATCTTAATCATCTTAATAAGCTCTTCCTAGCCGGGCATGGTGGCTCACCCTTTAATCCTAGCACTTGGGAGGCAGAGGCAGGCGGATCTTTGTGAGTTCAAGGCCAGCCTGGTCTAGAGTGAGTTCCAGGACAGCTGGGGCTACAGGGAGACCCTGTCTCAAAAAGACAAAAAAAAAAAAAATTAAAAAAAAAATAATAAGCTCTTCCCCATCAGTACCCTCCCTTAGCCCTTCACTGGATTTCATGCATTCTGTTATTTAAGGCCTATCAAGTCCCCAGACACCCCTTAGTACGAGTTCATCATGGGTCAGTCTTACACATGAAAAGGACATGGAAAGTTCTACTCACCTGGCTGGATGATCAGCTCCAGGTTGACTTTTCTATCATTCATTGGTCCAGGGACCTCTATCCTGCAGCAGTAGGTCCCTTGGTCGGCTAGAGTCACATTGTTTATGGTCAGGGATACATCTCCTCTGTAGAATTCCCCCTTTAGCTGGTATCTTCCGGATTTCCGATATGTCACATTTCTTTTATCAGTTCTAAGCACCATATTGTCACATTGAGACAAAGGACAGTATCCCCTGCCCCAGCACATGGGCATCAATGTCCCTGGGGTGGATGTAGTGTAACTGCAGGGCAGGTAGGCATCCTTGCCGACCTCCACTAGATTTGCAGTTTCGGAAGACCCTGAGTAGAGAGATAAGAGAGCAGGACAGTGAGGGAGGGGTTCCATCTCTGCAAGTGATGCTGCATAGAAAAGAGGACGCTGCTGCCGCTCTCCAGGGAGGTGATTGGCTGCAATGATTCTCTACTTGGGAGGCTGTGGGAGCAGCAGAAAGCCCTGTTCCAACACCAGCTGCCATGGCGCAGGACTGTGATCCCGACACTCAGGAGGAGACAGGAGGATCCTGAATTAGAGAACAGACTGAGCAATGCAGCAAGTTCCAGGCTAGCCATCTAAACACACACACACACCCGCACGCACGCACGCACGCGCGCGCACACACACACACACAGGTGTGACTGACTAGAGCCTCTGTACGCCCTGCACTAAAGGAAGCTGTGGTACTACTGTAATGTGTCTGAGCCAGCCAAGACCACAGAGAATTGCAGGACTCCCTTCCTAGAGTTTCTGGCTCAGAGGGTCTGAGGCAGATCCTGTTAACTTGCATTTTTTCTTTTTTTGGTCTTTTTGAGACAGGGTCTCCCTGTCGCCCCAACTGTCCTGGAACTCACTCTTGTACACCAGGATGGCCTTGAACTCACAAAGATCTGCCTGCCTCTGCTAACTTGCATCTTTAACAGTTCTCAAGTCTTATGTGTCTTAGAGCCTCACTTTCAGAACCACCACCCTTAAGAATTGTGAGCCAGTTTTGTGAACATAAAAAGACAGGGTAAATGGATGTTAACAATTAGAAAAATGGGCATTGGTGGGGAGGAAAATGGCCATCCATCTGCAATCTGGGCTAGTTGTCTTTTCATTAAGCAATGAAGGGTAACCTAACAAAACTCAATCTCTCTCCCTCCTCCTTCCCTTCTCCCCCCTCCTCCCTCCTCCCTCTCTTGCTCCTTTTCTTTATCTCTCCCTACAGAGAATAAAATTCCTTGACAAAATAAAAGTCTCACATACCTGAAACTACACACAGGTTGTTTTCAGGTCTAAATTAGTTCCTTTATGGTAATACATACACACACATATAGAAGCATTAAAACCACACCAAAGGTGCATGAAATCCTCTCTCTCTCTCTCTCCTCTCCTCTCTCTTTCTCCTCTCTCTCCTCTTCCCAGTCCCCTGCTTCTACTCCTAGAGCCCAACCACTTAAAAATGTCCTGTACCCATGCGATGAGTGTGCACACAGAGGTTCCTTGATCTTTTCAGCAGCATTGTAACTGCAGCACTCTATACAGTGTGTTCAGTCAGTTTCACTATTATAGCATGGAAATAGTCACATTTACTAACCTAGTCCCCCACTGGCAGACTTTGGGGTTCCTTCCAAACTTGTACCATGACAAACAACTTTGCTAGAATTATCCTCATATCTCTCTCCCGCCCTCCTTGAAGAACCATTCTCCAAGCATGAAGGTCCAGGCCACACTTACTTGTAAGTAGGAGCCGCAACGGCAACAGGAGGCAGATGAAGGCAAGATGTGGAAACATGGGTTCTTGAGAGGGAAAATCCAGGGACAGCTCTGAGTAGGCACAGCTTCAGCTCTCCAGTTAAACTGGTACTTCCTCTAACGTCTACCCCACAATCGCATAGTGACCACACCCACCACGGGCCCGTCTGACCACCAGAGATTCCTCTGTAAGTACTGCTAAGTCTAGTCACATTAGAGGAAACCCCAGTTCTGTGTCATGTCACAGGAGTCACATCTGATGTTCACATTAAATTAACAAAGAGGAAGCAGTATTTCAGAGAAAGGAAAAGGTTAGCCATGGCAAGCAGAGGGAGTTGCCTAGTATCTCAGATAGAGTAGCCTGAGATGGACCATGTGCAAGTCTGGCTGGTCACCAAGAAGCCAGAATACAAACCCATCACTTATGAATTCATGTGGTCAGGTCCATCCATCAGTCAGGCTTGGAGCCAGACACTGGACTAGGAGTAGAAGAACAAAGCAATGGATGATGCTTAGCCTCACATTCATGAACAACTTCCATGCCGGTCAGGAGCCAAATTTGAATCCTTTTCTAACACAAGTTAGACTATGTCCTTTATACTTATTGGTTCTGGGTTTTCTTGTGTGGCAATGGTATAAAAAAAATAAATTAGCTGAAGTGGCAGCACACATTTGTCAGCCCCACACTCAGGAGGGTGAGGAGGGGTGATTGGCACGAGTTTGAGACCAGCTCCTGCTCTACTGTTCTGGCTCTGACCGTCATACTTTCAAACTCTTCTGTTCGGGAAGTACATAGTTCTTTCTGCAATTCTTCTTCCCCCTGTGTGGAGGAAACTGAGTGGATGGACCTCGGTAGTCTACAGGATCCCCTCTCTGTTCACCCCATGATGCTTTGAACACGAACTGCCAGAAGGTACTCGTTACAGCCATGTCATCATTACCAAGTTTCCACATTAGACCTCATCATTGTGCCTTTTATCTATATACCTTAAACCAAAGCTTCCCCATAAGAGGGAAGTGAGCTCAGAGACCAAGTAGTTTCTGAAATCTGGTGGCTTTCCACTGTCATGCCTTCCTGCATGCCCTGTCGCTCACCTTTAAGTCCCAAATGCATTTAATCTAAATACTTAAATTGTTCTGTGTGTGAACTGCCATGGTATCATACAGTGCGTGTTACTCAAGAGAAATAGTACTTAATTTCCTCTTTTATCGACAAGAGAGACTCAAGAAAACTGATGGGTCCAAAAGCCTGTGTTTAGTTATTTAAAGTAAGCAAATCTCTCTAAACTCTAGACTTGGTACACTATAAACTATGTTGCATGAGTTTAATGACCTTAATATATTTGTACACATAACTAATAACAACCAACAAATTCCTGTATTCAGGTTTACTTGGGGACTGGATTAAACATGGCTGGAGGGTCATATTTACGACCAACGTGACCTTGGGGAAGGCTCTTAAAACCATCCGCCGGAAGCATCTGTTTTGTCTCATTTACTGTCCATGGCTAGAATTGCTACTCAGACCAATTTTTTTCTTTGCTTAGCTTAGTGTTGTTCCATTTTGTTTGAGACTATGTAGCCCAGGCTGACCTGGAACTGACCTGGAATCTTTACACACCCCCGGACTGCTTCAAGCTCCCGAACCTCCTTGTCTTCACCTCCCGAGTACTGGGATTCCACAAATATGCCATCATGTTCAGCTCTGAGACTGGCTTTATAGAAAATTAATGATTTTTTTAATTTCTTAAAGTTTAGACATGGAGGAGTGTATAGAAGTTTGCCTAGTCCTTTTTCTGTTTCTGACTAGGATCCTATTTCTGAATATTTTTCATGCTTTTTTTTATTTCTTTGTGTTTTTTTTCTTTTTTGGTAAGGACACATAATTAACATCATAAATATGTTTAACAATCAATAACATGGGTGCAAAAAATCTATAATACAATCTTTTGTCAGAAATATTTTATATTTCCCACAGAATAGAAGCTGAAATACAATTAGTCACAAACAGAACCTTTGAAGTTTTTTGTCTATGCATATGACTATGTCTAAAACAAATAGGCTCTGTCACCATTGTGCTTGGTAAGTTATTTTTTAATATTTTATTTATTATTTTGGGGTAGTTTGTTTTTTGTTATTTTGAGACATGGCCTCCCTGTAGCCCAAGCTGGCCTGGAACTCACTCTGTAAACCAGGCTGGCCTTGAACTCACAGAGATCTACTTACCTCTGCCTCCCAAGTGCTGGGATTAAAGGCGTGCACCACCACACCCCGGGTTTATGTATTATTTTTATTTTATGTGTATATGAGTGTATTGCCTGCATGTATGTAAGTATATTCATGTCCTGTAATGCCCATTCATGTCCTGTAATGCCCACAAAGGTCAGAAGGGGGCATTAGATCCCCTGGAACTGGAGTTATAAACAACTGTTAACTGACAATGTTGGTGCTGGGAATGGAACCTGGGTTCTCTGCAAGGGCAGCTAGTGCTCTTAACTGCTGAGCCATATTTCCAGCCCCTTGGTGAGGGGACAAAAAAAAAAAACAACCTTTCAAGTGCTATTTAGTCCATTTTCTTTGTTTGTTTGTGTTCATTTTTAATCACTTTGAGAGGTGGGAACCCGTGTGCCATGGCACGTGTCCTGTATCCCAGGACAACTTGCAAGAATCAGTTTTTCCTTCTACTGTGTAGGTCCCAGGGATCCAAATTAAGTCATTAGACTTGGTGGCAGGTGCTGTTACCTGATGAGCCATGTAGCAGGCCCTAGTCTATTTTCTGTTGTAATGAAATTCCTGAGACTAGATAACTTATAAAGGAGAGAGGTTTATCTAGCCCAGCTCTGGGGGTTCCAAGTCATGGCATCTGCTGGCTGAGCGCTGCAGGGACCTCCTGGGCACTGGCAGGACGAGGGTAGGAAAATACACAGGAGGACAGAGCAGATGGCGAGGCAGGAAGTCAGAGTCAGAGGAAGAGACAGGCTTGCTCTTTGTGTAACAACCCTCTCTCAAGAACTAACTGGTTTCCACAACTATTTCTAACTCCTTTGAGGGTAAAGTCTTTCCTAAGACCTGCTCAACTTCTCTGGGCCTCACCTCTTAAAGGTCCCACCACTTTTCAAATATGTGAACCATTGGAGAACAAACTGCACCCAAACCAGGTACATGTTCAAATGGATGAAAAACTAAATATGCAGAGCTTACATTAGAAGCCCTGTTCCCACACCCCCATGTCTCCCCTACTCTTCGCTTTAGGCTCCTACTTTCAGAGGTCTCTGGAAACATAAATGGAACATATATTCTTACCACAGGATGCATGTGTGTGGAGGTCAGAGGACAACTTTTAAAAGTCAAAACTGTAGCCGGGCGTGGTGGCGCACGCCTTTAATCCTAGCACTTGGGAGGCAGAGGCAGGCGGATCTTTGTGAGTTCAAGGCCAGCCTGGTCTACAGAGTGAGTTCCAGTACAGCTGGGTCTACAGGGAGACCCTGTCTCAAAAAGACCAATTTTTGCCGGGCGTGGTGGCGCATGCCTTTAATCCTAGCACTTGGGAGGCAGAGGCAGGCAGATCTTTGTGAGTTCAAGGCCAGCCTGGTCTACAGAGTGAGTTCCAGTACAGCTGGGACTACAGGGAGACCCTGTCTCGAAAAGACCAAAAAAAAAAAGTCAAAACTGACTTCTCCTTCCCTCATGGTTTCAAGGCATTGAACTCAGGTCACCGGCTTGCATGAACAACTTTTTATTATTATTATTATTATTATTATTTTAATCAAATCTAGACCCGTGTCCCCCACCCTACCCGAACAACTTTACTTTTAACTGCTGAAGTATCTCACTGCCCTCTTACCCTTTTCTTATTTGGACAAAATAGTAACCCATCTATACTTTTTATACCCTGTGTTTTCTTTTTATTTGCTAAATTCATTTAAAGGATATTACAGAGCCAGGCGTGGTGGCGCACACCTTTAATCCTAGCACTTGGGAGGCAGAGGCAGATGGATCTTTGTGAGTTCAAGGCCAGTTTGGTGTACATAGTAAGTTCCAGGATAGCCGAAGCTATAGGGAGACCCTGTCTCAAAAAACACCAAAAAAAAAAAAAGGATATTACAGACATGTTATTTTATCCTCTGACTTCAGTGTGTTTCCCTCTTTAAAAAATAAAAGGGAATTCTGCTGTATAATCATGAGAGCACTACCACAGAAAATAAATAAAATTACCCATGAATTTCTATATCTCACAATTTAGTCCATAATCAAATTCCCCTAGTTAAAAAATGTTTTTATTTTATTTGCTTCAACCAGGACCCAGAAAAGGTCCCCACATTGTAGCTAGTTATACTCTGAAGTCTCTTTTCATCTAAGACAGTCTCCTTTGTTCCCTAGTTACTGGTTGGTTATATAAACCAGTTGTTCCGTGGAAGGTTCCACGTTTTGGGTTGGTCCGTTTCCCTATGCCTTCCATCATTTATATGGTTCCTGTTTGCATTGTATTTCCTGCAAGTGAAATTTACCTCTAGAAGTTTCATTAGCTTCAGGTTGGATTTTTTTTTCCCCCAAATTCTTCACCAACTGGGGTGTGTTAGCACATACCATTAATCTCAACACTTGAGAGACCAGGGCAGGCAGATTTCTATGAATTCAAGGCTAACCTGGTCTATCTAATGAGTTCCAGGTCAGCCATTGTTACATAGTAAGACCCTGTTTAAATAAATAAATAAGGAGTTGGAGAGATAGCTCAGTGGTTAAGACTACTGGCTGCTCTTCCAGAAGACCTGGGCTTGGCTCCCAGTACCCACATGGCAGCTGAGAATCAATATTAATAACTCCAGGTCCACGAGATTAGCTGCCTTCCTCTAGCTTCCTAGGTATTATATGCATGTAGTGTGCTCTTACATACATGCAGAAGAAACACTCATGTACACAAAATAACAATAAATGATTGTTCTAGTCTGTCTTCCATTGCTGTGACAAAACACTCTGACCGACACCAACTTGGGAAGGAAAGGGTTTATTCAACTTACATCATCTCCTGGTTCACAATTCATCACTCAGGGAGCCCAAGGCAGGAACTCAGGGCAGGAACCTGGAGGCAGGAGCTGAAGCACAGGCCATGGAAGAATGCTGCCCACTGGCTTGCTTGCTCCTCTGGCTCATGCCCAGCCAGCCTTCTTATACTGTACACAACCACCTGCCCAGGGTGGCACCACTCATTGTGGGCTGGGCCCTTCCACACTGCTTGGCCATCAAGACAATACTCCACAGATGTGTCCACAGGCCAATCCAATGGAGCCAATTCCCCAATTGAGGCTCCCTCAACCCAGGTGTGTCAAGTTGACACTAAAGCTATCCAGCACAATTGACCCCTTGTCAACTTGACACACAAAACACATCACTATTAAACCACCACCTTTCCAGTTCTTATCCC